>OX439129.1:18700065-19170065 GCA_949318235.1 Ecdyonurus torrentis
GTGGTTTGCACTCTCATATCGCGAGCATTATATACCTGAGAGGTGCGAATTGTAACTGTGAGCCTAATTAGCGAGAAACAAATCAAGAGCAGGTCAGGAGTGATGATAAATATCATCAATTTAAATATTGGCTTATATGTTAGCTAATTATAGTTACTGGGAAGCTCAAATATTCCTCATAATTCCCTCTGCATACAATTTCTTACTATATATACTTACATTATACGAGTCTATAGGATGAAGTCATAATGTTATTAGTTAAATTACGTAGGCAAAAATCGCACATAAAAATTCAATGCATTGCTGACATTATTATTAACCAACAAAATTCATAATATTAATAATAAAAAAAAAAAAAAAAAAAAAAAAAAAAAAAAAGGTCAAGTTTACTATTTGGAAGTAAATACAGTTCAGCAGACGCGAAATAATTCTATATTATTAAGCCATATTTAAATAAGTATAAAATAATTTCAATTTATAATACAAGTAGCGTAATCAATTTACACTAATTGTGGTTTAACGTTCATAGCAATGTTTGCACTATGTATTTATAGCACTTTATATGTATATATGTATGTAACTATGTATGTAACTATGTATACTTGCTCTGTATGTAGTACTCTGTTTGAAGAGTAAATTTACTTCAGTGATTAGAGGGAATGAAATCACAGTTAAAGCAGTTCACGTAATGTATGAGTAAATCGTACATACTTCAACATTATAGTATAAGTATATCATTCAAATAATAAAAAATATTAAACATAATATAATATATAATTTACTTGCTCATGTAAATTTGCATTTAGAATTTGCATGCGTCTATCATTATTCTGCCCTGTACATTTTTTTAAACATATACACAGTATTTCTTTTCATTTAATTCCAACATAAAGAGACGAGGAAGGGAGCTGTGAAATTTTCACGAGTAAGAAAAAAAAATAGTATAGAAATCTGATACATTTATGTATAGTTCTGTCTATAGACTATAATAGTAGACAACAACTCGAATTACATCCATCGATATGAATTGAAACATCAAAATATCAATATTGTGACTATATACAGTTATTACGATAATGCTTCTGAAACCTTATTATTATTATGCAACATTCATATATCAACATTAATAACACACATGCATGGACAATATAACAGTAATTATATCTCTACCGCAAGCACATGTATAAAAATCATCTTAATTACATTTTATACTGTATAGAGTGAGTTAAAACAATTAACTAATAATATATAATATAGTAACAATATTTGATTAAAATGAGTAAACATAATAAACATGCAATCAAAGATCAAATACAAACAGATCGCATATTATAAACAAACCTTTGAATATAATATATAACTTAATTGATTTTACATGTACAATATTGACAGATTATATTTAATCAATCATATATTGAAAATATGTTATATGTGACTAATACGTATTTTTGTAATTAAATAAATTGGAAAAATATTATATATATACATATAGTATATAACATTTGGTACGATATAATATATTTTTGTAATGTTGTACGATTGTCAGATCTTGTTTGTCACGATAGTTTTTCTATTCATCTCTCTCTCTCTCTCTCTCTCTCTCTCTCTCTCTCTCTCTCTCTCTCTCTCTCTCTCTCTCTCTCTCTCTCTCTCTCTCTCTCTCTCTCTCTCTCTCAACGTCGCATGACTGACTAGCAATGTAGTCCGGCGTCTCTTCCAATTAATTACTCACCCTCATCATACACAAAACTTATAGGGTGGCGCTTGGTAACTATACAATTTAGAGATCTACACGGTTTTATCATCATATTTTTTACCCTCTTTATATTTTCTTATACACTTTACTATTATATAGGATTAAGAAATAAAATGACCATAATTGGGTTTATCTTTTTGTTGAGTTTATAGGAATAATACAGGGAAAAAAAATCATAACGTTAATGCTGGGGCTCGTAATAAATTAGTTCTATACCATATGCTAAAGAATATAATAATTCTGATACCTCATTAATTCGTTGTAGTATTAGATAAGAAATGAAGATATTGAAAAAAAAAATAGCAATAATAATTTATTTGAAACTTAAATTTGATGATATATCAGGAATATATAAAGTTAAAAGTGTGTGAGGAAATTTTAGACGAAACATTCCTTTGTATTATTATTTATCATTTTCTTTAGTTCAGAGAATTATTTGTTTCGTCACCCCTTACCCCCTATAATCATAACACAGCAATGAACCTGCTTCAGATAGACATATAGAAATATGTGTCGTACATAATAAAAAGTAATTTGAAAAAAATGCTATAAATTAACGAGCAAATTTAAAATTGAAATAAAATGTATAATATTAAAATCCTATGTGAAGGTTAGCTTCCTTTTATAAATAATTATGTTATTTATTTCTTGTTTGTTCTATGTACTGTATATCTTATGCATATTTAGTGTACGTACGAAACTAAAAATCACACTAACTGCTCTTTGATAAAACAATAATAATATATTCAAAATATATAGAATGTAACAAAAGTAGAAGCAAAATAATATTTTTTAAGACTTAGGCCATAATATAGTTTAAAACTATTAATATTAAAATTGATCTTAAAAAGAAAAAAAAATCATAAAATATCTTTTGATGCAAAACTTTCCCTTCAATATAGTTATTTTATTTCATAATAAGCTGAAATCATTTTAAGCGATTTTGTTTCTTTTAATTCAATGCACTTACAGAATTAATCCTTAAATTATATACATCTAGATGATTTTATTTTGAGGAAAAGGTAAACAATTACAAAAGAAGATTTTCCTTTTTAAGTCTTAATATATAAAGTTTGTGTAAAATACAATGTATTTTCAATTTTGTATATTATTTCAATAAAACATTTCACTAATTAGAGAGTATTAATATCAAGCACTTGGTATTCGAGGTTCGAGCATTGTTTCTCTAATTTTATAACATACTATACATTCATGAGTGGCCTTTGAGAAGCTTATATTTGCTAATTAGTATTGTTCATATAAAACAAAATTATTTCAACATTAAAAGCATATTTTATTCGTCTGAGGTTTCAAAAGAAATGTTGAAAGTTCCAAATTTGTGGAGGAAATACAAATTTAATGAGTGTGGTTGAGATTAATAACATATTTTGAGAGTATATTTATTTTAGTACAAAAAAGCTCGTAACAAAATTACGAGGGATAAAATTTAATACCTGAATTATTTTTGTTTTAATTAGACTCTTGATATTTTGTTACCTTTTATTGTTATTTTATTTTTCTTCATATATTTTAACGTTTTCCAAATACTTTATAGAAGAAATAATTATTATTTCTTATTTCTATTATTTAATAATAGCAATGTTTGTGTATTTCTCGCTTGAGAAACTCGTTGAAAAACTGTATAATATAACAAAGATTATGTTTTATATTATTTTGTATCCAAAACCAAAACATAAAGGCAAAGAAGGAAAATTGTGCTTTTATTTTTACTTTATTTTAAAAATATTTTGTGTATAATTCTCTATAGATATTATATATTTTGCATTAAATTGCAAAAACAAATCCAACGACGTAGATTCCTCGCATATCATCGAAAGAAAATGAAAATTTTGTACCAAAATATCAGTAATACCATAGTATTATAAATATTACACATGTTGTATTTATTCTATGGTAATACTTAGAAAATTTGCTATTTTTATAAATTACAAGTTACCAAATTATGAATTTTAAGTCAAATACTGTATACTCAATTTTATAATACATACAATTTGTTCATTATTACTTTATTGATTTCTTAATTACATATATTTCGCGAACATAATATATACGTGCATGTTGTGTTCGTTCCTCGTCGTTCTCTATACGCACGTACTGTACGGTATACATATGTGTGATGGGTTTGACACGCTAACTTCACTTGACAACTGCCACCCACCCACACCCTCCCTCCCTCCCCTGGGGGCAAGTTGAGATCAGGGTTAGCAAGTGACAAGGCAAAAGTACAATGATACAAATATAATTATGCTTTTATCTTGATTGCAATGATACGGCAAAATTTTAATTTGCAATTTTTCTAAATGAATAAATACTTATATTAATCTTTCAGTATAAAAACAGATGATATACACTGAAATTAAAATTACTTTCATATTATTAAATAGATTTTTTATATTGTCATAAATTTAATAATGGGTTCTTATGTATTTTGGAAAATATTAATTGTAGTCCAAAATCAGCAATCAGAGCTTTGGGAACAAATGAACAGGAAAGAACGTGGAGCATTTTCCTCTCTTTTGAATTGAAAAGTGTATGGGAAAAAAATCTCCAAATCCAGTGTAGTAAACCTTTTCTCTTGGACCATACAACCCTTTGGTGTTTCACTATTTTCAACTTCCTCTATCAAAAGTATGTAACAAGTAATTATAATGTAACGTGATATTTTAATGAAAAAAATTGTGTATTTATGAAAAAAAAAAAGTGACCCACCATCTGTTGAAAGGTCATGTCAACATCCTGATGTCCAGCGCCAGGTGTATCTGCCCCCCCCCCCCCCCCCCACCCTCAGTGCAGGTGGCTCCCCCTCCGCTCATCCCATGTGCTCTAATTATCACAATTACCGCCCTCTCTCATATTTTGTTATTAATATATTTATTCACGCTTCGCTACACCATATATACCGTAGTTAAAAAGATTTAAAAAATTATAATATACAATAAAATAAAAAATATTATATTATATGTATACCTTTATTCCCCCCGATATATGAAAAGGGACTTCTTCTCAGTTTTATTATTTCATGCATATCAAATACGATAATTATCTAATGTAATATCTGTAATTAAAGTATATAAAAATAAAGTTATGAAATATTATGTCAGATTAAAAGTAAAAGTTATACGAAAAAAAGTATTTAAAAAGTGCATCTCATTCATTGCAGTGAGAAGTATCATATTATTAAAACAACCCTATATATTATATGCATTTCATATCGCATAAAAGAAATAATAGTAAACAACAATAGTATACGTATTAATAATCAATATTTTTATTGTTTTGCCGAAAGTTAAGAAATAATGTGAGTTTTCTTACAATTTCGTTTCAAAGAAAAAGTTCGAAAAATATATAAAAAAAAAAAATGTTATACCGTTTATTTTTGTATCATTTTCTGCAATATATATTTTACCAATGCTTGAAATGAATAAGAACACATTTCATCTTTTATGCTATTAAATTTTTTGAAATATATAGACTTAAAATTACTTAAAAAGCTTTCAGCGCATTGATAACACAAAGAAAAACTCATCGGAAGTAAAGTATAAAAAAATAGATCATAATTTCTATATATAAAGATGCATTTTTTTCATTCACAATAAAAAAAAAGAAAATGATATTGTGGGAGTATTCATCTATTGTTAAAGTTAAAAAACTTACTCCCCCTTATTTACCCTCGCTGCTAAATTGTATTGTTACTACTGGACGTAATTATTTCTGCCCGTATTGAGTGTCAGATGACCAGTGTATTCTCTCCCCCTACTTCTTTAATAATAAAAAATATTGAGTATTTTGTTGCTGTGATATGACGGCGGTCGGCGTACGCTCTCTGATGTTCATTTGTCATAACAATCTGGTGGTCACGTGAGCTTAACTCTTTGCTCTCACGCTGACTGACCTCTCACTTTTTGTTTTGTTTGCAATCTCGCCTCTCGTATTTGCATAACGTCTGTTTGTTGATGACGTTTGGAGAGGTGACACATATAATTAATGTTATGTCCACATCATATAACACACCATCTAAGTCATGCGTGATTTTCGTGGTGCATTTGTGATAATATTTTGGACACTAAATATACTGCAATTTAGCATAATATTCATTAACCTTTTAGCAATACAATTAAAATAATTTTAATTCATTGTATACTATTTATTATGCATATTAAATCGATTATTATTTATCAAACAATGTTTAATATGCTATTACCGTTTTTTCTCTAATTTTTATAAGATGACCAGCACAAGTTTTGTATACCTGTTATTGTAATACTAACAAAATTTAATTGCAATTGATTTCAAATATTTCTTCAATGTTTCACGTTTTTAAATTTAATATAGTAATTCATCATCAAACTTGTGCAAAAATTTATAATGTAAAGAAAAATGTGCATTCGCAATATATCTAAATTTTTTTGTTAGAACGATTTATTAAAGAAAAAAAAATCATATAAATATATTTAAATTCGTATCATCTTTTTAATATTATTAAAAAAAAAAAAGAAAAAAAAAAAGACAATACAATACAATATAATTGAACAACGCATACATTAATGTTATTCAAATGCAGCGTTGAAAAGTCTCCTGCGTGTTTTAGTCTTTAAAATATGTACTGTATTCTGACCATTATTTTATGCATATATATTACTGCACTAAATTAAAACTGCATTTTATTACAAAAGAAATCAGTGCTCCTGCATTTGAGGGTCATTTTAATATTTTTAAAATCTCCTCTGTGTATTTTTTTTTCTCCTCTCCCTCTCACTTTCTCTATTATTTATATTAAAAAAAAAAAAAAAAGCAGAGCACATTTTTCAACTTTATGCAAATTAAGATTTTTTGGTACAGAGAATAAAATAGGGAGTTTGTTTTTTTAATTAATGTATTCTCAATTTACATTTTGAGAGGAAAAATTTGTAATCAGATCTAAAAATCTAACAAGTTTGTATTTGTTTGCATAATTTTTAGTTTAATTTTTAACATGACAGGTGCATTTAATGATATATCTCAAGTTCAATGGGACTTTCATTAGTTGCAAGCAGAGCGGGCAGCAAAGATGATTTTTTAATTACGCCGCAAGTGTATTTTATAGTCAAACACTTCATAACAATGCAAATTTTTGTAAACATGTTCTGCTTTGATTTATTGAATATCATTATTGAGGTTTCTGATTTATTTATTACATTTTTGTTATATTTGCATGCAAAATTAAATCATGAATTACAATTTTTTTGGCACTTATTAAATTTTTTTATATACAAATTACAAATTCCAAAAAAAAAAAAAAAAAAAAAAAAAGATTGGCATATGCAGCAATGCTTAATCAACTTCTTATTAATATCTTAGTACGATTATTATTATTTGTATTATTGCGCAGTTATTTTCATTTTGTCGATAAATAATTTAAAATGCATTAATTAATATATTAATGAATTGAATTAATTAATGCATTTAATACACTTTTTTTAAATATGAGATATACTCGTATATATAAGTGAGATGAACATTTTGAAATAAGGTGAAATCATTGGAGTAAACTATATTATTTAAAAGCTAATTATTTTTATTGTTTTTTTTTCTGTTATCAAAAATAAAATGAGCATCAAAATATGATTAAAATATGTATATATTGTGTAGAGGACAATTGCTAATGATAATTAAACGGAGCAACCCCTTTTAACAAAACTTGTTTGTATAGATATGATTTACGTCCACTTTAAAGCTCTATGAATACAAAATACAACACTGGGATGAGTATGGAAGCAAGACAATAATACAGACTGAGGCAACAATCAGACATTGTTGATGGTCTGTATTGTTGGGATCCGCGTGTCCAGCAAGCGCCACGCGACTTCGCAAAGGACGCCAGGACACGAGCGTGCCATGTGCACGGGAGAGCGCGATGCGAGAGGGGACATCATCAGTTGGTTATGCGGGCCGACGCTACTGACCCTCTCTAATCTCTACATTAATTACGTGACATTTTCAAGAGATTTAACTAGAGCGTTTTATCATCATTAGTGCCTATCTCTATATCATAGGTCAATAATGCTATTTAATAAATGTCTTCATGGTTTTTCTAAAAAATAAATAAATTGTATGTTTTGTAATAATTAAAATATTACTTTCACACACACGATTTTTATTAATTATTGAAAATTAACTGTAAAAAATGCTATACATAATTGTGTAATAGTTTTAAAAGGCATAATATACGTGTGTAGTGTATATATATTACATTTCAGTATGGATATTTGTAAGAACCTCTTTTTACAATAAATTAAATATTATTATATAATAATGGAAAATAGGACTTTTAAAGTACTATACATTTTGCTACTTCGGGGGCGTCGCTTTACGCCATGATGGGAACTGTAAAGATTGCCGATGTGAGGCACCTAATGCATAGCATGGCATAGGGTGTATCTCGCGCGGCGCGGGATCAAAGGCTGACGTCACAAAGTGATGCATCTTAAGGGTCATGGGTCACCTATGTCGGCAACACAGTGGCGGCTTCCCTGTGTGACGGCGCACTCTACTTTCTAGCGTCAAGTAAATCATGGGCAAAAGACAGCTCAAAAATTCATCATGGGCAAAGACAGCTCAAGGGTACAGTTGGCGCAAGCTTTGAAGAAGACACTATTTTTTTGGCTGATGCTTTTTATATGGGCAAAGTGAAGCCCCACTCAAAAAGAGGGAGTTAGTCTAGAAAAAAGCTATAGCATATACCTTCCGTTGTAGCGTTAAAAGTTTGAATCATAAAAGTTTTAAGCACATTATTTGCAATGCGTTAAATTGTACCTGCTGCTCATTTGAAACACTATAATATACCTCAATGGAACACATTGCAATACAAATGCATTAGTGAAAAATTATCGAGTGCATGCTTTAAGAAATATCGTAAATTTAAAATTCGAGGAACAAAATCCACAAAAAAAAAAAAAAAAAAAAAAACGATAAAAAAAAAGAAGAAAAAGAATATAACAGAATAATATGGATAATTTTTTATTTAAATAATTATTTTGATGGGCTTTTCTTTGTAATTAAAATGTTACACATTGTAAGACGTAATAATTTTTAAACTTTTTTTTTTTTTTTTACTTTATAGCTCAAGACAGGACATTAAAGTTCAAAAGACACAGCTGAGCTTACCAATAAAAATTGTCTTAAAAATTTAAAGAAATAAAAAAAAAAAAATAATCGTCTTAAGTCATAAATATGAAGATAAGTATTTTAAATCTGGTGATTTTTATTGTTTATTACCTCAAATAAAGACAAAAAAGTAACGATATAAAAAAAAAGAATTCATTTAAAAAAATTGTGTGTAATACTTAATGTCAACACCCTCACCAGTGATATTTTATGTCCATAAGCGCACATAACTGCATTTGATAGAACTATAAAGTTAATACGCTTGTTAGAATATATTTATTTTGAAAACTGTGTAAAATTTTTAAAATTGACGTATTTTTGCTAAGTTTTAATTTCAGTAATAATAGAGATTATCATAATAAACTGAATTTTAAGTCACGTATAAATACACTTTGCATAATATTTATGTCAAATATGGAAGAGAAAAACTGAATTCAAAGTCAATCCTCAATCGATGTCCCCTGCAGTATAAGCATTACAGTAAATTTATTCAATTATTATCTTAACCAATAATCACAAATCGAATCATATTTTCATTGATGATCAGCTGTGGCACATGTTTAAGTTATTGCAATGAAAATATTCTCGTGGTGGTGATAGTAATTTTTTTTCCGCCCTCATTTTATACTTTATAGTTATTGCCAAGAAACATTCGTTTCTCTGTTTATTTAGAGATCATCTATATAAAACTACGACGAGATTTTGGCTGTGTCATAAATGTCACCATAGACTATACTGTGTTTGAGGGGTGAGAAGAGAGAGAGAGAGAGAGAGAGAGCAATCAGAGATTCAATTTAACTAGGGGAGGTCATTTCTAAGTCTAGGGGATTCTCATCTCTACTTTTGATATCAATGTGTAAAGTTAGGATTTGAGATCACGTTTAAGAAGGGGTTAAAAAATTTAGCAATAAAAATACGTAACATTTCAACTTAAACTCGTAATAAAGATATTTTGAATTCAAACAATTGTGTTTGTTAAGAGGAAGATCAGGTAGAAAAAAAATCTTTATTACTAAATAAATAAAATTAAAAGAATTTTTCCATAGATACTGATACACAAACACCGTGGAAAGGGTTAAAAATAGAGCATTGTATTTTTGAAAAGTGGTTTTTTAAATTGATATAAAGGGGTAGAAAATTTGAAGTTTATTATCAATAAATTTATAAGAAGATTTTTATCAACAATTTTATTTTTTTAAATTGGGTACCGTAACGAAATTATGAAGGTGTATATGAGTATTTTTATTGTGTTTTTTTGACAATTGAAGATATTAAACAATTTTATTTATTTTTAATCTAACTTTGTGAAATGTAACACAATCTAGTTCTCACGATTTGCTGCAAAAAAGGATTTAATTAAATTACAACTTTAATATAAATTGAAATATTTTTTGTCATATAATAAAATTTGAAATAATACCATTTATACCTAAAGTAACACCAAAATATCTGTCGTCATATTATATAATATATGAGTATCATTACTGAGTTGATGTGTCCATATTTCTCTATACCACCCATGGATATTGTAGTTTACAAATTGAGTTTGTCTCTCTCTCTCTCTCTCTCTGATTCACATTTTAGAGGCCAGTTTATATTATATTATCAGCTCTACTATATTTTGATGAAATGAACCAAGGTCGTAAAAATGAATGTGAGTTTGCACTCTCGATTTAACATTATCAGTTTTTAGAAGACTGGCCATATGTAATATACAAAATACTATTATGTTATATGTAATACGATGATAGAGAGAGGGGAGAGAGATATATATATATATATGTATAGAAAAAAATTGTCACACCAAAAAAATATATATATATGCATATCGTTTTAGGAATGAAAGAGAAATATAGAGGAGAGAGAGAGAGAGAGAGAGAGAGAGAGAGCATAAAATTGTGACATTTAAATAACTGCACCTGATTTACCCCGCATGAAAAAAAAAGTAGAAATAAAAGTAATTTCATGCAAAAAATGCAATTAAATATAAAAAAAGATCGTAAAAATAGAGGAATTCTATTATAGTTTTTATAGCTCAGTTTCTAACTGTCTGGAACTGTAATAAAAATTATTGAATACTAATCTAAATATATTGATATGTTAATTTGATGGCGCAAAAATGTGCTCAAATAAAGTAACATACTTTTCTACTATCAAATTGTATTATACAATGTCAATATTAATTTTATTTTATCGATTAGGGTATATTATATAGAGAAAATAAAAATGAGGCGTTTTTTTGACAGTTACACGGATTAGTTTTGAATACAAATTTATTTTATGTGTAGATTTTTTTATGATGAAGTTTAGTTTCGATCATAAAAAACAAATCATGCCTTACTTTTTTTTTTTAATTTAAATTAGATTGTCATTAGTCATTACTATTCTCTATAAAAAGTATAATATATTAAATTAACTATTGCGTGCAGCAGTGGAAATATTGAGAGTAAATTTGAAATTAAAATAATTACACTTTTATTTTATAAATAATTTTATTATGCAATTATTTCTTTTAAAAAAATAATAAAATTAAAATCATTGTACTAATTACTTAATAAAAATACAAAATTTAGTTGGTTCACCTTAGGTTTTATTACTGCATCATTGAAAAAGACTACAAAAAAAAAATTGAAGGTGTAATTTAATTTTGTATTTTAAAAGAGGAAATTGTCCTGAATCGATGCAAATGTGAATTTCTATTTTTCCCCCCAAATATTAACTAAAAATACTTAATGAACTAAAAAATTAGAGATTCACATGTGTATCGTACTATGTATCTCAGGGTTTCTCAACCGGTGCTCCGCGGAGCACTAGTGCTCCGCGAGATGGTTTCAGGTGCTCCCCAGAATTTAGGAGGAAGTAAAAAAAAAAAAAAAAAAAAGGAAGAAAAAAAAAGAAGAAAAAAAGAAAAAAGAAAAAAGAAAAAAAGAGAAGGAAAAAGAAAAGAAGAAAAAATAAAAAATATTCATTATAATTTTAAAACAATACAGTACAAAACGTCTCAATTTTCATGAATATTGTGTTTCTGAATAATACCTGTTGTTTTATTAACAATTTATTCAATTTTAGTTACATCATTTTAGTTTTGAAAATTATAAGTACTGAAAGTTGAAACTAAGGACAATATTGTATTTTCTAAGCAGCCTTAATTTTCCAAAATTAATATTTCAATTTTCAATTTCAATTTTTTGACAGAATTGTTTTGATTTTTTTTAACAGGAGGCAGTATTTGTGACAGTTCTATTACTACCAAATATTTTCAAAAAAATAATATTTCTCAAAATTACATTTTAAATCGTAAAATAGTTCAGAAATGTTAAAAAAAAATACGCTTTTTTTTAAAAAAATATTTTATTAATTTTTCAATTAATCATACAATTTCTGCTCTGAAATTACAAATTTATCACTTAATATTTTCCTTGATTCCATTATATTTGTAAATTTTAAAGCTGTAAATTTAGCTAGGGTTTTTAATGGGGTGAATGTTAATCTTCTTGAAATTATGTTCACTTAAATTCACTTAAATTGCCTAAAAAACGGTCACGTGGTTGGAAAAAAATCGCGCCTGCGGCGGGCTTTTTTGGGGGGCTACGCCCCCCAAACCCCCCAGTGCTCCGTGGGCACTCCTTGCTCCTAAAAGTGCTCCGCAGCTCAAAAAGGTTGAGAAACCCTGATGTATCTACTATAATATGAAATATGAAACATGAAACTTTTAGAATACAGTATAAAATAAAATTACCCCGCATTTTTTTTTTATAATTTTTTTTTTTTTTTTAGTCTTCCTTGTTTATTATATACTTTACGCAAATATCATATTGTTTTGTGAAACAAATTGATAGGAAAATGAGAAAACTTGAGGTGAAAAAAGACCTCCATAAAAAGTAAAATTATTAAAAAAAAAAAAAAAAAAAGCTCTAAATTAACCTTTAATTAGAAGGTTTACACGAAGTAATTGCAGGTTGACTATATCGAGCTTTAGTAGCGAGCATGGCTGGAGTAATTTTCTTTGCATTTACAGCTGTGAAGTTTGCTCCAAAATTACAAAACAATTCTATTAATTCATCATTACCATGATCCTCTAATTGTTTATGTAAAACCGTATCCAGAGTTGTAGGTTCTTGCAAATTGACGTTTGCACCTCCCATTAATAAAATTTCTGCTACCCCTGAAGGTAAGCTAAATGTATGAAACAAAGCATACTCCCCGTGTTTCAAAATCAACTTTTGTGCAGCGAGATAATTTTCTTGAAGATTGCGTGGAAACTCAAGCAACCATTTCTTGTTTTTCATCGCAGTCTCGAGGTCAATGCCAGTGCTGATTTCTTTTTTGAACTTGTACGACCTTAGCGTAACTTTGGTATCCTAAATAAATAAAAATAGTAAATAAAAAAAAAAAAAAAAGTAAACAAACAAACAAACAAACCTTCATTTGTTCTGCAAGTTCTTGCATCGTTTGCTCCAATTTTTGAAGCCTCTGCTCCAATCCATTGGGGACGTATTTTGTTTTTCTCTGTCTCCATTTCTATAGAAAGTTAGAGCAATTTATTTGCAACTTGCAATAGAAGAACGTTGAATTTAATTCATTCAACAATTTTAATGTCACGATTTAATCTTATTTTATTCAATCATCATTAATAAATTAAACAAATGAATCTAAACTTTTCTAAATTTTTGTTTTTATTATTTTTAGTTTTATTATTATATAAAATTGTAGAGTATAAAGCGAGTATTTCCTTGATATTTTCTGACTCACTCAAAAAGCAAAAAGCAAGGTATTTTTTCATACCAGTTTTCTGTTTCTTTTCCTCTGCGCTCTGGTGACCTGCGGTTCAACTTTTTCTTCAGATGACTCTTTGGACTGCTCGGCTCCGGAGTCTCCCCCTGGAGTTTCTGTCACCTCAACTGAATAATCTTCACCTTCATCCTTATCCTAACAATAAGACATCAAAACTAATTCAAGTGCATCAAGGTTCATATATTCACACTTTTTATATAAAGTACGTTTAAGTGTCTTGAAAAAACAACAATTACGTCCATCATATTATTATTATGTAAGCAAAGACTGCATGGCAAATTATACTACACTTATTATGTGGTTATAACGTGAGGCTGGCAAAAAAAAAAAAAATAATAATAATAATAAAAAAAGCCTTAGTTTACCATAATATGTTAATCAAAAAGATGTCAAACATCTTACCTGTGGAATAAGCGCCAAGCAGGTTGCAAGGAGAGCACAGGAGACGAGCAACACGTACAGGGTTCGCATTTCTTCAAATACACATTGATCCTATATGCAAAGCTCAGAACCAGTAATATATCGCGCGCAGGGGTTATCTTGTGACCTAACATCATCCTCACATCATGTCTTACTTTCACAATCACTTCAACTTCTTAGAATTGATCGAAAATTTAAGTAATTTTATAGCATAAATGATAATTATATAAAAAATAGAAATATATACTGCACTATACATAATTTTGCAATAGAGTGGACGTTGTTCAAATTAGTAAGCAATTTTATTCTTACGTTTTAAAAGTATGCAAAGTACTGTACACGATTGAGATAATAAATTTTACTATTTGAATTCATAGCGCAAGTTTTTTTCATTAGAATAACATTGCAAATGTAGTGCGACTTTTTGAATGGTACATTTTATTATCACAATCGTGTGTACGTACATGTTAGATGTTAGCATATAAATTTAGTCAATTAATTTCTTCAAAAAAAAAAAAATAATAATAAATAAAAAAAACTGCAGCCAAAACAATAATAATAATTTACTTGTACGAAGACAAATCAAAGTCCAAATCACTCATGCTGTAGATAAAAGGACCAGTGCGACAACAACAATATTGTCATGGTAATATTTTGGCCACTACATTCAGAGGGGAGATAAAAAGAGAAAAAAGCTTACGTATTTTTATATTGGACTGACATGTGACGGATCTAATGTCCGAGCAAGCAGAGGTTTTCCGCGGGGCTTCTGTTACCGACGTCTCAATATCATAACCAATTATTTCACCCCCAGACCAGAATACATGCTAAGGCTTAAATATCAAACGACAAAGAAAAAAAGCTGATCATGACTAGTTACGAAATTGCTTGTCCATTTAGTGGCTTGTTATATAAGTAGGATTTGGGTTGTTGTTGTGCGAAACAAATTTTATCTTCAGATCTTTGAGCTTTTTCGACACTCGTTATCATTATTATTGAGGGGGTGGCGATTTTCTTTTCTTTTGCAGTTTTCTTTACAATTTTTTGTAATTTCGTTTCAATGATTATTTGCATGATTCTTTGTGAATAGAGTGGATAATATAGTTAATTATTATTATTATTTTAAATATAAATGAGGAATTGGACAGATTATATATGGTATAGCAATAGCTAAATGTTTTCAATATTATTAATATCTTGCGGGATATTTAATAGATTATTAAATTTGTACTCAGTCAGTAAAAAAAATGCTGATAATAAATCTATATAAAAAAATTAACGGGATCGAGAGAGAGAGAGAGAGAGAGAGGTGAATTTTGATAATATCACTTTTGTAATGTTGTTGGTGTTGTGATAATAATATTACTCTCACGCTATTACATGCAAAACATGAAGCAGCAGTTGATTTTTTTTTAATTTACAAACACTTCGATTATTGAGTTTAATTAGCAAACATGATATAAATGAAAACACCGCTTTTTACTTAAAAAAATTAACTTAAATGATCCAGTGAATAAAAATAAAGACAATTATATAAAAATGATTCTTTTAATTACATCTGTTGTATTTTATATTATGATACTATTTTCAATTTTTCTGAATGAGGAAAAATTGCTTTTACTCGAATGCTCGAACATAAACACAGTAATCAGAACCTCTCTCTCTCTCTCTCTCTCTCTCTCTCTCTCTCTCTCTCTCTCTCTCTCTCTCTCTCTCTCTCTCTCTCTCTCTCTCTCTCTCTCTCTCTCTCTCTCTCTCTCTTTCTTTCTAACAACAATGTGCATTATAGAATAATAACAATACTTGAAGTGTTAACAAGAGCTACAAATTGGCAACAGATTTGAGAGCGAGAACGTCCGCGACGTCAAGTGGCTGTCATTAGAACGATCTCTTCTCAAGTTGACGTGTGTATGTCGAGTGAACCAACGTTGACGTTTTCACACCCCGTCACCCCGCATCACAAATACATACATGACTCACATATTATACTCTCTCTCTCTCTCTGGTGATACATGTCACATATCCATATTGTGCTTGTTTTTATTATTACTGTAACTCAATAAGCAGGTGGCTGTTTTGTATTTTAATCAGAATATTATTTATATGTTAATTTATATTTAAGTGTTTTTATATGTCATTGCCACTATTGTGTGTTTTTGTTAATTGAAAACTTTTTTTATAGATTAATATATTAAATTCAAATAAAAATAGAATCAAAATACAAAGTGATTTTTATTATAAAATAAATGTATTTATGTGTTTATATACATGAAACGTTATTATGAATGGGAATAAAAATTGTAGTCTAAGAAACAATTACTTTGTGAAATATTAGACCTTCAAAAAGAATTCTAATAAGCGTTACATAGTGATATACAACTTAAAAATCTTGCATAAATATGAATGTATAACTTTTTATAATACTGTCTATGCAAACACTTTTTTAGTAAAATATTCTGATAAATGAAATTCATATTCAAATGTTGCTCTATACATGCAACCATCAAAGGTAAAATATTTATTTTTATTTAGAATTAAAATAATAATAATAACAAAATTTTTGGATTATGCAATAATACAAAATAGCTAATAATATGTACAATGGTTATTTTAGAGGACTATGTTGTGTTAGTAGCATCATAAGAAGACTTCAGTTTTATAATTACAATTCTGTAACACCGCATTACAATGTATTATAATATATAATAATTTGATATGGTAAAAATATAATACTCCTCACATCGAGCTAAAATATAAAGCAACAAGGATAATATAGGTTTTAATTTACAATATTATTATACAGCATTTTCTTAAATAACTTTTAATTACTACTTTATACATATAGCTAAAGAATAGTAAGGGTTGAAAATTTACGTAATAAATACATAGTTTAATCTCCCTATATATTTATAACCCTTTACCAGCAGAGCATTGAAAATATTTTTTACGGTAAATATTCCCAAGGGTACTAGAGTGATGAGTTGGGAGATTATTCATGACAGAAAAATAATTAGTGATTAAGCTCTCATTATTATTATTATCATATTTTTTATTTAACCCGTTGGAATTTGATACGCCTCTATAATAAAGAGTTAGGTGTGACAATGCGATTTTAGTCTTAGCTTTCGGCAATTATTCATGTAAAAATAAGGGGTATAGTATTATCTTCTGTTTTTCAATGTATATAAAATATATTTTAATAAATAGCTTATTGATTTATAAGGGTGTATCTAATATGTTTTCAATAATATATTTAATTTTAATATATGTTTGTACTATTGGGGGTTCAGTTTTTCTCACAAGAATTAAAATTTTGTGTACTGTAGATTTAAGGATTATCATACATGTAAATTGTATGAGTTTGCATTGTGTGAAAATTATGCTTAGATTATGATCAAGGTTTTGCAAGTGATATAATAATATTTTATAAAATGAGATTTAAATGTTCTGTGTCATTATTTAATTTATTATTTATGCGTCATTTTTATTCAAATTTTATTTGTTTCCTTAAAAAGCCAGTAGTTAAATGATATAGGGTGTGTGCGCATGACGTCATTCTGAATGCTTTTCGATGCTCGTCTTGAGCAATGAATAACATTGCTCAGCATAGGACAAAAGTAGTTTTTGGCTATTTTCTTTGAAAAATTAGCTATTTTTTTGGTCATTATTATTTTTCTCACATACTTGACAAACTAATTCAATCTGTTAACAGCATCAATAAAAATGCTGTCAAAAATATTGCAAAGTATTTTTGAACTGGCAAAATGAGTCATTTTCCCATACTGGCCCATGTTATTTAGCACTCACTTATGGCGTCGACTTTAACATGAAGGAAACCACCCTATATACAAAGCGTGTTATAGTCAACATAAGAGTCTAAAATTTAAAGAACTTGGGGAAAATCGTGGAAAATTAATAAGAAGAAGGAAAAAAAAAAAAAAAAAAAAAAAAAGTTCTACACTGTGATTTAAGTTTGTAAAATACAAAGAATTTAAATTTGCATATTAAAATTATTTCTTTAAAAAAAATCATACCAGTGTCTCATAAAATATCAAAATGATAAATGAATGCCTTATATAATATACAATTAAAATAATTCTCACACATAATAAAAGCTTCATCTTGGACGATGAAAATTTCAATTAAATGTGATGATCCCTATCATTGAATTGTTGACCTAAGAGCCTATACACAGTAGTTGAAACATTACAAGATAAATAGACGTTTCGCATCATCATCAATCTCAACCCATTGGTCACGTGATGTAACAATAGCAATGACTGATTATATCTACATAAGGAAATGACCACTGTATTCACCCCTCAAGTCATTATGGACTATAGTTTCTTGTTAAATCATATAAATATCAACTTTATATAAATATTAATCTCTTATGTCCGAGTTTGTTTGCAGACTCATCAATTAGGATTATGTCTAAAGAGAAAGTAGCCGCGCGGGAAATTTAAATATTATATTATATATAAAATAAGATTAACTTGTATTAAATACTATTTAAACAAAAGAGAGAATAATATTGTTAACTGGACTGACTTTTCATTATTTCATAAGAGAGAAGGAGAGAGAGAGAGAGAGAGAGAGAGAGAGAGAGAGAGAGAGAGAGAGAGAGAGAGAGAGGGGGGGGGTCAATGTTAGAATATCTTTATTTTTGATTAAAATTAATACCATTAGTATTCTCAAAGGTTTTAAAACTTTTAATATGGTAAAATTGTAATTTAATTCTTTGTATATGTATTAATTATTATATGGAACAATTAAATTTTTATCAGATTTCAATTACTATACTAAAAAAAGTGTAAATCAAGCAAATAAAATAACCTTAGTATTACATATTATAATTTTTTTGTAAAAAAAAAAAAAAAAAAAAAAGGGGGGGGGGTATTTGATATAAAAAATATGAAAATATGAAGCAAATTAATTATATTTCAAATTCATAATATTCCAAATGGAAAACAATTTCATTTATCTTTCTTTCAGAGTGCAGTGCATCATTTTAAAACCATAAATTATTGCAAAATAATATATATTTTTTAGTGTTATTTTACTGCTTAACGAATAATAATATTAAAAAGTGCATTAAATACTCATGAATTGATATGAATTATATTTTTATTATTATTCAGGCTACCTTTATCTGTAGAATAAATTGAAATAAAAGTTCCATCTGACGTCTGAAAATATTTAAAAAATATTTATCCAAATGAAGGGAGACGAGAGAGTAAAGTTGATGCGAGGGTGTCTGTTAAAATATAAGGGTGAAAAGACACCCACTTCTCCTTCACATTTCATAGGGGTAATTAATTTGAGGATCGTAAAAATGTAGCAATAAAAAAATTAGAGTAATAAAAAGTGTAAGTGATAGAGCTGAAAAGCCACCACGTTTGTGTGTTTGTTACGCAACTTTACATACAATCAGTCTAATGGCTCTCGCATAGTTTTTATTGTTTTGTTATCAGAGCATCATTGAAATTACGTTTTGCGTAGAAAAAAAAATCGTAAAATTTAAACTAAAACGCATTCTTCCAGTGATTTTTTTTTTTAAAAATAGTTTTATGTAGAATTCTTCATGGATTTTTATCTTGGTCTCGTCTCGTCTCGTCTTTTTTTTTTTTTTTTTTTTTTTTTTTTTTTGCTTATTCTTCTTCTTTTTCTGTGTACAGTAGTATACATTTTTAAACATTTTTATAATATAATGATAATTTATTTTATATATATATATATATATAATATATATATATTATAATTATTATTTATAATAATAATATCATTTTTATCGTATATTTTTCTATTACTTTATAGTCAATATATTTTTCTTATATATAAGAAAACATATATATGTAAACTTTAAATTTTTAGAAATGATTACATACTGTATTATATATAATTTCAGTTTTACCGTAGATCACGCATATATAAAAACATTGCTGGGTGCGAATATGTTATTGAAGCTTAAAGTGTTTCCTTAAAAAGTTATTTTGATATATCAATGAAATTTACTTAAATGTTTTTTTTTAAATATAAAATAAAATAAATGATTTTTGCGTATTTAATGAATAGTCTTGGCAAACATACCGGCATATATATCACAATTCCTCTCGAATCAAATTTGTTTGTTACATTGCATGTTATTGGTTGACTTGAAGTGTTGAGGAATACTCATATAAAAACAATACTTTTCACTTTCTTGTAAGAACTGTTAGTATGGGTCAAGGTCAACTCAATGATAAGCTAACCACGTGGACATGAAACCAAAGTTAATTACACTTCGGTGACGTCGCTCACACGTGCGGTGCGATGATGCGACTATTAATCACCGAGTCAGAGTTTTGACCATTAATGAACTAACTTTCTGGTATTTTTTTTTCTTGAATATAAGACGTTGTTTGAGTTTATGATTATCAAAATCATGTTTATGCATAAGAAATTTTAGTAATAATTACTAATGATGTTAGGTGTAAGAAGTGATAAATGGGAGAAAAAGCATTCACTTTTTTTTTTTTTTTTTTTTTTTTTTTTTTTTTACATAGTATAAAAGAAATTTTGATAGCGTTGGTTGGAAAATAATAAAAATAATAGAACATCAAGAAACTTTGAACTAACGATGATCATAATTGTGAAAATTATATAATTCAGTTCTCAAAGCAGATCGAGACAAATTATAAATGTGAAGCTTTATTATTATCTATAAGAAAATCATTGAAAATCTCTTTATTTCATTTTCTTCTTATACTAACAATTTTATATTAACGTCAAACTTGTGCTTTCATCAACACATTGCAAAATATTGTTGCACAACAAAAACAATTATATATATAATATAATCATACAATTATGTATAATCTGATTTTGAGTCAAACACTGACAGTGAGTTTAAAATTGAATTTAGTTGAGCCGAGGATTAAAACAAGTACACAAAAACAAAACCACATTACATTTAATTGAAGCATGTTGCTGAAAACATTCCTCGTTTATTTGATTGAATGGTAAATATGTATGTGTGTGTGTATGTGTATATATATATATATATATATATATATATATATATATATATATATATATATATATATATATATATATATATATATATAGAGCCGACAGACAGACAGATGCAGACAGCTCGACTACGATCACATTGTGACGAAGATGAATTCCACATTGCCAGACTAATTCCAATCAATATAATTGAACATACATGCCGATACCAATGTTTGCAAATGCATCAATCTATTATCCCAGCAAAAAGAGCCATATATTAAACCTGGCCTTTACAAGGGATAATTTTTTTACGTCTAATTAGTAAATATAAGTTTATAAATTGATATTTAATTCTCTGTTTTAATGTAATACAACTAATAAGGTGACTTTTTGGTCTGATAGATAAATTTATAAAATCCATGGATCATTATTCATTACAATACTCTTGAGATACTTCAGACACAAATGAATTTTCTATACATTCATATTAGATCTTGATCCTTTGTATTGATATTGACTATAACAAAATTATAATATTAAGTAAATTTAATTTGTAAATTTTTAATAATAATAATAATACTTTTTTTTTTCTGTATAATTTTGATATCAGCACTGTGCTCTCATATATCTTGCAATATATCTCGCTTATACTGAAATATTTTCTCATTTTCTATTTATATTTGACTATAGCAAATAAATTTTATACTACCTCGTGAATAGGCCTATAAAATTGAAGTACGGCCCTGATTTCAAATGCAATTTCAATTATACATGCGTTATAATTAAATGCAATACCTCTATGTTTACAAAGTCATTAATTTAAACTACATTTATTGAAAATAATTTTATTTATTATACTTTACGAATTGTACTTGTAAATTTTATAAATAAAAAAATAGAGAGCGCGCGTGCAGCTGAGTTGAGTATGTAAATGAGGTACTTGAGTTTTGACAGCTGAAATGTCAAGTATACCTCTCTAATGTTTATGTTTTTACTCGCGATTTCTCTCACGCTTCATAAAAATATGAATAACGAAAAGTATTAAATGATACATTATTATATAATATTATTTCGAAAAAAAGATACGCATCATTTCTTTTTTCTTGTTGTTGTCACCCTATACCACGTGATTATGATCTTTCTCTACAGGGGTGCTTTAGATATATACGTATTATAATAAATACATATTTTTACGTATTATTGTTGTGATGTTTTTTTTTTTTTTTTTTTGCTGTAACTCTTTTTTTTACATGTCAAAATATTAAAATGATTTCCATCATTTTCAGTTGCAAATATAGCTTTAAAAAAAAAAAAAAAAAAAAAAACAGATGTAATTTTCATATCATTGCACAGATGTAGTTATTATTTTTTTTTTTTCAAAGCAAATATTTAATATTTATGTAAATGTTTTGAATACGTGATTGTTACTGAAATAAGCTGTCAGTAGCATCCACATGCTGTGGTTAATTCTTTTTAAAATATAGCTTATTAAAAACGTGACATCAATGATAAAAGTTCCAATATAATATATTGCAATAATTCTATATAAGAGTGCTTTTAAAAAATTAGCTTAATTTAGAATTTCATATATAAAACTACTACTTTCTTATACGTATTACTACTTTGCAAATTAAAATTTGACCCCATATATTTATGTATTTTTACAGCTTTGTTATTATATTTTATGGTATAAAAATAAAACTTTTTTTTTTTGTGTCAGTTTTAGTACAGAATCACAGAATGCAGTTTGATAAAAGAACAGTTGTTATGTTGCTATATTGTTATTTTTTTATTTCCATCCTACTCAAAAATATATTTTTCGTAAATTTACTTTTGACCTTTCACTGCAATAAAAACGTATGTTAAAATGTTAAAATAATGAAAATAATAATTTTTAGATAATATGAGTTAACAAAAGTAATTTATTTAAAAAATTTAGAACCCCTTGGGTCTTAGGATTCCTAATACCTTTAGGTAACCTCAGTGCTATGATAAATCGCACCCATCTGTATTATATCTTTCTATTTATGTTTGTGGAAAAAATAAAAAATAAAAATATTGTAATACACATAGATAACAAACGTCAAAACCATATCGAGTTAAATCCAAACATCCAGATTATCATGAAAAATAAAATAAAAAAAATCTAAATAAAATAATGCATTCAATTTAAATCCCTTAGGAATCAAAAGAAAAAAGCAATGATTGTAAATAAAAAATGAAATGAGACAAAATATAATATCTGTCAGTATGAAAATAATCAAAATAAAAAATTATTCTCAACTTTCTATTCAAATCGATTTTAAATAATCAAATTAGGGAGAGAATGTTCACCATAATCACAATAATTTTCATACAAAATGTGGCATGCAAAAAAAATAAAAATATTATATATTATATCATATAATATACTCCCCCTTCCCTTATGTTTCGTCTCGCAAGAACGCGTGTTGATAATCGTGAGCAAAACGCGTCATCCTCTCCCTTTCCTCCCACCCTCGCGCTCGCGACACATTTTTATATCCTCGTGATAATATCAGAGGTAATTGGAAATATGTAAATATCTTCTTTGTCAAATGTTTTTAAAATATATATAAAAAAAAAGGAAAAAAAAAAAAAAACACTGAGGTTTGTTATGACTTTTTTCTTCTTCTTCTTCTTTTTTTTTTTTTTTTTTTTTTTACGGTTAGTAAATTTTTTTTATTGAAATTGAATGCAAAATAAGATACACGGAAATAGCCGAAATAGGTCTTCTTTTTTTATACCAAGTTTTAAAAATTTAGGGAGTGGAAATCTAAAGGGTGCTTTCATTCATAATAGCTTGCATGAAAAACTTATATAGTATTATTATAATGAAAATGTTAATTGGAATACTATATTAATCAATCAAACAAGTTGTTAACTAGAGTAATTAAGATAATGAATTAAAAAGACAGCAAAGGTATAAAAAAATAAAAATAAAGTCAGTTTGAAAATAATAATAATAATAATAATAAAATAATAATAATAAAAAACACGCACGAACGCGAACTTTAATGTTTACGTTTGAAGACTTTATGAAATACATGAATTATATTATGAACATATAAATAGAGCATACAAATTTAAGAAATACTAAGACTAGAATTTTCTTTGCATCGCGCAGTCAGGTTATTGCTTGGCATACGAAGAAAAATAATGTTACTTGTTACTAATTTATTTACTTAAATTATTTATACTTTAGGTAACCCTTAATTTATATACGAGATGAACATTCTGCATTCATTGAAATTACGTACACTGTATATTATTGTTATACGTAAAGTTACAGCAGGCTAGAATATTTCTTTTTGCTATCAAAATTGTTATTTTATGCACCTCTCCTTTTAAACTTAAGATTATAAAATAATTATAGCCATTTTTCATGTTTAAAAGCAAAATAATGTATCCCAGCTTTATGTAATTGAGTTCTTATAAACAAAAAATTAATACGCAGTGGACTATCTCACCCCTATCTTCTCTCTTATCCACACATCGCTGTTTTAAGTAACAAAATACTTTACATAATTGCAAGACATCTTAGCAAAGTCATGCTGATGACGGAAAATAAAGCCCCCCCCCCCCCCCCCCCCCCCACTCTTCTCCTCACTGATTTGCAATTCAAAGTAGATAGCTACACTTGCTCTATAAATTTTGTACTAAAAGGGTTGCTGATTGCCGGTCAGTTTTTATATTTTCACTATGTAGAGACCTGAACAATTATCACCCCATATATATTTTAGTATACACGCTTGAATTGTATATAGTGAATTTACATGTTAAAACAAAGTGCATGTTGGGCATGCATTATAATATAAAGGCTGCAATGAATGGAGAGGAGAAAACAAGTTTTGTGGTATCTCGTAAATTTTAAATATACAGATAGAAGGTGGGGATTAATATGTGTTAATCAGACATTAATGATTAACTGGACATTTAAATCAAGATATGTGGTTTATTTATGTTAACTTAAGAAATGTGTTAAGTCTTAAGTTAGAGAGTTATTATAGCAACTTAGTATAGAATTAAACTCCCGATATTTTAAGCTTATGTGCAGTGTTGAAGTGTCGATGTTGTCAAACATTTGATATACATTCTGCACATACTTTTAAATATTATGGATCAATGATTGTTTGTTTCTCTATGTCACCATGAACTTCGTATAAAAAACAATCTTACTCTAAATTTTGCATTTAAAAAAAACATTCAGTGTTTATATAGGCTTACGATATTATTCTTGTTTGCTAGTGGTCCAAATCTCATGATTTTCCACACTTGTATAATATATAAGAAAAAAGTAATTTTAATACACGCTTTTTTTTTTTTTTTTTTTTTTTTCTTCTTCTTTATTTATTTATTTTTTGCTAAGAAATCACACGGAAAAAAAATGATGTGTTAAATACAAGTACATAAGTATACTAACATTAAAAAACAGCCTTAAATTTCTCGCCAAATAAATAATTAGCAAATATTTTGACCACACAAAGCTAACAATTGTATACTCTCTCTCTCTCTCTCTCTCTCTCTCTCTCTCTCTCTCTCTCTCTCTCTCTCTACCACATATTACAACATTAGAACATCAGTGTAAATTAATTAAGTATGAGCGCCCAACATTCCACCTCATTTGTGTTACCGACTAGACAGAAATAAATGTCTTTCTTTTATATCAAAAACCCTCATTTATTCTCTCTTTTCATACTTTGACTCAAAGTTAATCGTGTGAGGCTTGGACTATAAATATTCATTTTTATTTGTACAAAATCACAAGTATACTCAGCTCCCCCACAAATGTGATGGAAATATTATACGAAATTCACAGAAGCGTTGATCGACGTTTTATGTAGAATAGAGACATTTAATGATAAGTAAAATACAGAAGAAAAAAAAAATAAACTTTAACATTTTTTAAGATAATACCAATGGATACAAAGTCATTATATTAAAAGACGGTTGATTTAATTCAAAACTTTCTATATTTTCTTAGCATAAAATATATTTAAAAAAATACCATCATAGCAACGTAAATTATACGGTTAACGAACATGTTCCTACAAAAATCAGTTATCCATAATTGAAATTTCAACAGAAAATCACACAATTGTTTTACTATTAATTTCCCATATATTTAATAACGTACCAACAAAGTAATTTCAGTTATTTATTACAATATAAAAACTTATTAAAATAAAATTAATAAAGTCACCATACGGTACTAAAAAGCGATTTAATAAAAAAAATTGATTACAATTCTCACGAATCTAATACCACAAAATTAAATAATTGACTTTTTATTGAACCATATGCAATAGTTTGTTTGTTTTTTTCGTCCGCGAGTCAAATTGTCCACTAACAAACCAACCCCCGGGGGGGGGGGGGGAGTATTGGTTTCCGCTCTATTTTGTCAACCTGTTCATTATTGTCACATTAAGCAAGTAAGGAAACCAAGGGGGAGGAGAGGACAGGAGATAATTTTCCTGCAAATAACAGGGAGAAAAAAAAATCATCCAAAAAATAGGGGATACACAGCAAAAAAATAAAAAATAATAAAGCAGAATACTTGTTGAGTTAAAAAACGTACGTAAAAAAAAGTCAACCCTAACAAGAATAGTAGTAATTACATTGTCATTAGTAATGAAAGAAAAAAAGGGGAAACAAGAAGAAAGAATAATTAAAATGAGTCTATTTTTAATGAGATAGAAAATTAAAAAATGTAATTATTCTTTTTTTCTTATCTCGGGTGCTTGAATGTTGCAAATTAAGAGTAATTCTTTTTTGAAGAAGTTTTTTAGGTGAGTATTAAAGGATTAAAACGTTATTAAGAGTTTTAACAACGTACGAGAGATAGAGAGAGAGAGAGAGAGAGAGAGAGAGAGAGAGAGAGAGAGAGAGAGAGAGAGAGCAAAAAAATTAAAATTTGTATAAAATATTAATAACATATTTATATCTCTCTACCTGCATATGACATTTTTAATAACGTATTTTCCAATTCATCTCTCCGGATGACAAAAATAAATTAAAATAAAAAATATATGTTTAAATTACAAAAACAAAATTACTTTATATGTGTGTGGTTTATAATTTTAGCTCCCGTATATATAAATATTTGATTTTACATTCCAAACAAATTTATCTTTTACTTTTTTATATTGATATGTAAATTTGTTAAATACAATATTGAAATATTTTTTAGTCAATTTTATAATCTTTTGAAGAAGTATTACGTGCATAGTTTATGTTTTGATTGAACGAAAGTTTTTTTTTTTTTTTTTTTAGTATGACATATGATTGAGTAAGCGGTGATTAGGCAGGTGACACATCTATAAGCTCTCTCACTATTTGTGTGGTTATAAATTGTGTCTCTTTTCATAGACTAAATAATATTGCTACCTGATGAACTACCGCGATAAACTCTTTACATTCAATTTATTATTTCTTTAAATTTAATCCATGAGAATGCAAAGTATTGATGATCGATGATTCTCTATATGTGACGTAAATATATAAACTGACTAATAGTTAGGTATGGTTTGTGTGGTATAAACATTTTCACACACGATTTCACGCAGTCTGATTTCTTTGTATTTGAAAATAAATTGCAAATCATGATGAGATTCTTTTTTTTTTTTTCTAACTTGCTATTTATATTTGTTTAAAGTTTATAGCATATGATAAAAAATATAATTAATGTGCTGAATTTTTTTATCTATATAGTCTAAAAAAATATATATACATATATTCAAGCATATTATAAAAAAAATTACTTTGTAAAAGTTTTGGGGAGTAATTTTTTAAATAAAAAGAATTAGTATTATATAATATTACTTAACATTTAAATGTGAGCATGAGCATTTAAAAGCCTATCTATATCAAAAAACAGTTGATGGAAATAAAGGCTACAACAATTTAACATTATAGAGTTTTAGAACTCTATAATAGGACTCTATTTATCTGTTTTGCTAATGTAAAGCAAAGTATTTCATTTACCGAAAATAAAAGCAATACTAAATTTAAAACTATTTAAGTGTGTGTGTGTGTGTGTGTGTGTGTGTGTGTGTGTGTGTGTGTGTGTGTGTGTGTGTGTGTGTGTGTGTGTGTGTGTGTGTGTGTGTTTTAAAGTATTTATTATTATAATATGTATTGTTATTGTTGAATAACATACTTCGATGAAAATTTTGCACAGTAATTTTCAAACATAAGAAAGCTAGAGAGGAGAAAAATATTTTCTTACATTATATGAAGATACTTTGAAATTGTAATTTAATGTCTGCGGGTGGGTATATAGTCCTATCAAAAACAGAGCAGGAACATCAAACATGAAAATTGACCCTCAAGAAGATTACCATATGAACACAGAGAACGAACAGACAAACAAGTGCTCAAGAAGGTCAAGTGCTGAGAAGAAAGCGTGAGAATCATGGGGTTAACTACCCTTAGTATAAAGTCTGTTACATCTGCATGATAAAAGCCAAAGAGAAGAGTATATATAGTTTCTTTAAATTTACATAACATAACAAGGTGGATCTTATTTCACGTGCAGTAGTTACTTCATTTCTTTGTCAAGTAACAAATATACTACTGTCACAATTTCAATGCTGTCTCTACTTTTTTTTCCTAGTAAGTCCCGCTTTATAAAAATATTGAGTTCTTTTTATAGTAGACAGGTAGTGGTGAAGGTAAAAAAATAATCAAATATTTGTATTGTGCATTTCTGATTTAATATCCACTTATTCATAATTTTTTATGCGTATACTGCAAGAATTTTTTGGAGTAAAATAAAAATAATAACAATACTATAGAAGGAGTAAATGTTTAGGTTATAAGCATTGAACTGCATTTTTTTTTTATTGACTGCTTTTTAAAATCTTATTCACTAAAAACTTAGACGTTTTAGCAAAGGTACAAAATAATAATAAAAAGCATGTCTCCACGTAGAATAAAAAAGCTGCATATTAACATATTATTTTCTATAAATTAGTACCTTTTGAGGAAGTAAGCATAGCTGAATATCAAATGATTATTTTTATTAAAAAAATATATAGTAAAATAATACTTTATTTAAATTTGGTTAAAAAAAACCTCTGTAAATGAATACAATTTTAAAATGTCCATTTACTGAATTACGTTATCTCACGTAATTTCGTAGGTGCACATACGATATGTGGTACAATATTATTACTAAAAGACTGTTTCAGTTACATATCTACATGTGTAACCTAATTATGGTGGCTCTTCTGGTAAGGCTTCTAGATAAGCAAATGTGTGACGTATAATAAAGAAAATAAATGTTTAGAAGAAAAACGTAATTTTATACGAACAGCTCATGAAAAGAAAGTTGTTTTAAATTTTCTTGTATAAAACTGAAGATAGGCAACAAGCACATCCATTCTCAATTTCTTTTGATCGATTCTCTCTCTCTCTCTCTCTCAAAAAGTGGCGATAAAAGGCGTAAAAAGTACTTGAAAATTACCTACATGCAATTTAAGTTAAGTGCAAGAAGAACTGTGATTTCAAAACAAAAGAAGATACGAAAAATGATGTTTTTTGCACTAAACATTTTAGATAAAGGAAATCCGGTAATAATTGTTAAAACACTTTTTTTCAGTATTTTAACTTTTATTCTTTTACGTAAAGTGCACTTTGAGATATTATAAGTTTGATCATGATTTTGAAATGATACGGTATAGTTCTGAAGAATCGCAGAAAAAGAGAGATTGGGTGCTAAAATGTCGACCCCTGTACGAAATGAAGACGTTTACTCCCTAGTATTCTCTTAATGTATAGAAGTTCCAAAAGACAACATAAAATTGAGCCTCGTATTGTATTGCGAGAGATCTTTGTGAGATATTTAACAGCCCATAAAAGAACAAGAGAAAAAGCTTTTTCGAGATGATCCTTCTTCTCACCTTATCTTATCATTCTAGTGAAGTTTTTATATAAATAAACAATGAAACTTTTTATACGCGAGGTTTTATGGAAATTAAAAACTGTGAAATATTCAGAAGTTCTTTTTTAAAAATGGAAATGCTAAAAATATTGTGCGTAAATAAAATGTGTAAAACCGTATTGACTCTATAGAAATTTTTAATCTTTATAATTTTTTTCATTTCAAACGATAAAAGAAAGTATTTTTAACTATATAGTAACTAAATAATGCCTACTCTATTACATACGAACTTACTATATATTTTTGAATTTTGCTTTTTTTTATTATTATTATTTTTTTTTTATTTACAAACTCCATCGAAATCAAACGCTATACTTGACATTTATGTTTTGTTTTTCCTGCTCGACTTTGTAAATAGTATATAGAGTTTTTTTTTTTTTTTTTTAAAGATATTTTCATAATTATTTTCATAAATATATAAAAACCAAAAGAAGAAGTATATGTAATACAAAAATAGAAGTTTTTCTCACATTTTCTATCCTTCAAATTATACCAATTACGAAATTGAAAAATATAGGATGAGGAAGAACGAATAAATTACGTTATAGTTATGCTGAATTATTTATTTTAACATAAATGTTACTAAATTGAAATAGCATAAATAATTATGCTTTGTAATGTAAGTATTTTGAAATATAGCATAAATTATACGTTGTAAATTAATGTTACTATAGAAATGGGCGAGCATAATGATTACGTAATTTATTTTTCTCCGTGTATAATATAATAAGAAATCATCTTTCTAAGCATTTCAAGACCAAGAAATAATTAAAAATAATAATCTTTTGCCACATTACATTAAAATGTGATATTATATTATTTTTTTATTTATTTTAAGCACTAAAATATTGCTGTAAAATAAAAATGACGCCTAAAAAAAAAAAATCATAAAACAAAATATAATAATTTTTTTAATTGACTATTTTTTAAATTGCTTTTTTTCTTTAAGAATAAAGATCAAACTGTTTAACATGCATTTTATAAGTAAGCAACATTGTTGCAATGTTATCCCTTTTTATTATTTGTAATTCATTTTTTTTATCACCATAATTCCCCTCTATATTCTTTTATTTTTAAAAGTATTAAAAAACATCAAAACCAATATCTTTAAAACATCACTGAAAGAAAAAAAAATCATGTTTTTATATTTTTTAACGATTCATTTTTATTTATTTCTGAGTCACCTGCATTTTTTTTTAAAGAAATAAAATTGTATAAAAAAAGAGTTTACGATCTACAAAATTATGTTGAAAAACGAGTGTTCTGCGTATAAATATTTAATATTGTATTGTGTATTGAAGAGGCTGTTAACGTAATAAAAAAAAAGTCTTGCAGTTGTGACATCGGAAAGAAATAAAAATGCCCACTCTTATGCTTTTAATGTTAACCAATATTTTGTATTTTCAATATTTTAGGGTGTAAAGAAAGAAAAAAAATCACATTAACACCCATCTATTTTACACATATGCATTGATCATATAAATCTGTGTTATAAAATCAAATATCACCAAATATTTATAGATTTATAACGCTTTTATTTTTAGTATGAAAATAGCAAACAACGGGTAAAAAAAAGAGGAATAATAAAAAAGTTAAAAGAAGAAATATTTTTATTATTTTTCACGTTTTTTCCTTAAAAATAATAAAAATATAGTAAAAGTATTGAGCACAGAAGTTAAACGTTGTCGTTAGCAGAGAGTGCACTAAAGCGTGAAGATGTATAAGAACGTCTAGGTTCCATGCATGCATAAATCATAAACGTAGAGAGAGAAAAAAGAATTTACAAAAAGCAATAATTCCCTGCGATCACCGTTTTTTGCATGTCTTTTAAAAATAGTTTTAGTATCAGACGTATGTGACTTTAAAAACATGTACTTTGCGTGTGTAGCGTCTTTGGAAGCATTTCATTTAGCGTTACATTTGTGCCTGTTTAGAGTGTTTAGTACATTCAAGTTTTAGCATGCACTCTGATAAGTGATAACATACTAAACCCAGATAACATTTTACTCCAAAATATTACAATTGGACAATTGGACAATTTAGAAACAATTATTTGAATGATAATTTCAACAAAACTATAATTTGAATGGAAAAAGAAACAGGGTTAAAATTTGCATTTCTTTGTGTTTGTATGCTGTTTAAAATTAATTTAATATAAATAATTACTATTTTTAAACGTTTGTTTGAGTCGTATAGTGCTGTGGATAATGCACAAGTTTATACTTTTATTATGTATAATGTACTCAGATTTTGCTTTGAGAAAGAGAAAGAGAAAGATAGAGAGAGAGAGAGAGAGAGAGAGAGAGAGAGAGAGAGAGAGAGAGAGAGAGAGACGAGAAGAGAGAACATCAGAATGTAGAAAACTTTATCACCCTAACAGAACAGAAATCAACCTCCCCTAAATATAATAGAAAATAGACCTCATTTTTAGTACAATTTTATATCACTTAATCTTATAATTCGTGGCGCTGTAGTCCACAATATCAAACCTTCAATACTTGTATACAAAATCGAGGCCGGCAGCGGCGGCGGGAAATAAAATACCACCCCAAACATTTCCCTTTTCCCCTCCATCATATACTCAATACAAAAATATGAAAAAGGGGGAGAGAGAAAACCTGAAGAGCGTCATACATACAAATAATCATCCCCCCGTCATCATAATTGCATACTCGATGCATAGTGCAAAAATAAACATAAAAAAAACTTCATTGATAAATAATATAATATAAAAAAAATTAGAGATATGATAATTGCGGTATTTTCATATCACACTCTCAAGCAATACTAAATTACTTCATTTTTTATAAGAGATGAAATTAATTAAGTGTTTGTGTTGATTAAGTAAGACGAGACACGTGTCAGAAAGATGTAACTATTCAAGCAGAGTAATTACAGCGATGTAAGATGTGCTGCAATTAGCAATACTTGTTTTCTTAGCAGTGCAATCATGCATTGAAACATCAAAATGTATCTAAAAATTATTCATTATCATAAAATGTTTGATAATTAAATTTTGTGTTTACTTTAAGATTTGTAACCCTTTTGCTATATACAAGGCGTTTTCTTATGAAAATAAAAACAGCAACTTGCAAATAAAGATATCTGTATAAAGATATCAAAAATGGATTATAATTAAAATTTTGTGTCTTTGATGTACTTTTTATTTACATTTTAATTACATTGAAGATGTAACAATGATTCTGGATTCATTTATTAATCTTATTAATCTACTTTTATTTTATTTGCATTAAGATGTACAGTATTCTTGTTTTTCCTTGTAACTTTTTGCATAACAAAATTCAACAATGAAAATTTATTGATTAATTATTTTATGCAAAAAGTTATGTAAAATCAAGAATATGTGAATAATACAGCACACACCTTAAGATAATAATTTCATTAATTAAATCCAATTTCACTTAAATCAGTTGCCGTAAGTTACAACCTCTAGTTAAACTTTAGTTAACTTTTTTAAATTGCTGCAACAATAAAAATATAACAACTTAACTACGGTTTAACCGGTGGTTAAGTGTTGCAATTTACGGGGGTCAGTTTATTAAATGAAATTGTTAAGAAGACTTGTTTTTAAAGCACTATAAATAGGCTAAAGTTCGAACGGACTACACCTAACATAATAGATATGAGAGCATTCTTCGTGTGTCCGACTTGTTGCCTGCATTACAGGGGGGGGGGGGGGGGGGGGGAAATAAGAGAGAAAGAGACTCGTAAAAGTAAAAATTCTAAATACTTGTTTATAATGTAAAATAAATTGAAAGAAAAAATATGTTTAATTTTTTCTTATTTAAATTTACTTTAATATTTTAAGAACTCTGTATACAATTTAGAGTTACGTAATTTTTACATTATAAGTATAAGTATACTTTAAGAACTACAACGAGAATGGCTTATGATTTAAGATACAGACGATTTAGATTATATATAAACGAAGGTAAAAGAACAGTTTCTATTGTTCTTGCTATTTATAATAAAATATATCATATAGTAAATACCATAAATTAATTTGGATACTTCCATTAATTGCAACTCCATATATACTAATACCAATGTATTTCCATTTCCATATGCAGCAATAAAATATAGAAATTTTGTCTCCGAACACTGCATTATGAATATCCTGGGTCAATAAACATTCTTATTATCTCTTTATTATACATCGTATTTGTATTTTAAGCTACTGTGAATCACACACTCCTGTTATTGCGAAATAATAATAATAATTTCCGTCCAAGTATACGGCACTAGAATTAATAAAGAAACCTTTGCAATATCTTGTCAGTCAAATGTCAATGATGTTCTGCTTTTGTCTTTGCAATTCTTTGAAGATGCAGTTAATTTGAGGGAGCATGCTGTGAGGCCAGTCACAAACAAAAGCAGCTTTTGTCAGCTTATTTACCGCTGAGGCGAGCATTTTGTGTCCTCTACATATTGCGTATCAAATACCAATCTTCTCTATATGTATAGCATCAAAGTAAACTGAGAGCATTGAGTATTAGCCAGAAGTTATTAATTTTTTTATCTTCAAAGACCAATTACCGCAAACTGCTAATTATTTGTTCACATTATGACTCGTGTGTATTATTATCTTCTGATGGGCCAATTTAGTATACACGGAAAAAAATCTAATGTATGGAGTTAACAAATGAAAATCAATCTTTATAATTTTTACATTACAAAAATAATCTTGTTGTCAATTGTATGTAACTAGTATGAAATCAATTCTGAAATTTAACTGAAAATTTCTTTTTATAAACGTGTTCAATCTTCAAAATTTTTAATGAATTTTATAAAAATCAATAAAAAAACGTTATTTCCTTTTTAATTTGAATATTGCAGTGATACTATCCTGAGAAGTATGAAAATATCTTAGCAAATATTTAAAGATATTAATTACTGATTATGTATTAGGAAACAAATGACTAATGACTAAAACAGCAATTCTTTCAACGTTATTTTTATTTCATTTTTGCTATATATAAAAGTACACCCAAAATTAGTGTAAGGAATATTTACAATAGAAGTAAAATTAACTCACGGTGTACGAAGAAAAAAACAACTTAAATTTTGATTTTCACTTAAATTTTGTCAGTGTAATGTAAAGGGGAAGTTTTGATATTCGTGAATAGAAATATTTGAGGTCGTTGAGGCGTATTGAAAGTAAACAGTGCGCGTATTCAACAAAAGATGTGATATAAGCACGACATTTTTCTATTGTAGTCATTTTTTTTCTTTGATCTTGTGGGAGTGACATATGATTATAACGTAGGCCTTTTTTTTTTGTACACAATATTTCTCAACATATGAGCATACAAAATTCTTTTGAACGTATAATAATAATATATCTCACTTATATCAAAAGAAGGGGATGATAAATCAGTTCTTTTTTTACGCTTCGATTAATTCACATATCACGTATTTCAAAATTATTCTTATAAATTTTCCCCCCTTTCACAAGACGATGGATTTTATAATGAGTGAAGGATTCCGTGGTGCGTCTTTGTGGGTTGTTATATTTTATTAATAAGTGTAAATATCCAATTTGGTTGCTTGGTAACATGTAGCTTATTAATAATTATAATTGATATTGACATCGCAATAAATATTTTATTCGATTAAATGTGCAGAGCGTATACATATATGAAGATGATCCAGTAACTCGTTATAATTTACATAACTGCAAAAGTGGTGGAAAGTGAATAACATGCATGATGTTTTTTTTCCTTCGCTATGTAAATATGATAAATGACGGTGAAATGGGGGAGAGAGAGAGAGAGAGAGAGAGAGAGAGAGAGAGTGTCTTTCAAAATTATTAAAGTGTTATCATCGCATGTGTAAGGTTGTGTAAGGTAAAATAAAAGTTCTTTTATTTGTTTTTATTAGGTAAACCTACAGATTTATATTTCTTCTGAAATATCATTTCATTAATATGTATATACACATTGACAAGTTTTTGCAATTTTTATTCAACACTTAAATAACCTCAAATACTATTGAATAGTAAGACGTTTGAACAGCATGTTGATCTGGTAAAATATACACACACATTTTACCCAGTAAAAATTTATATTAAAGTTTCAGTGTTCCCTTTTACGTATTTTCTGATGTCACATTTAAGCTCAATACAGACTGATGGATAACAAAGGGGTTATGTCTCAACCCTAATAACGTATACCTTACCCCAATTGTCTGCAGCCCACAGGTGGCTCTTTATAATACAAACCCTTACATCAGCAAGTTGCTTTATTATGTCATTTCCCTACACTCTTCACTTTCGTTAACGTAAGAAATACGCAGGTGTAACAACCGTTGAATTTAAATATTATAATGTTGTATAATATTTAGCTTTATCATGCAGCGGAATACTATAACAAGAACAAGTAATGTTACGTTCATTGGAGCTTTTATTTTCTTGCAATATTGTGTTCTCGTGCTACACTTTCTCCATATAGTCCCGTTTAGACAGAAGTCTAATCGTCAGGTTACAATGAAAACCGCACACTCGATTCAGTCATAGCGCGACATTCGCCATGACAGCTTATACAGTAGAGAAACTGTGAAAACGTCTAGGTATAGGCTGGTTGGCTAATAAGTAATAACGCATTTATTATGCACCTCCCGAATGCTGTACGTCTTCATGCATTATACAGTACACGTATCGTGTTCTCACACTTCATGTAAGCACCCAGCAGTGGCTCAAACCTGCACTCGGTGAGAAGTACAGATTTACGAGTCATCTGCCTTCACTACTCGGCCATCCAGTTCGGAAAATACCACAAAATACCACTTACAATTTTGTAGAGTTTCTAGATTAGCTGCTTTTATAAATACTGTATCAATTATTTTGAAAAATAATGCAACTATATATAATAATCATATCGAGAAAATAAAAATATTTAGATCTATATGGAAATTTTAAAATTGGGTTCAATATATTATACTGTGCCTATATTGTTGTCTGTTGGACTTTTTTTTTTAAAATAATTATGCATTATTGGAGTTAACATTTTCTTCTGTTGTAATGTTTACACTTATCAGTATATCTATATATATAATGTTTTTTTAAATTAATTTTTATTACAATGAAACATTACTTCATTTATTTTTTACATCGATGGGCTTTGCCTTTTTAATTATCCTTTTGAGCAATTGCATCAATGTTTGTGATTTTAACTGTTATTTCTGTTAAACATTTCTTGCTAAATCAATAAATCTATATTATTACTATTGAACTGCTATATTTTAACTTTTACCCAAAACTGCTCCTCAAAATTTTTTCAAAAGTAAAACAAAATTAAATCATAATAGTAAAATATTTATTCTTAAAATTTTGTCATTATATCACTACTTTTTTACCATAAATTTTGGAAGTTATACACTTTATTGAGAATCACTGATGTCGAGATCTTCTAAGGCCATTTCAAACTCGTCAGGATCGTCCGAGTTGTCCGACTCCTCCCCCTCCCCCTCCCCCGCCTGCTGATCTTGCTGTGCCATTAATTCATCTTCCTCTGCACGGAACAGATCCACCCAAGGCTGGGGTAATGGGCCGACTAACACAGGGTGAAGTTCAGCTGTGCCATGTGGCAAGGGTTTCGTGACGTCATCTGGTGCGTAAGTCGGGCGTTCACGAGTCAAATCACGTAAGAGTGTAGCGTCATCACGAGGCGTTGCGCTCAGCACTTTCTGTGAGAATTCCACGTCGTCGATTACATGACATGAGAGAGCAGATTTAGCTTCATTGAGAGGGCTTGAGGAGTACCTGTGTCAGGTGGAGAACATAAATTCATTCTAAAAATTGGTGCATTACTTTAGTTACGAATACTAACGTATTTAAGATAATCACCTTTTAAGTTATTATGAGTAGCTAAAATAATGCATTTTAGCAACTTAAAAATAGCTAATATAACTTGTTTTAAGCTATTTTAAGTTACAATAGCTATTATTTTAATAATTTACTAAAATTCATTAAATAAAAGTGTATATATTTTAAATATGTTAGTATTCGTAACTTAAGTAATGCACTTTTTTTTAGAGTGTTACACAAGGAAACAATAAATTACTTAATTTATGTTCTATAGATCATAAATATTGCTCATTTTGAATAGCACAAATAATTATGCTACGTAAATATAACTGTTATTGTACGTACCACAATTACTATACAATAATATGTAGCATAAATTATGTTGCTATATGAATAGGCAGAATAAGTGTTGCTGAAATCGAATTAATTATTATTCGTATTTATTTTGGTCCGTGCACTGACTTCCAGTAAATTGTACTATTTTGAGGATTCAGAGGAAATTTACAAGTTGCGTGTGAATGGAAATTTCAACGCCTGCAATAACTGGTAATTGTTGAAATTTTTATCATTATTGCCTGATTTGATACAGAAAAATAATGTCGCAGATAAATGTTATTTGAAATGAGTTATGATATTTAATATTCTTTACAGATATTGTCGAAGCATTTTGTATACTGTATGTATATTTTAATTATATTATCTTGATATTTTTTTACTCTTTACAATTTTCATATTAATAATCTTGAGAGAACTCTCGGAATTTGTTATATTTGTTGATATTATAGTTTGCTGATACGCTATTTAGATTATAAGAACAGAAGTGAAATATAATTCATTTTACCATTTATCGTGCATAATATCATAGATCTCGACCTCGTCACAGACTCTGTCACCGATGTAGCCTCCACATGCGATCAGCTGGTCATACATGACAGTAAGCCCAAAGTTACTGCGTGGTGTTTGCATCTCCGACATCATGCCCCAGGTTTGTGTCTCGGGGTCAAAGCTCTCCACAGTTGACAAGCGAATAAAACCGTTGAATCCTCCTGCACAAGTAGACGACAAATAAAAAATAGTAATAGGCAAACAATAAGTTTCTCTATTATAATAGCATGATGCACTATTTATATTTTCATTACCATCTTTCCTGATATGAGGAATTTAAAGCAGATAGCTGAAACCTAACCCAATATCCTATAATATTAAGAAATAATAAATTTAACTGAAATTTTATATACAATAATTATATTATCATCCACTTTAATTGCCCGATCTACATAAAATGTAAAGTTTAATCAATAATCACCGAGTATATGTAATTCTGAGCTTCAAAAATCTTTGAAGAAATGTTTTAATCTCTGTTGATATCAAGCAAAAAAGGAGTGGAAATAATTCTCTTGAAACGGCACTATAACTTACCTACAACGAAAATGTGATCTCGATATACTGCTGCACGGTGCCCACATCGAGGCTGAATTAGCGGAGGTACCGATGTCCAAGTGTTGGTCTCTGGGTCGTACATTTGACATTCTCGCGATACCATGTTGCCATCAAAACCTCCAATCATGTATATCTTGCCTGTACCAAAATCAACATGTTAGCCACCAAACTGAATACTTTGGAATAAGATATAAAGTCTCTCATGCAGTTCATAATGCATTTGACAAATATTTCATGACATATGATCATTAACCTTTAAGAACAGCCGCCGCAGCATCTGATTTCGGCGAAAACATAGGACAGATACGTTTCCACGTGTTAGTATCGGGGTGATATGCCTCACACTGATCCAGCCGACGTTCGCTCACTTCTTTGCCTCCGAATGCGTACAGTAGTCCATTCAACGTGACTGTGGTAACGAAATTTCTCTTGTGGGTCATATTGGCAACGGACTCCCATTCCAAGGTACGCAGATCCAAGCGTAGAGCGGTGTTCAAAAATATGCGACCGTCCGTTCCTCCAACCATGTACAAGTAGTTGCCAATCTGCCCTATGCTCTGGTAGCCTCGCTTTGTATCCAGAGCAAGCTTTGGTACCTGAAGACAGAGTTCCTTAACGTAAGTACGGAGCAATATTTTCAATGTTTATTAAATTTAATCGCTAGCAATCGCCAGTAAAAACTATTGAATTTTATGCAAATAGGCTATCGACATAATACAGTAACTCGAACAGACATAATTTTTTTTTCGCGCGTGTTTATAAAAATATTGAGGAACAGGTCTTTTTCTCCAAAAATTGTAACTATTTTTCATGCCTCCTTGACTTTCTGTTCGTGTAATTTAAATGGCAAGAGAATGCAATATAAGTAACCTGGAACGCATTACATGCCCCAAAAGTTGCCTTCACAATATAAGGAGGGGTCTCTTAAGGGTAATTCACCTGTGTCCAGCGCTCAGCAATGTGGTCATACACCTCTACGACCTGTGTCGGTTTCTGATTCGTGTAGCCGGCGATAGCGATCAGAGTGCAGTGCGGGAGTCGAGGTTTCAGTGCCAGAGGCAAGTGTCGCACCACGAGGCGAGCGTTCTCCTGCACCGCACGAACTGTGCCTTCAGACACCTCGAGCGCAGCATGAGCATGTCTGTTCTCAGATATTTCTTTCAAGCTCTTCATCTGTATAGAAAAAGCAGTTTTGTTTTATTATGCCATTTTTATTATTTTCCTTCAAATAAAAAACTATCGAAAAAATTATCGATACAAAAAAACTATACTAACAAAAATTTCATGCTCTATAAAGTATATGAATCACCCTCCATTGGAAGACCCATTCATTAGTGCATAAGCAAAGCTGATAAAATGAAGAACTTACGGAGGCGAGGTACGTTGGAGAGACAAATGCGATGCGCACGAGCTGCAGTAACTGCGGCAGTGAGACGTCCCTGTTGGCACGGTCAAATCGTGTCCAGTGCAACACAGTCTCCACCACTTGTTCCTCGTGTGGCGCGTGCAGACGGTCATCGCGCAGTAGTCTTCGCAGGTCATCCAGAGTTATGCTCGTGACCTCGGCATTGTGGTGCACCAGGTGACGTAGCAAGAACGATTCACATTTCTGCACCGCGAGCAATGACAAGGGATTCCTAAAATAAGACTTTATAATTTGAAAATATTTAAAAATTTAATAATTAGAAATTAAATGGAATGAAAGTATTTTGATTAGCTTCAAAAAATTCTAGACAAACTTATTGAATGGGCTAATCTGAATGGATTAAAAATTAATGCTACGAAAACAAAAATTGTAAAATTCAGGAGAGGTGGCCCTTTAGCAAAGTCAGATGTAATAACTTGTAATGGAGAAAAGATAGAGTTTGTAAATTCTTTTAATTATCTGGGGGTTATTATGCAACAGACGGGGAAATCTTTCTCTAAACATATCAAAGAACGCTGTCGAAATGCATTGTCATCTTCATTCGCTATCTCAAATCTAAATTCGTTATCTTTGGAAACAGCTATTAAACTGTTTCACCTGAAAATCTCTCCAGTTGCTTCGTACGGCATTGAAATTTTCTGGTCATTTATGTCTATAACAGACTTCAAAAATCTAGAATCTGTTAAGTCTCGGTACTTAAAACGGATACTTTGCTTGTCAAAATTTACGTCGTCAAGGCTGGTTTACGAGCTAGCAGGGGAGGAGTTATTTGTAACGGAACTACAAGTGAAATTTAAATTGTTAAAAACAGATAATTACATTAAATTTGTTAAGGATAGACTAAGTAAAACTGAAGATATCAGCCTGGCCTTCTATAATACCCCTGCATTTAATATTAATAATATTAATGGGTGGAAAGGCCCAAACTGTACAGACAGGCATGTTTTTACCCGTTATGCGGTGCATGGTTTCCACCATGTAATCTGTCAAATTAAAGAATATCACGAGTGTAATGATAAATGTGTATGTGTATTATGTAGTGGCCTATGTACCAGGTACCACTTACTTCATTGTCCATCTCGGACCCTATCATTAAGTCAATATGCAAAAATGTAGACCTATATAAATATGTATATAAATATGTATAAGTACACCTTGGTGTTTAATAAATAAATAATTAGCTAAAATAACTGAAGACTTAATGTAATTGAATATTATACTGTACACATAAAATAATATAAAGTTAAAATTATCTATATAGTAATTATGACACATTTAAACATGATCTCTTAAACAAGATAACTGAATACTTTTTAAAGCTATAGGCAAAACAACAAAAATTATGCAGCATTTGATTTAAAATGTAATTTGCCATTCAAATTTAAAATGTAGGGAAGCTACTTTATATCTATCTATAGATATATATGTAATGATATAAAATAAAAAATTATTTATCTGTAATCACTCATGTAATCCTCATTATATATTTAATAATATGACAATGACGTTATCATTTATAGTAACAATTAATTGTACTTCTATAGTAGTGCTACCTTATTAAGTATTTTTGTTGTTTTGCGTTATGACTTCTTATATGTAAATTTATGTTGTAATATTCTAGTAGAACATGCAAATATTCGGTTGAAATAGCCGTGTATGTTTCTTAAATAAATTTATTATTATTTGTTATTAATGTTTTCTATTATGTATTTGCTGCTTTAACAATTAAAATTATATCATAATTTATTCGTAACAATGCTTTCTGTAGCAATTAGTATACTTCAAAACCGTCTCAAATTAAAGTTACATGTAATATGTATGCATATGTATACTCTTACTTTTTATGCACAGGAGTGAGCATGCTGATGGCAAACTCCATGTTAAGATTACGTGACAACACCTCGAGTGCATGGTTTTGTAGTTTGTCCATGCGTAGCATTACGCTGGCCTGGAGTAATCTGAGGGCCGCGGTCACGTCCTCTTCGAGGTCACAACGCTGCAGATATGCATACTGGATCACCAGACGTAACACGTCACTGCGTACACCATTCACACGATATTCGGTGCGTTTAAATACGCGGTCAAACGGTCCCAGTAGAGATTGACTACATGGACAAAACAAAAATAATATGGTCGGAAAAGGCTATGGCATGCCAAAAGTATATTAAAAAAATACAAAACGGTTTTTAACGCATAAATATCTATGGAATATCGTCAATTTAAAAGAAAATATGTTTAATGATTTTATTCCAGACAATCACTTACCCAATTTTAGGGATGCCTTTTGCAACCACAATGACATGAACAGGAAATTCTACCTGGTCCTCAGATATTAGTTTTATATCACAATTATTTCCTTCACAATATAAAGTGTACAGAGAATCAAAAAGACCTGCCATTTTAAATAACTAAAATTTTAAGTAACTCTAAAATATACTGAAATTTCAAATTTTTATTCCTAACTAAAAATGTGTTTCCGCACCTACTTCGTTTAAATTTAATTTAAAAACTACAACAATGCAAATTTTCAAATAAATAAACGTAACTAAAATCTTGAGGGGGAAAAGTGGAGTAATGCAAAGTAAAGGCCTCATGGCCTTAAGTACTTGAAAAAAATATCAAATTTTGCTTTTATTCTTTTTTTGGCACGTTGAGTTAAGTCTATAATATCATAACTTAAATTTAAACTATGCAATAAATTGAAATAATCTATATTATTCAATGTTACACAATATAATAATAATAATATAATAATAATAGATCTTTATTTAAGGCGCATAAAGGGCTTTTTCAACCCTATTACATGAACCTTGGCTAAATCAAATGCCAATATAATTATACATAAAAAACATAATTTATTATACAATAATCAAACAATTTTCAACTATTAGGTGGACGCATACACATCCTAGTGACTTATGTGCTAGCTCAATCACACTTTTATTTCAACAAAATTAACACAGTGTAAATATAACGAAACTTTATTTCAACACAACATTATTTTAATATCATTTTTCAATACGATTCAGACACATTAAAACCTAGGCGTTAAATATCGAGCTAGCAATTTTTTCTCAACATTGTTTGCTAGCAATTTTTTCTCAACATTGTTTTTAATTTAGACTGATTACAACACAAATCATATACGTATATGAAATAAATAAACTAAAATGTCTTATATCTTTATAGTCTGCTCGTTGTTTTAATTTAAATGTATTAAAATATTTAGGTTACATAAAAAAATAATAATAAAGTAGTACAAAAAGTGCAGTAACATATTTATAATGAATTCAGTTTACAGCTACAATAGTTATTGATCCTTTAAATTGTCATTATAAAATAATTGTGTAAATCAACTGATTCAGAAAGAAAATCAAAAGTTAAATACTGAACTGTGGGATAAAAATCATAAAACCTATACTATATAAAGCTACTTTCTTAAGCGTATCAAATTATTCAAATTAATGATATACCGAACAACATAAACTATTGTGGGGTGCACCTGTTACATTCTGCAATATATAGCTTGACCGCAGGAATCTTACAATAAACGCACGGCAGGAGATTTCAATTTTATAATTAAGATTACATCTTATGTATTAAAATTATATAAATCAATAAGTAATTAGGTATACAGAATTATATTAACTTTAGTCACGCTATAGCTAAAATTATGATTTATATATATAGTAGAGGGTGAGAGAATTATTAATTTTATGCCATGGGAAAGAAAAATTATAAACAATCTATTAATATATTTTGTTTGCATATGTTAAAAATATTATTATATCTAGTCACACTTTTTTTATTTGTCTATATTATTATAAATGTAATACATATAATGTATCTCTGTCCAAGGGTAAGGTTTTCAAACGAGAGAATTATATTATACGAAAACAATTTAAGAATAGTTTGGTATAGCTCTTTCTTTTCTTCTCTCTCTCTCTCTCTCTCTCTCTCTCTCTCTCTCTCTCTCTCTCTCTCTCTCTCTCTCTCTCTCTCTCTCTCTCTTATCATGCCCATATTTTTAATTTTTATAGACTTATAACATGTATCTCACTAAATTAAATTTATTTCTCTCTTTCGCATTTAAATTTTATCTATAGATATATGTAAATAGCTAACAAAAAATAAATAGCCTTAGTAAAATACTGTCATTTGCTTTTAACTATTTGTCAGTTAGGTGCACCATGCAAAAATCTGTGGTCCAAGGTAATAATATGTCATAAAAATTCTATAACATTTTTTTTTATTCATGTGTATACATATTATACATTATCGCTTGTTTATATTCATTTGTTATATTAGATTTGTTTATAATGTCTATGAAATTTATTCCTGCAGTGATAATTATAACCTCTTAATTATTCTTGCTGCGAGAGTCAAGGTTTGCACTTATGTTGCACGCTGACCACTGCCCAAGCACCCCAACCTTGCTGTTGCTTGATGGTCTGAGCACACTTGAAGGCAGCTCGAATATCGTTCTGTAAGAAGTCTTTGCAGTTTCTACCGCAGCCGTTACCTTTGCCAGGGTTTTGCTGTATAGAAATGCAAATAAGATACATGAGTAATTATTGATAAATGTATTTATGTTTTATGTGGTTAAGATTAGAAATGATATAAAAATAATACATTTGAAATCATCTGAATGATATATATGGTTGTTATTTGTTTTAAAAACGAGTTAAGCCAATTGATGATAAGGTTGAATTGTATTTGTTTAACTTTCCTAATTTGAACCTTGTTGGTAAGTGGAATTTATTTAATGTACAAAATTAAAAAAAAACAACATAAAATAAAATGTTTAATCTATTTTTACGTATACCGTAGTTTAATGATTTCAAAAGCTCTCAATATAATTTAATAAAATTCAATAACCTGTATGCAAATAAATCCAAAAATATAGCTATGAAAACTATTGCAAAGACATTTTAAAATCTACCATATGTCACGCAAGTAATTATCCCACCCTGAATAAGTGCATATTGTTATATAATATAGTTTTATTTTTTTTTTCAAACTGGCAATCAAAAAGTAAATACATTAAATCAGCCACTCACCCCTTTACACCAATACATATCATTGATCTGGAAAAGTCCGTAGTCCCAACTTCCATCAGTGTTATGTTTGTTGATGGCTTGAGTGTTGAATGCAGATTCATATTTGGCAATGCACACCCACATGTCAAGCTCGCTGCTTGGGGCACCGAGTTGTTTTAACTCCCATCTTAGTTCCTCTTCAGTGAATACTTTGGCCTGACTACAGCCCAGCAACAGGGTCATCAGCATTACTGCACGCAGCATCCTGCAGGAACAATTAAACATACCAATTAGGCAATTACTCAATATGGATCAAGACTAATACATAATATATTTAAATTTATGTATTAGTCTTGATATGGATTACAATTATATGTATAGATAGTACTGTATGATATAAGGTCTTCATATATAGGTCTGATAGGTCTGATAGGTCTGATAGGTCTGATATATAGGTCTTCACGGCACATAGTCAAGGGGAGGCGAGACAGATTTTTATATAAATTTGCTGGACTTGTAATAAAAATAGACTTTATAGATGTTTTACTAAAATCTCCACAAAGACTTTTAAGTTTTAAATTATAATCAACACTTAACAAAAAAATAATGATAATAATAATAATTCGTATCATTATTTAAAAATGCGAACTACCTTTCGTTTCAAACAGCCATGCGTTAAAATAGTTCACTACCTGTCACAATATGCCGCGAAATTTTCAAGTTAAAAAGGCGCTCATCATTCAAACTTTTGGTGTCGCATCGCATGACTTTTGAGATTTTTAATTTTTAATAAATATTAAATATAAATGTATTTCAAAGATGTTAATTTAAAGATTTTTGTTTGATAAAATATTTACGTGTTCCCTTGTGCACTACAAATATTTCTTTTGGTGTTGATCCTCTGCAATTTGTTTATTTAAATTTCAAGGGAATAAATCAAATGGAATTATTTTTATTATTCTCATATAGGGGCTGATTTATAATTTACATGTTATAATTTGCTATACTTGTAAAAAAAAATAACAAAAAAATTACATATTTCATTAAAAAAAATTAAATCAAGGTTTAAGAAGAAAATCTATACTTTAATTCAAAGCACCAATTAAATATAAATTCATAAAAAAAAGCAAATAATTTTTTAGATTATTGATAAATATTCTAACCAATTTGCTATATGCAATATTTATTTGTTTTTACTGGCTTTTTGCCACTCACTGGGGCAGAGGGTAGTAATTGTTTAGAATAGGCATTTTAAATAAAATTTCTAGTGCATTACATAAAAAAATTACTTTCATATTACAATTGCGTATTTTCTTGTTGACATCACCTGTTTATTTTGTCAGGTGAGGTGCGCACGAACCTAGTGGCAACTATAGTACTCCGCCGTTTAAAATAGCTTGTATTTAATAATAAAAACATATTTTGCTTTTTTAATGAGTTTAAATACGCTCAAGAATAACCTAAACAATTAATTCTACTGTTTTATTGCTAATAATTTAATCAAATGTTCATTATGTTAATAAAATGTTGTGAATTAAGCACGCGGATGAATATCACGATGAATTCAAAACCAACAGTTTTGCGCGCTGTCACAAACCATCAATGCAGTACAAGTCAATAAGAAGGTCCGACTGATTAGTTATGAAGTAATTATGAATATACTAAAAATGAGATAATTTATTTATAAACAAGTAAGTAATTCCAACTACGTTAAAAATTATAAGAAAAAAAGTTTTGCAGATTAAATAATCATATCTTTTATACCTAATCTAAATAGGGGGTAGCGACCGGTGTTACCTTCCTTTTTTTGTAGCCGTGGCATGTTAAAAATGATTTTGTGTACCTGCGTTTTAGTTCGTTGGTTATACTATAAGTAAGCACATATGGCAACATGCACATTTCTCTCTCTCTCTCTCTCTCTCTCTCTCTCTCTCTCTCTCTCTCTCTCTCTCTCTCTCTCTAAATATCTGTCAAAGTGTTAAATTGCAAGCATTAGGAATTCATATATATTTAAACACGGCATATGGATACACAGTATATATGAATGGCATAATATGCATAATATGGCATAATATGACAGTATCCACTGTATTAATAGTATCATAAATATAAAATGAAAAAAATCTTACAATAATAATTTTCATTTAAAAATTATAAAATTTTAATTTGACAAGGTTGCATTATAAATAAAATCCAATATAAAAAGTCAAAACAATGCAACAATTATAATTTGTTTACAATAATATAGACAGTATGTAACCAACCATTATAACTTAAGTAAATCAAGATACTCACATTTTAAGTAGGTTTATTCAATTCGGTGGGATGAATAAATTTGCCCAGCAAAGACTCTCTTCTCTCTTCTATATACAGATGTGATGTAATGTAAATCAAAGGGGAAGTTTTATATATAGCATTGAAAAAAGTCTAACAATATCACTTGGGATCACGGAACACAAAATGACGCAATTTAACAAAATTGTGAAATAATGTATATAGCATGACTTTTCTGCAAGATAACCCAAAGTAAATACTGATATACTTTGCCACCACAAGCGGAAACCACACACAGAAATATTTTATTAAAATATAAAACATACTGTAGTTTTTTTAATGTTTATCGCTTTGAACTATTATCCAAATTCATCGTCAATGAAAAGAATATCAATCGTTTATTATTTACACCTAAACGTGTATAATAATGCGACAGCTATATAATATTATTGTATATAAGACAAAATAGCTTTAATTATAATTTCATATTTAATGATGCTATTATAATTAAATTCAATAACTCATCTATAATCACAGTAACGCAAAAAAAAAAAATGTTTGTGTTTTGTTTAGTTGATTTTCAATCCAATAATTCATTAAATAAAATGTATTTTGTACAAATAGAAATATTAATAAAATTACTAAATATTATATTTTGATACACGATTTTAAATTTCTATTTCTATACAATTTCGAGTTATATTAATAAAATATTATAATGACAATGTTATCCTTACTCCCGATAACACAAGAGATAAAAATAATTAGTATAATTATTTACCTCCTCTTCAGTATATTTTCATGTAAAACCTAACATTTGACATGAATTTTTACAAAAATACAATAACAACAACAGCATGTAACAATATAAATAAAGTGATTAATGAAAATCTAATTAAGTATAGAGATAACATTTGGCATGTTTTCTATTGTCATTTCTAGTTTGTCACGCACTTAATGATGAGTCTGCAATTAATTTCCTCCCCTCTAACCCTCACTTAAGGGTGGCCATGTATGTGAGGGGGTAGATGACAGTCTATATAGCACGCGACATGTAGCAAGGTGTTGTCCAAATATAAAAATAATGTAACATTATAGTAATATTAAATCAGGATTTTAATGTTAAAGGCTTTACGGACACTTTGAGAGCATTTTATAAATTCCAAGTGCCCCCCCCCCCCCCCCTACAATAAACATAGAAGAAAATTACTTTAGTTTTATGTTACGATTTTAAATAAGTCTTAATTCCACAGACTCGTGCAATCTTACTGATGCATTGCATCACGTATTTTTTAAAAATATTTTTCATTTGTAAGTTACTCATCCCTTCAGTTCAGCTCTTGACATTTTTTTTTTTTTTTTTTTTTGTCACGTAATTATAGACTTTTTTATATTTATATGTTTATAATAGAACACGAGTGATGGGGTAGTGCTATTGTTTCAAACATTGCGTAGGATTTTGCAATATAAAAAAAAGTCTTATAGACATTCTTTAACCTTCTATTTCTATACTTCTATATCTTAACTTCAGGGATAAACTATCTTTGCTCGTGATCCTACAAAAAATCTAAAAAAAAAAAAAAAATAATAATAAAGTAATATTAAAGTATATTATTTATTTATTTGATTTATAATTTCAAGACGTAGATCTTCTATTATTTTTCTAATATTTTTTCGTTTTTGTTTTATTCTCTCTTAAGTCTTCTGTCGTTTCAAAAAGAATATATATATATATATATATATATATATATATATATATATATATATATATATATATATATATATATATATATAATATATATATATATATATATATATATTTACATGCATGGTAAAAACTAATTAAGTAGTTATAATTTAACTTCACACATAAATTTTAACATTTAAATTGCCTCATATATCAAACATAAGTTACATATTATTCTATCATCAAAAACACTGACAATTTAAATCATCCACTCATCAGACAAACTGTTTTAAATGAAGAAACAATCTGACGCTTTAGACCCAGGTGCTATACTGTATCCTGCCCCCCCCCCCCCCCCCCCCTCCAAGCCCCGGGATGCACGCGCGAGTACAGGTGGCGCGTGGCAGATCACATTCTAATTATATCAATTAATGTGCCACACCCTCTCTATGTTCTGTCATCGAGCGCTTATTAATTAATAACAGCTGGAAATATTTATAAGCATGAATAGACATCAATACGTGCAATTTCATTATTCATATTTTTTATTGACAGTTTCTATATAGTCATTTTGCATAATGCAGTTTTACATAATTATCAGATATAATTGGTATTTTTCCAATCAATTTCATTGTAGATTTTTTTTATATACATAAAAAACATAACTTCGTATTTTTTTTATTATAAGCATACCGATCTGTTCATTTGCATACATTATTATTTATCCGCGATTTTTACGCTTGATTTCATTCAGAATAAAGCGTAATTTATACATCCCCTTAAAATTCCCTCTATAATATACATATTTTATATATAATTGTGATAGTAAAAAATTTCAATAAACTGTACGTACAATTGTTTTTTTATATTTGTTAAAAAAATTATTCAAAATTAATATCATACTTATTGGTTCTGATGTGAATTTGCTGTCTTCAAAAGTATAAAACGTATAAATAAATAAAATAATGATTAATTATATAATTATATATGTATATAAAGAATATAAAATATTATTTAAAAGTTTTATACTTATTCACCTTGGCTACATAATTAATGGTTTATTATACGAAACAGTATCTTTTTGCTCAGTTTTGTTTTGTTTTATTGTGATCCAAGAAACGGGTAGTTTTACTTGCCCAGTTCATTCATGGTGGTACACACAGTATATAGAAAAAAATTACAGGAGTTACATTATAGCATTTACAATAATATATTATTATACTATCACACAAAACACCTAAACTAAATTAAAATCCTCCAAACCATAATAAACCATCCGGACAGAACTATTAATTTAAAACTATATATAGGAAAAACGTCAGAAATTAAAAATGTCAAAAAATGTGATACCATGACGAGCTTGCATTTCTCATGCAATGATCTAGCTAAATAAAGCATATAATTATAATATCTTACACAAATTACACGTGTATGCTATATACAAGTATAAATTGTATAAAAGGAAAAGAAAATGAACTGCGTATATGCTAAATTAAACAGCTTGATTTAAGAGATTTTATTTTTCTCTGTATATTTGACGAATCCCATGAGAATTATATTTTTGTAATCAAGGAATATAAAAACATCGTAAAATCTTAGATAAACATGTAATAAGTTGAGAAAAAAAAAAAAAAAAAAAAAGTAAAGGCGGACCAAAAATAAACATATATGATGTGTGCGTGTGTGTGCAAAAGAAATCGCGAGAGACTTTTCTTCTTCTTATTTTTTTTCAACATGAAATCCTTCTCCCTTACCATCCCTCTTTTGCTCTTTCTAAAACATCAATCAGAGTAAACTTTTTTGATGCCTTTAGGTCAGTTGAAGCGAAAGAAAAAGATAAAAAAAAAGAAAGGACATTTTGTTTATTTAATAGAGAGTAATCAAGTCACATGTATTGGACTTTATTTTTCTTTATATATAAACTGTCTGGAGAGAAAATGACGTAAATTTTTCTCCGTCAAACGAAATGTCATGCTTGAGTAATTGAATAAGAAAGTATAAAAAAGAGAAGAAACTTAATAATAAAAAAAAGAAGAGAAAATTATTATTAAGTTATATGTTAAATTAATTGTAAGTTATAAAAAAGGGTAAAAAAGTTATATAAAAAAAGGGGGTTGAAAGTTTTAAATAAATTTAAATTTAATATTAATTAAGTAAATAAAATCATATTATTTTGTATTTCAAATTTACATTAAATTTATATTCGCTCCTTATAAGTATTACTTTATTTGTTGTAATTTAATTAAATAATGATTTTTTTTTTCAACGCCTTGCATTTTAAGTTTATGTTGTTTTTATAGACGAGAAATTGGAGACGTAATTTTTAAAACATTTAGCCACAGTTTTAGCTATTACCTATTTGATTGACGTAATTAAAGAAATTTTTATAAAAAATACGTATAAAACTAAAATAACCGGCATGCTATAGATTTTTATTGAAAAAAAAAAAAAATGGAAAACGCTGAAAATAATTATATGATAAAAATAAAATATATTACATAGAATGTTTAAAATGCTTCCCATAGTTATTCTCTCTCTCTCTCTCTCTCTCTCTCTCTCTCTCTCTCTCTCTGTATCTCTCTCTCTCTCAGGATTGAAAAGGAAAAGAAAAACGCGAACTACCCCTGTATTTCTCCGCGAGTTCATATCATATCCAAAGCTTCTGCACATACGCATAAATTATGCAGACGCAATATCAGAAAGCGTTCTCTCTCAAGTTAAAAGCTTTTTTTTTTTTTTTTTTTCAATACAAAAATAAAATGTAAACATCTCTGTAGTCTGTTTATAATACAAAAGAAAATAAGATGATAGAAAAAAAAAAAAGAATAAATTTAAAATGTCCAAAGCATTATATAATATCAAGAGATTTGTCAAAAAGAAAGAAAATAAAAGTAAAAGTTTTTTAAGTATAAGATTTCAAGAAAGCAATTCTGAGAAAAAAATATAAAATACATAAAAAGAAAAAAGCATAATCTTTTAAAAATGTTAGCCACGAATTATCTTGGTATATCAATGATAAAAGCTTAAACACCCCATCAATCTTTGTGAATCACCCTCCTTGTTGCGCAGCTGTGTAACAATCATCGCGAGAGAGTTGAGAGAGAAATTTTTCGAGAGTATTGGTCACCTTACTCTCTACCCTCCCCCACTCATCAAAAACCTTAAAAACACTCTTAAAAATGCATTTGTTTAATTTCAATCTACATAAGCTGGTCCTTTTTAATACTTTCAACAAAAAAAATATTTTAAAAAAATTGTATTGTCAAAAAAATTTAAAAAGCACTTTTGAAATGCACTTTCATATATTAAAGAGCGTAAAATGCATTTTAACTATTGTTCCAATGCATCGATGCATTTTTTTCAAACAAATGTGCATATCAAAGATTTACATACTATGAGAAACAGTCTTTTTTTTTTTACAACTAAATACAATTTTTTTTATGATGTACACTTTATAAGAACGTATAAAATAATACTGTTATTGTGTATTTTGAAGAAATTTTGTTGTTAAGTTATGTGACGGTAATAACCACGTGTTTATACATGAATGCGCAATTAAAAAGCAGTCTTTGAAGTGTCCGCTCCGCACTGCATGTGACACCCGATCTGTGATAAATCCCACCAAACTCATAGCTATTACTTACAATTCAATAATCTACTTAATTAGTATTCAGTTTAACATTTTTATCAAAGAGTTATGGTGGAGTATTTGATATACACTTGTTTTTCAATTCTATAATAAAATTTTACTTTTGATTTTTCAATTGTTTAAATAAGAAATTATATTTCTCTTTGAATTTTTTATAAAAATTTGGAAAAAAAAAGGAGCATATTATACATTTTCTGTTATGAAGCTAAAAGATCATTTAAAAATGAAGTATTTTTATTATTTCTAAGTATACTTCATACTCTTCATAGATTTGAAGATATTTGTTTTAGGGCTCTTACTTTGTGCATTGTTTCAGATTCTATACTCAGAGCAATTTTTTCCCCCGTTTTAAAAATCTATTTTAAAATTTGTTTTGTAAAAAGAAATAAAATTTTTTATAACGTTATACGTATTTGTTTTAAAATAAATATACGCTAGCTTCTATTAATTTTTTTTTTGTACAATGAGAAACCCAAATTTGATGCCTGAAAAATAAAACACTTCTTCAAGTGCATAACACATATCTGTAGAGTAGACAAATAAAATTAAATTTAGAACCAATAACACCTAAAATAAAATTGTTCGTCAAAGCTAATTAATTAATAATATTCAGTTTGCTAAAAAATAGTATTTAATAAAAAATACACAATTCATTGTACCCACGATTGTGATAATATATTTTAAAATTAAAAAACTTATGCTAGATTTGCAATGTTATTCTTATGAGAAAAACTTGCGCTGAATTTAAATAGTAAAATATATAACCACAACCGTATGCACATATTTTTTGTAATGGTTATTTTGCCACACATTTATTCTCCCTTGTTCCGATATTATTGTGACATAGAGAAGATCAAAGGAGCTCGATGTCAAATCAAAACTCTCTTCTCCACAATTCCCTCATGATGTAAAACCGCTTTTCTTTCATGTTCAAATCACAAACACTGAAATGAGAAATGAGGGGAAAATACCACAAATATAAACAAAAGACAGGTGAATTTCTTTTGAGAGAAACAAAAATTTGAGCATGTTATGATCATGTTTGTGATCTTTGACTATAATTATTTCTTTTTTTTTTTTTTATTTAACTATGATTTTTTTTTATAAAAATGTTATATTTGTTTTTAGTTATATTATTTATATGTATACGATTAGTTGTTTTAGGTAAAGCTTTCAGCAAAACTCATCCCTCAGTAAAATTTTTACATGCAGAATAGCAGAATTTCTATATACTGACTGAAGATTATGCGACAATTGTATATATTTTTATTCGTATTATAAAATGCAGTAAGAAAATAATGACAGGATTTACAGAAACAGTTGAAAAAATAATAACGAAAAATAAAAATTACGCAAAAGAAAGAGTTATAATTTTCCTCATACTTACTGTATTACTTGTTATCGTTTATTATTGTTATTATGCTTGATCAAAACTCATTCTCTCTCTCTCTCTCTCTCTCTCTCTCTCTCTCTCTCTCTCTCTCTCTCTCTCTCTCTCTCTCTCTCTCTCTCTCTCTCTCTCTCTCTCTCTCTCATTTATTAGCATTTTTTTCTCACTATAATAAGACAAGTGCATCATTGTATTTTTTTTAGACATTTATTTACTCATGATAACTGCTGAATGAATGGGAGAGACAGAAATATGATCTCGACACGTCATTCAAAACACCCAGCTGTTTGCAGACGACATTCAATTTATTTTTATCACCGCGCCCGTGCAAAGTACGTACTGTAGAAATATCGTAAATATCCGGCTAATCCTTGCAATTGCAAAGAGGAAATTTTTATCGTCTCATTACGCATACAAATTTGACATTATACTTGGATATGCTAATAAATTTTTAACATTATTTAAATATTATTAAAAAAAAACATATTAACGGATGGGGTGTTTATTAATTTATTAAGACAATTATTACCTCATTATGTAAATAATAAAAGAAAAAAAATGAAGGGGTTGTCTGTGTTTGAAACATAAATCGGGAAGTGTAGAAGGGATAGAAATTGTTAACTTGTTGTCAGCTTTTGTTGTTGTAGTTTTCATATTATTATTAAAAAAAAGTATAATAATTATGCTTTTTTTTTCCACTTTGTTCTTTGTAGCATAACAGCCACTAAATCGGCCACTAAGTAAAATCATGACGCAAAGTAAAATTTACTGAACCGCCAACACCATAAGTTTTTTTTTCTTCATGAGTTATTATCAAACTTTTTAATTTCAATACTAAGGTATTGAATACTAGTGTTAATACTAATACTTATTATTGATCGTATTATTTCAGTAAGGTATAATACAATTTAACTTAACTATTTTTTAAACGAATACAATTATAAGTCATGGAGTATACATGTTATAATAACACTTTTGTGTAGTATTTTTACTGCATGTATCAATACTAAAAAAAGTGACTATTTTCCTCTATTCAAAGTTTTTAAAAAATGCAAAAAAATAAAACAAATATATTAATTTTTTCCATCCTACAGTCATACTTCAAATTTATTTTGACATGAATTTGCCGTCATGGTGTAAAATTAAATGCACTGCTATTAGTTTTTTTTTTTTTTTTAAATTTCTTTTAACTATGGATATATGAATTTATAAAGGGAAGGAAATATAAAACGCGAAGGAGAAGAATTGCTAAATTAATGAAATTTTCAATAACCTATACTCCGACCCCCAACATTGAAATATTCATATTTTATTCTTAACAATGAAAGCTTGAAAACACGACTTCAAAATAATTTCCATACAAACGTCCAGTCTACAACACATGGTCAAAACTATATAATGAAGTATATACACATATAATATAGATCATAATATTTAAATGAGAAAATTATTGTATTATATTATTATTTACAAATGCAGAGATGCGCTCAGCAAACACATTCTGCTCTAATTTATTCACTCATTTATGTCTTAAAGATCGTAAAATTGCAAGTTTATTGCGATAGCTGTCACTATTGATGACCACAAACTAAATCCTTTCATAATCAAATATGTGGAATCAGCTGGTCTCATATATTTTTGCCCCCCTATATCTGCATCCCCCTCCCAGACAAAGAGGGTTTGCTTTTGTCACTAATATTTTATATGTTTTGTGGAAAATATTGCTTGCGATTTTGTGAGTATATTATCATGACAAAATGTATTTTAAGTTCAATTTGTTGATTCACTGTTATGAAATGATAATATTATAATTTCCTCTTTTTTTTCCGTTTTCGTTTTCATTATTTTTATCCTAATTTACATAATATCAATGGTTAAATTTAATTATGTATACAAAACAACCCTACATATTTCTGCTAATTCTCATATTTTTGTTTAATTAAAATACTGTTTAAAATGTATTTATTTTCCATTTTAATTTAAACGAAAATGCGGTCGTTTTCTCACAGAGAATATTTTGTGAAATATATTTATAAAAAAAAAAAAATTAGAAATATGGAAGTTTATGATAAAGTTTTAATACTAATATTTTTAGTGTTTTAAAATTTAACTACAAATGCAAGGTCTATAAATGCTGATATTTACTATATCATCAGTAAAATCGTCTAAATTAATTGCTTATATTTAGCCGTTGCAGCAATTTATTCTACTTTAAATTAGAAATTATAGAAAGAAAAAAAAAATAATAATATAATAATAAAAAACTCTAGAGGTGACATTTTAATGATGTGTATTATCTTGCACACGTGGAGCACATTTCTGCGCAAAATCAAAATGCTAGTATATATATTTAAATTGCATTATATATAAAAATGAACACAACATTGGTTTCTCTACATTAAATACTAAAAATATCCATGAACCATAAATTTGAAAAATATTCAATATAATCTCCCTATACTTTTTGTTCATCGTAAGCAAATTTGTATTTTGAATTTGTATGGAGACATCTGCGTATTTTTATATTTTTAGGCAACAACAATATGACAACATTAACTTCCCTGTTTACCTTTAGTAGTGAATAAAAGCCATAGTATTGTGGTGCAATCATTTGTATATATGTAGTCACTCATTATGCAGATAAATTGTCGTTCATGTTGAAAATGTTAAAAATACTGTATTTGAGGAGAGATGTCGTAAATGTCAACGTTACGGCTCATGAGGGGTTCACAGATTCAATTTGTGACACAGGAGGCCAGAGGGGAAATAAAGACTTCTCTCTCTTTGCAATTCCGGACGTCGTCATACACAGCGCACATTGCGCTTTCAGCAAGAAAAAAAAAAAAAAAGTTTAATATAATTTTACAGATAAAAAAATTTGACCATTTCTGCGGTGATAATTTTTTTCTTGTAGACTTTTTGAGTAGTTTTACAGCATTGTCACTATAGTAGCTATTGCACTCGAATTTTCGAATGTAAATGTAAAAATAAAATATAATAAGCATATAGGCATCAAACATAAAAAAAATTACAATTATGTATAAATATATTTATTACACTTCTCTCTACTCTAATTAACCAACATGCACAGTACGCTAAATCCAAATATCATAATTTAGATACTTAAAGGCGTAGAACACCTTGAACAAAAAAAATTACGTAATATCGGATCCTAACAAACCTGAAAATCAACGTTGATTTGGCCAGAGTCATTGATTTCTAATCTATTTTACATTCACAAAATGCCACTGCCGGTCACTGACGTCACAGCTCGCCCGGTTTACTTGCGCGTGGACCAGGCGAGTTGTGACGTCAGTGACCGGCAGCGGCATTTTGTAAATGGAAAATAAATTAGAAATCAATGACTCCGGCCAAATCAACGTTGATTTTCAGGTTTTTTAGGATATTACGCAACTTTTTTGTTCAAGGTGTTCTATGCCTTTAATTAATTAATTAATTACTGCAGTTTAAAAAATATAGCTGTAAAGTATTTTTTTACATTTAATACTTGTAAATGATTTCGTTTCCCTATTATGTTCCAAAAGCAAATGCAAACATAAAAATATAAATTCATCACTTAATATTTTTCCTGACATAAAGCTTAAGTTTATAAAAAAATATATACTTATATATTTTATTATATAGGTATAAATTGTAAGCAATCAATTAATCATCATCGAATCATGCATGATCAATATCTTAAGCAAAACGCTGCTGAAGAAATATAATCAAACTTTCTTTTCTATGATGACATAATGCATAGTCAATGATATAATCTCCAAATATAGGGAAAAATTTAGGGAAATATCGAATGAAAAGGTATTTAATGAGGGGGTCATAACTCGGGAGCGTGTGCGGTATTTGTATTGATAAATAAAGATTTGTGGGTCTCCATTGACACCAATGTTTGTGGTCAATAGCAAGTCCCCCTCTTCATGTGTGAATAGTGCTTTGTGTTGTCACCCAGTTAATTTATGCAGCTCGTGTGTGCTTTGTTATGAATGCAAAATATTATTTAATTAATTCAATTATTATGACAAAAAAATACAAATAGGGAAACTATTTCATTTTGTCCCAAGAGTATATCATGGTTAAAAAAATGAAACAAGATACACATTGATTCAGGATAATAAAAAAAAAGTGTAAAGAATAGTGACCACTCGACTCTTTATGTAATAACAATTAAATACAATTAGATATTATATCAATTGTGCGTGTAGTGAAATTTAGTGCTTTTTAATTGAATTAACTTTTCATGTTTATTTTATTTTGCATCACAACTTTTACGCAATAAAACAGGCAAAAATTGCAATAAATTATAAGAAACAAAATTACATTCATTTTTTTTGCATTCAAATCAAACTTATAGCTGATTTATTGAAATCAGGGTATATTACTGTGATCGAAATATAATAATACAGAATATAAAAAAGAAATCTTATCCTGGAAAAACGTCTATTTATTTAATTGTACATTCGCAAACTATTTCGCAAATTATTCGTTAAGTATTTCTTATAGGTTACATTTTATATTATCAATTCTATATTTTTTAATCATAAGAAAATTTAAGCAAGTTGACAAAGATAAGAACTGATACTACAACAAATATTATGTAAAATAAAAATGTTAAATTGAAACTTTTTCTTTTTAAATAAATGATGTCTCAAAAAAAAATATTAAATTTCATTTTTTACAAGATCTTTGCTATATATATACGTTTACATTAATTCAATTTTATTTACCAAATGTATTATATTTGTAAAATGATCTCATTTTTTATGAATAATAAAAAAGTTAAAGCAAATATTCACAATCTGTTATGATGTCAAAAGATTTTTGTCAACTAGATCATCTGAACAAAGTACGGGTCATAAAAATGAATGAGATTTTGCACTCTTCATTGCCCTTGTACATAGAAGTCATTTCTCTCTCTCTCTCTCTCTCTCTTTCTCTTTCTCTTGTCCCCTAAATGTACAAAAATCAGGGAGGACATTGATTATTATTCAGCATGCAACTTGATACAAATATTAATACGTAAAAAAGTCAATATTATACAAAGTAAATAAAATGGTTAAATATTGTATCACATATTTTAATGTGACCATATGCCAGATAGAGCCCTTTTTTTTTCTTCAATGTTTAACTTTTTACAAAATTTTAATTTTGTTTACCTAAGAAAAAAATGAATTTTAAATGTTAATGTTCAAAAGCTTATCATAGTTAAAAAAAAACTATGAGGGAAAAAAAAATTATGCAGTATATTAACAAAAAAAAAATGCAGCAAAAATGCATTTTTTTTAATTGTTACATTAAAATTTTATTGATCCATTATTATTTGCCAAGTGGTTGATTAAAATCCACAACAAAAAATAGTATAATAAGGGCACGCACTTCATGCATTTTTGTGGCTGTTTACATTAATGTTAAACTAGAGCAGGATAAAAAAAAAAAAGTAGGGGGCCTTTTTTTTTTAATATAATAAGCGGCTAAAATTGCTACCTAGATATAATATTATATATTTCGTTGAGGGATCATGGAAATAACAATTCAATTATCATAATATAGAAATAAAAAACAATTTTTTAAGCAAATTTTTTTAACAATTTTTTTCTCCGTATATATACCAAATTATTTACCATAGTACTCGCCATGGTCTTTTTTTTATTGTTTTCATTATAAAATTTTCTCGTCAATCTCTAACGCATCTTTTTTCTTAAAGTACCTCATGGGACTTCAAAATTCATTTAGTAAAAAGATTGGGGATAAATTAAAATATAGTATAGAAATGTGCATAGTTTTCTTAATGAAATTAAAACTTTGATAAACTTGTGTTGAATTTAAATGTTGATTTTTCATAAATTATACAAGGGAATTGCATTAGCAAAGAAAGCAAAATTTATATTAATCAAATAAAAAAAATATACAAAAAAAAAGAAAAAGGAATAATTTTAAGTGGATCCGAAGGATATATCTATTAAAAAATTTAAATGTGATTTCTTGTCGCATGCATCAACTTTCTTTTAGTCATTTTTTAAAATACCGCACTATATGATATCACATAAGACATTTTGCCTACAATATATTTCAAAAATTAATAAAATATTAATCATGAAATAATTTTGATTACTACAAATATAAGTCAAATGACAAATCTGTTTAGAACTATATAATATAATAATACGAACCGCAACGATATGTTTCCAATGATCTTTTTCAAACACAGCCATATATGTCAATTTTTTATTTATTACAAAAAAGTACAAAGACAATTAAGTTTGCATTTTATACTTCAGCAAATAACATACTGGGTATTTTTATTAAAATAAATTTTATATCAATTGTAAAAGTTAGTTTTAAATTTTACAAAATCCAGCCTACATTTACGACATATGGGAAGTTAAACACAAAGGCTGCAGTGGTTGGAAAGAGTATAGGGGGGATTATAAAATTTAAAATGTGCACATAGTTTAGTTTTTAGCTCCTAAACATGGTATACAATATATAGTGCATATAAAAAAATATCCTCCATATGCTCTCACAGAAGTGATGAAATCAGAGAAACGTAAATTCAACATCATAAATTGCGAGAAATAAGGAGACGGTCTTTTGCGTTTTATTGCATTTAAGGAGGGTCGTTCGTAGGCTAATCGTATAATCCTAAATTTACAACTCTTGTGTTAGGACAGCGGAAATTGTCCACGTATAAAAAAAATGACTATTGAGTTCCTGCAGTTAAGAGGTTTGGAGTGCGAGAGCTGTCTTTCTTTTCTTGTTGGTCTCAGCAGGTGGATTGGATTGAAGTATAGTATAATCCAAGATTGAGTATAATATTTGCCATACACAACACATATTATCTACTCGATAACAAAAATATATTGTATTTTTAATTATAATTAATATACCTACAAGGAACACTATACAATTAGCAAACAAAACACAGCGAAAATATTTTACAAGTTGCGCATCTTTTGTTTAATTGTTATTCCCATCAGCATCGATGATAAACCATTACTTACTACAGTCATGTATATGGAAACGAGATTGTATAATTACTGTACTAATCCATGTGCTACGTCATGGTTATATAAACAACAACAAGAAAATAAACTCTAATGATGAATATTTAATAATTTGATTTATTGCTATTTTCATATACAGACTTTATGTGATAAAATTGTTAAAAAATATCGGACGCGCGCGTCTCGCTAAATTGAGGAAATGAAAAGGTCAAGTGGAATAGTAAAAAAAAAAAAAAAAAAAAAAAAAAAAAAAGTTACTTCCTCACGGCTACGTAATGAGATTTTACTGCACAACTTTACTAAACGCAATAAAAAAATCATCATAGAAAAAAAATCAAAGATTACCAAGAACCCTGACATGTCCTCCGGTTGTTCAATATACTCCAAATTGTAACACGTCATCGATGATCATGCCTCTCTTCCCTTCAACGCGAGTATTTACCGTGCGGTGGGGTATAAAGAGTATCATAAATTAATTTTTTCTCCCTTCCCATGTTAATCCTCAATTTTTAAATATATATTTAAAATGTATTATAATAATCCTCAGCAAAACTAAGTACAACATTATAAAAGTTCAGTATTAAATATGATTAAGTTTTCTCTACATAGAGAAAAGAGCAATTTACATTTCTTAATTATTTGCAGCAGCGTTAATGAACTTTATATATCCTTATAATGCCTACACTGAACAGATTAAATTGAATTAAAATGAATTAGATTGAATAGATATTACCCAGCCTCTACGCTTTTATATAAGTGCTGCAAATTTGAACTATTGAAAATTTTGGATGTTTTCATTCGTTTTTTTTTTGAAAACGTTCTACCTATACTTATAGGGTTTCGAGTTTCGAGCAAACTAAACCCGTTTCGGGCAGTCAAAGAATAAAATATAATGTACGAGTGAAAACCACTGTTTGACGCTAGAAATATAGTCACTAATAATTTTCATCACAGCAACTGTACCACTATCGTCCAACAGTAATAATCCGAACTTTAATATGGTTCAACTCAACTGATAATAAATAATATAATAATAACAAACAAATAAAAAATTGCAGTTATGTAATGTTTTCACCGAGAGCTTTTTTACCAAAGATCTTTCTTTACGTTAACGATCTATTGGTTCAAAGCTCCTAATAAACACATTTTTCAATACATCTCACAAGCTAACAAGACAGACAACTGAGATGGGACATGAGAAAACGCCTGCTTAAGTACTCTGTAACCCCGCAGCCTCGTGCGCTCATTGGCTCTCGTCTATCCCGCTCTTCAGATTGAAATATTTTAAGAAATAAAAATGCAGCATAATTTAGCTATTTTTTCTTTGCATTTTAGACATGTTGATAATTTGAAGAGGTTTCATGATTAATTCATACATTAAATATAAGTAGAAAATATCAGATCAAAAATTTCATTTTTGTTTAAGTGTTATTTATTGATAAAGTTATTTTCCTAAATTAAACTGCAATGCACGAAAATAATAATAATTATACACTTTTTGTTTTCTTACAAAATAATAAAAGTGCTATAATAATATAATATATCATATTTCAACGTGACGAGTTAATTTTTCTCTTTTATTTAATATATGAGGTGCGTTATAAAATAATAATATAATAATTTTTAACTATAATCGAGTAAAACGGTATAGATATAGAGAAATAATTTTATTTGTAATGAAAAGCAATATGAAATGAATTATGAAAATAAATAAATATTTCAAAGTTGATCTTAAATGTGTAGCAATAAATTAAAATTAAAAAAAAAAATGCAAATGATACTAAACAAAGTTAATTAATTGTTACGAAATGAAGATAAAAGTTATGATTAAACTTTTAGTTATAAATTAATAATGAAAATTATATGCTTATTGTTATTTTTATTATTGATAATAGTTCGCATAATTATGTATAAGTAAAATTGGAGATAGTGTGGCGAGCTTACACTATTTTCCATATTCTCCAAATTTTCCTATATATATATATAGATTCATTTTTATAAATAGATATTTTATATATATATATATATATATATCTGTGTATAAAAATGAAGTTATTATACATTATTTGCCTCCGCAGCAAATTGGAGTACTTTCCACAGCCACCGCGAGTGGAGTTTATGTAGACTCGACTCTCCTAATTAAATTATATAATCAAATACTTTTTGATGAACGGAGCATCTGCATTCCGCAGCAGAATAGACGAACTATCTCCAAGCATTTTCTTATTTATTAAGAACGATATTATGCAATTTACACAAAGCAAGATTATAAATTAAAATTTAACGATCTCGATATAATATCGAGAGAAAAAAACAAAACAAATCAATATACAGAAAGCTTACATACCACAGAATGTTTCTTCAAGTTTGAAATTTCCATATAATATACATCGATCTTTAGACACTATTTATGTATACAAATAAAATATCATACGGTAATGATATACGTAAATTTATGTTCTATTATAAATTTAATTAATAATTTAAAAAAAAAATCAAGAAAAAAATGAAAATTCTAGGAATACGAAAAATATATTGAAATCCAAATAATTCTTGCATTGTTCTCAATATTTTTTTCTCACTTAAATCCACATTTGACGTAAATAAAATTAATGTCATCAAAGTAATTAATTATATATGATAACACAAAACACTATTATAACAAATCATACCTATTATAAAGTCTCTCATATGTCAAAAATTCACAGCGCGCACATATACGCTCACCTTCACTAAACTTTAGAAAAACTGAACCTTTGTGGCAAAGATATATATTTTTGATAATAATATAATCGTACAAAAAACGATAAGCTATACGTAGATATGCACTCAAAAATCAAACTATGCAAATTCCAATATCTATTCCCAAAGATTTTATGATTGTTTTTTAACTTTGATTATCATTAGAAATAAAATGCTCTTCGATTTATCGGATAATGAAATAAGTATTATTTCGCCATGCCATATATGGCAATGTGAGTTTGGTGCTTTTCACAAAATGACAATGCGGTGTGTCAACTGCTCATGGTCAACTGATTTATTCCAACGACCTTCAACTTTACTTGAATTCACTTAAAATTCTCTTTCAAATCACATCCTGTTTTGTTCAAGTTGACCACTATGAGACATTGACCGCTTATGTTTACTCAAAAATGCGGAAAAAAAAAAAAAAAAAAAAAAAAAAAAAAAAAAAAAAAAAAAGAAGAAGAAGAAGCAATATAATATACTTCTAATTTAAATGCTTATTTATTGTTGAGAACATTCAGCAAAATTCGCATATTATATATTTAAAAAATATTTATATGCAAGTTAAAACCTTATAACAAAAAGGAGTAAAATATTTCAAGTTAGTATGAATATTGAATTATTATACTGTTAATTTTTATGTTGATCAATTTATTATTTATAACATTCAAATGTTATAACAGATTAATAAATAAATAATTAGAACCATAGTACTTATACAAGGGTAGAACAAAAAATACCAATGTCTGATATGTCAATAAACCTTCATTCGGGAGGTGAAATGTTTTTGTTTTTTATATATTACAAAAAAATCAATTAACAAATTATAAATGAGTAATGTACCGCAACGAAATCATAAAATTTCACAACTATACACTGAAATGCATTACTAAAATTGAAAGTTATACATTTCGTTTCGGTACAAATAAGCATGACAAAGCTGGAAAGTTTTTCTTTCTTTTTTTTTTTTTTAGATACTCCACTCTCATCCAAAAAAAAAAAAAAAAAAAAAAAAAAAAGATTATGCACAAAGTATGCAGAAGCCGCAGAAACGCTCTATTCATGAAAAACAAGGAAAGTGCACAAAATCCGTAAAACCGTGCCCTCGTAAAAAATAAAATAAATAAGTATAAATTGAAGTTAATCAATTTAAGGAAAAAACCATCGCGGTTAGGATCAATGATAAAGAAAAGGATAGAATAACCAGCAAGGGCCTGACCACAGTAGAAGTTCTATGGAGAGGTCGAGGTCTTGCATGGCACAGTATAATATGTTATAAAAGTTTCTTTATAACTGAGAGCTTTCGTCATATGATAATGACATTATCAATCAAAAGAGAAAATTACTTGAGCACATCACTGAGCAGTGTCTTGTCTTGTCAAGACAAGACACTGCTCAGTGATGTGCTCAAGTAATTTTCTCTTTTGATTGATAATGTCATTATCATATGACGAAAGCTCTCAGTTATAAAGAAACTTTTATAACATATTATACTGTGCCATGCAAGACCTCGACCTCTCCATAGAACTTCTACAGTGGTAAGGCCCTTGCTGTTTTTTCTATCCTTTTCTTTATAAATTGAAGTTAACACTTTAAAATATAACACAAAATGATTTTTTTTTTTATGTATGCTGATTTTATTTATTTTTTTTTTTTAAATACAGATTTACACACAATTTAAGAAAATAAATTAACAATTTCTTTAAATTAAATGAAGAAATACTCTGACTAGTGATATTGTTTAAAGAAAGTCAGAGGACCATGTAAGTGCATGGGTTTGTACCTTTTTTGGCCTCTAATAAAAACCATTTATTATTATTATTATTATTAAAAAGGCATTACCATAAATATTGTACCGCAAGGAAATGAAAAACCTGCACAACTATAGACTGAAAAGCATCACTAAAATTGCAGGTTATTCATTTCACTTTGGTACATCCTATATAAATTACCAGCCATCGTAAACAGTATTTGTTTTGACTGTTTGTTGGCTTTTAAACAAGGCATCCTGAAAAGAAACCAAAGTTTAAAGCACATACAAAATTTTTTTTGTAGGGGTTTCAAGTTTTTTACCTTCACTTTATTTACTTAGTCATGATTTTTATTTTTAAAGCCACAAACTCGCATCATAATTATTATTATTTGAAAGGGATATTTTGCAAATTTCTATTAAAAATTTTATCAATGTAAATTTAGTGTGCACTAGTTGGAAATTATGTAGTATTTTAAGTTTGTTTTTAAAATCATAGTATGCGTTTTTTTTTGTTTTTTTTTTAATAACTTTAATAAATATTGATACATGAAATAAATTGCATTGATTAATAAACAGAACTAAAGGTTCTTACATTAGAAGAAGTATATGTCCAGGTGACTACAAATATAGTAACTAAAAGAGGTAGTATGGTCACCGCATTTTTCTTATGTAGGGGGTGCAGGGTAGGTGAAAACCACATTTTGTAGGCCTATGATTGGCGTAGAGAGAAAACCGCTTTTGCGGAGATGCCCGAAGTCACTTCGACAGCCAATCTTAGCGGCAGATTACAATGTCTCAGAAAATCATTAATTAATAATATTAATCAACTCAGGAGGATATTCACAAATTTAAAAACAATAGCTGACTTGTTTAGGCATGTTTTGATATGATTTTTATGTCCTGACAATTTTTATTAGTTGCGCTATGATTTATTGAAGTGACCCCTTTGAACATGGGTTTAGATAAGACGGTGTGAAGCAAAAAACCGCTTTTGCTGAATCGACTTTACTACCTTTATAGTTACTATAACTACAAAAGCTAGCAAATCAAAATAAGCAATAGGCAAATTCACATAATCAGGAGGTGTCATTGGCAATTAGGCCAATATTTGATTACAGGCAATAGTCCTTACTAGTTTATTTATGTTAATTTTGTCCTGGTATAGGACTTACAATGCTAAAGTGAAGATTTTTTAACATTTGAATTGCTTGCTTCAATATCTTTAAAACACTCTAAATGACTCAATAATGATGTTCATAAACCCTGTTCCCTTGCTCAAAAAAAAAAAAAAAAAAAAAAAAAAAAAAAAAAAAAAGCGCAATTTTATTTAAAAAGCATTAGTTGATCGTCATTTTTTTTTGTGGGTTGGGGCACGAAAAACAGGGTTTACGAACATCATTAGTAACTATTTAGGATGTGAACAAGCCTCAGTGAAAGCAGAAAAATGTTTGCAAATTTGACTCCAAAGAAGGTGTTGGGCTGTGCAAAAAATTGCAGTTCCTTGAAGCTGAATTTTCAAAGCATGGATCAAAATAACATTTTATTACCATAATATAAAAGGTCAGCAATGAACAACTAAAATTTTTGGCACAACCCATTTCTTTCTTTGGAGTCAACTTTGCATACATTTTTTGCCTTGTTCATTTAACACGTCCTAAATATTCCTTGAGATGGGCTTCTTACTTTATGGTGATGTATGATTTATAGTGTTTTGAAGATAAAAAAGCAAGCAATTCAAAATTTAAAAACCTAAAATTAACATTGTATGCCCCATATCAGGCCAAAATTAACAAAATTAATAATGAACCTTCACTGCCAGTGATTGACATAATGCCCTTTGCCAGTGACTGACTTGTTCTGATTATTTGAGGTTAACCTATTGCTATATAATTGTATAAGTGCAGCATCCTCCCTGTTGCATGTATCTCAAAATTAAAAATACAGTATCAAAATGAGGAATTTTCTAAACTATAAAAAAAGTATTATTGGAAGTCTCCTATTGTACTTCAAATTGCATGGGGGGGAGGGGGGGCAAATTATATATTTTTTCTTCTACAAATGTAATGTTACACATCTTTTCTTTACACGGTAAATAAAAAATGCAGCCAAAGACTTTTTTTCTGTAAAAATATTAAAAAATTAAAGGAGAAAAAAAAAAAGAAGTCAATTTATTAGTTATGTGTGATAATAAAAAGATTTGATAGTAAGACATGTAGATAGATTAGGAGAAATTGGGGAATGGGAGATAGTGTAAGCTCATACTGATCCTATTCCCCAATTTTCCCCTAATCTATCTGTGTTTTACTATCAAATCTTTTAATTATCATACATATCGCATACGTAGACAACATTAAAATTTATTAATCATGGTAATACTGTACATAGAATGCAATAACATAAATTAAATAAATTGCAATAATTCTAAAATTTCACTGTCATTTGTAATCAAAACCAATCATTCTTTGTTATGTACAAGTTCCACACACACACATACCGTACAATTTCTAATTGGCACTGACAACTTTGGCACAGCGCTTCATGTGTTTCTTGAGATCTCTACGTTCTGCATATTCCTTGCCACAATCAATGCAAGCATGACGCTTGATGTTGAAGTGTCGCAGACGATGTTCTTTTAGTTTATCTGGACGAGCAAAATTGCGCCCACACAAGTTACATGGGTAGCTCTCAGTATTGTGCAGCTGAAACATAGGAAATAATATTACATTTAACTTTTCACTTTAATCAATATCAATTTTCAAATTTTATATAGGCATTTATATAATTCACAACTTAATTACTGTACATAAATTAGTTAGCTTAGCCTCTATTTTTAGATCAAAGAAATGTTGATGGAATCAAATTTGAAAAGGTCCTCTTGAAATCCTTATGGTTTAAAACAATTTAATAATGTTAATTAGATATTTACTAAAATCATAGTGTTGCTCTTGTTTAAAGGATCAGAGATAGGGAACCCACTTTACATATGTCTATTCAGTATCCCCCCCCCCCCCCTTATATGTCTATTTTAGTCCCTGTAATTAATTTTTTATCTTTTTAAAGTCATTAAAAAAGCAATAAGGATACTAATAAAAAAAAAAGGTTGTAGGAAAAGTCCCAAAAAGATGGTTGGGACGGGAGTAAAATGATCTGCTAGCTGTCACATTTTAACCCAAGCAGCAGAGAAAATATTAAAGCCCCAGGCCAAACAAACATACTTGCAAAGCATAAATATGCGAGGGTAGTAAAAATGCAATAAGTACACTAAAAAGTGTATCATGCTATCACTTTACTTTAAATATGATTTATGGAATTAATGAGGTAATCAAAGGTATATGCTCACATTAATAATTAATGTGAGCATATACCTTTGATTACCTCAAATGACAAGCATTATTGTAAAATTAAAAGTGGTCCTAGGTAAAACAAATAAACAGAAATTGGAGATAAATGAATTTTAAACTGACAGGGACAACTTGGAGACAGTAAAACTTAAAACTGAGATGGGTAAATATCAAGGTATTGACAAGGCATTGGCAAGATATGGCAAGGTATTAGATATTCACCGCTGTCATGTGGTTCTTGAGATGTGAGGTACACAAGAAGCTCTTGCCACAGATGTTGCACACATGAGGACGTTGACCTGTGTGTGACAGATAGTGGCGTTGAAGATAATCTGCACGACGGAATGACTTGCCGCAAATCTGTAAGGTAAAGTTGATATTAGTACCAAATACTACACATAGGCTAATAGAAATAATAAAAACAGTTCTACATATTGCTGACCTCGCGTCTGTAATTGTGTTTATTTCAAATTAGAAAAATTGTGTTTATTTCCCAGGGCATGCTCTGTATGAATATATACCTCACAAACTGCCATTGTTGTTGCTGGCTCATGAGTCTCAAGGTGGCGACGAAAGCTGAGGCGTAACATAAACCGTCTCTTACACATGGAGCACTGAAAACATCCTGCGCCATCATGAACTGTACGACAGTGTTCTTGTAGTGCTGCTGTGGAGCCAAGGATCTGAACAACAAACAGAGAGTCAATACATTTACATCGTTAGTTAACAAAAGTATTTTATGTCTATCCTAACATTTTACAATACTGCTGTGCAGAATTATTATGTTTATGTACTCTTAATGTTAATACAGGAAAAATTAACTTTGAAGTATGTGATAAATAAAAAGATTTGACAGAAAACAACAACACATTAATGAATTTGAAAAATTGGAGAAAACGAGGCAAACATTAGCTGACAGAGATGCCTTGTGTGTGTAGAGAAAATAATTTCTACCCCAGACCAAAATTAAGCAGATAGAGTGTATAATGCATAGAGCCAAGGCATCCTAAGATACCTTATTAGAGCATTATAATAAGGACATGCACAGTTACTGACAAATGAAGGTTACCATTTAAATTTGCTGCTTTTTTGCACACCTCAAACTTTATGTAGAAAATATATTATTACATCATATTCACGTGCAGCACGAGACGTGTTTGGTTTGCTGGCTAAATAGCAGCTCACCTGATAGATACCGCTACAACTGAGCACATGGCAAAACACATGAATATGATGTAACAATATTGTTTACACATAAAATTTCAGGCACCCAAAATAGCAAAATGTTTGAATGGTAACCTTTCATTTGTCTGAAACTGTACTAGCCACTATATCACATGTACCCTTCTTATTAGCTCTATGCATTTAACATTAACTTGGTCTAGAAAATAAAACCAGTTCTACACAACAGGATGAACCCAACAGTAGTTGGATTTAGCAGCAGCAATGATTTTAGTAGAAATGAATGAGAGTAGGTAGATTGGTGAACTGTTCAGAGATACCTCTGACTTGGCATGGGCCACTACCACCAATGCTGGGACTGGCAGATGAATAGACTTGTAAAATCTTAACACCTCTCCTACAGTTTACCTGTTACACATCGGCATTGTCAAAGATATCATTGTGCGGAAAACGTGAGAGTACATTCAGTGCATACCATGGCCTCTGAAAAAGCCACATTATTCTTGCTAAGAAATGAACTTGTGATCTCTAGACAAAATTATTTTTTCTCACTGTCCCTGTCAGGTAATGATTCCCTCACGAATGTTACCAGCCCAATCAATGTTTTTTCTATCAAATATTTTTGATCATCATTATTTATGCTAATCACTATAATTATCTGCATTGTATTATTCCCAGTAGTAAATAATACATTTATATTGTATTATAATCTTTTTTTAAAAAACAACAACTATATAGCTATCCAGTTTCTTACCTGGCCACACATATCACAGCATTGAGGTGGAGTATGAAACTTCATACGATGTGTTTCCAGTGTGCTAGCAGACTTAAACTCACGATGACACTCAGAACACTTAAACTGTATTTTGTCTTCCTCTTTCTCATTGATAATTTTGTTCTCTGCTGGTTCAGGAACCTGATGACAAAACAATACACTCTGCTACACAAAGGCAAGAATTTACTGTATTATAATGGAATTATGCGTATTATGAAAAAACCATCGCGGTTAGTATTAATAAGTTTAAAAAAAATATTTAGAAAATAGTTGGTAGAGATTAGAGCACGTTGAATTGAAAATTAATAAAACGCGAAAATTCTCTAATTTAAATAGTAAATTGGGACAAGGGATCAAATATTCTAGCTTTAGCTAGTTAAAAAGTAGACGTTAAAGGGATGGAGGTATAGTGTCAAAATAAAATACGATGTGCCTAGCATCTCACGTTCTCACACTACACATTTAAATTAGAGAATTTTCGCGTTTTATTAATTTTCAATTCAACGTGCTCTAATCTCTACCAACTATTTTCTAAATATTTTTTTTAAACTTATTAATACTAACCGCGATGGTTTTTTCCTAATACGCATATTATCGCCAAGTCGATCTTTTTGTTTTAATTTTAAGCTTTTGTAAATAATATTCTTTCATTTTTATTTTATTCGGCCCTTTTACTTGCCAACATCAATAAGAGCACGTACTAAATTAATTAAACTATATGCCAAAGCGCATAATATTTATTCTATCTCTCCTACTGTATCATCTTTTTGCTTTTCCTACCCCAGTGTCAACATATAAAGCGATGTAACTAGCGTGAATCACGATACTGTGCAGTCAGTAGGCGAAGTGTTCTCGCGATCTTTCTAGAGTTGGGGAACTCTGGGAAGTGAGGGAGGACACTATTGCTTGCTGGCTGCCTGTCTTACACCCCTCTTAGACACGATTTTATATTACAGTGTGAGGATGAGAGGTTTTAAACAGCAAGCCGAGTTTGCGCGCGCGATTTTAACCAATCAGCGCGTGCAGCTGCGGGGGCATCGCGTATAAAAACGCGACTGCCACTTGCTTCCTCAGCTCAGTCAGTTAGCAGATGTGGTGTGAGCCATCTCTAGCTGTACAGAGCTCTCTGCCGAGCCTTACTGATGAGTCCTAGGTAAAGGACGAAACCGGTCTAAGGCAAAGAGTAAGTCTGATGCTGTTTTATAATGTTGTGTCTTTGACGTAGTGTGAGAACGTGAGATGCTAGGCACATCGTATTTTATTTTGACACTATAACTCCATCCCTTTAACGTCTACTTTTTAACTAGCTAAAGCTAGAATATTTGATCCCTTGTCCCAATTTACTATTTAAATTAGAGAATTTTCGCGTTTTATTAATTTTCAATTCAACGTGCTCTAATCTCTACCAACTATTTTCTAAATATTTTTTTTAAACTTATTAATATTTATAATGGAATTAGTAGAATTATTGTTCTAATCGCTGTAGTCTAACGTCATATGCACTGGAATGATGTATGTACACTTAACACGGAGCTATAGCTAACAGCTGTATCTGTCTTCGGGTTACAGCACAAACCATGTATCTACAAAAGCAGGTAAGTTGAAACTCTTATCTTTTGGTATAATAATTTGAACCTTGTTGCTTTTGTAAATACACGGTTTGTGCTCTAACCCGACGACATATTCTGAATCCCTCGCATTGGTACTGATTCAAATACATACCTCTATCGACTCTTCATCTAAATCATTAAGTTGAGAGACTACGGGAGATTCAATTACTGCAGTTCCTTCCTCCTGAACATCGTCTTGTACCACAACTTGTGTTTCAACTTCTTCTTGTACCGAGGTCTGTGATTGATCCTGCTCCCCATCCTCCATCATAACTTGCACTTCATCATCCACAATGACAAACTGCTGCTCTTGCTCACTGCTGTCTTCCTCTCTCTGTACAATATCTTCAGTCTTTTCCATACAGTCTTTTCTCGTCTTTGGCTCACTAGTATCTACCTTGCTAATATCATCATGACTGCTATGCTCACTATTTTGGTTTTCATTATCAGTGTCCATGACATCACTAGGAGATTTATCTTTCTCTCTTATAGGATTTTCTTTTCTGTTAACACATAATTCTCTGTCTCTGAAATTAAATGTACAAGTTAATAATTTATGTATATAAGGAAAAAAACATTGCGGTTGGTATTAATAGGTTTAAATATATATATATATATCAGTTCTTCCCAATAGAAATGTTGTATTAGAGTTTTTTTTTGCCATGGAACTATGAGCTCTATGAAAAGAACAAGGTCGCATCACAAAAAAAAAAAAAAAAAAAAAAAAAAAAAAAAAAAAAAAAAAAAAAAAACTTTACGACATTTCTATCCGGAAAACCTGAGATATAAAATTTATTATTTATTAATTTTCAATTCAACATATTGATCTTGTTGCGAAAAAAAGGTATATATCGTATTTTGTCAGGGGAAGCAAAAGGTCTATCTCTTTCCCGAACGTTATGGAGATGACGCTCGAAATAGACCTTGTGCTTCCACTGACAAAAAATGAGATAAACCTTTTGCTTCCTCTAACAAAATACAAGATAGACCTTTTTTTCGCAACAAGATCGATATGCTCTTATCTCTACCAACTATATATATATTTTTTTTAAATATTCATGCCAAGTTAATATTACCTAAGTTAAAGACAGATAGAAACACATAAAAAAGAGAGGTAAAAGATTTTTGGGGAATGGGAGATAATGAGTTTAGTTCACTAAACTGAACTGAACTAAACTCATTATCTCCCATTCCCCAAAAATCTTTAACCTCTCTTTTTTATGTGTTTCTATCTATCTTTTAATTATCAACCTATCGCAAAGTCGATTTTTTCCTAATTATATAAGTTAAAAAGACAGCAAGCAAATATGTTTTGTTTTATGTAACAAAATTAAATTGATGAAGCATTATTTTTACAATATTCTTCTACTATGTTTATTGCTGTTATCTTTTTAAATTTATTTTAAAAATTTAAAATTACTGTATGTAATAAATATTTTGGTGCTTTTATTATGTGCCTTTCACATTTTTATTTATGATCAAAGTTTTGTAAAATAGGGCTATCAAGCCCTCACACTGCTTTAATAAAGTTACAGTATCAATTATTATTAAATCTCCAGTACTGAATAAAGAGAGAGAGAGAGAGAGAGAGAGAGAGAGAGAGAGAGAGAGAGAAAGCTTACTTGTGTGTATACCTCATTTTACTTTTCTCCTCAACGCTGTAAATTTCACAGTTGCCAGTTGATGATTCCTGGACTGCAGCATGCTCCTCTTGAACTAATTTCCAGCTTTTGTCTTGTCTCTCCTTGTTGTTACACAGGATCAGTAATTTCTACCATTTGCATACAGAAAATGTTAATGAATTCTATACCACACAACAGGATAAACCCAACAACATGCAGTTTAATAGAAATTAATAGAAATAGAGGTGGATTAATGAACAGTTCCGAGATACCTCTACTTAGCGTGGGACACTACCGCCACTGCCAGGACTGTCGTGAGACATAAATAGATCTATCGAGCCTAAACACCTCTCCTATCAATTAACCTGTGACACACAGGCATATGCACAGTGCACAGGTATCAACGTGCGGAGAACACAAGCGCAGACTCACAATCAGTGCATACCACGGCCTCTGAAAAGGCTGCATATACCCACCGAGCAGCGAACTAGTGATCTCTTGCACGTCAAACCAGTACACATACCACTGCGCCAGAGAAAATTATTGAAGTAATTTAATCGTTGTTCATCTGGGATAAATGAGTTGATCGTTGAAAGAAATGTACCTATGTATGTAATATCTTATTTGCATAAGCTAGTCCATTTTTACAAGTTAATAAGTTATTTTTGGTTATTGATACTTCTCTTACTTTGATTCCATCCTGTAACTGTTGCAGTAGAGACACGAACATGAAAGGTAGAGTTTTATTTGATGAAGTAAATGACTCTGGATATGTCGTCAAGCTAAGACTGTAGCCAGATACCAGGTTACATTGCACTAACTGGAATCACAATTGTAATTATAAGATTGCGATATTAGAAACATATAATGCAGTGTGCTCTATATTATGAAATTCCTCAGACCAAACCAAAGAGATTAGCATCAGAAACAGACGCACATTTACATACTAACAAATCAGTCTGCCTTCATATGAAGCTTCAAAATCTAATTATCATAATATGAGTCATCTTACCCCTTGTAAAAATGAGTCCAAAAGTTGAGTTAGATCGTGAAATACTTTTTCGACTTCATTCATTTTTATAACATATCCAGCCAAATGAAGAGTCAACCTGAGAAGTTACGAAGAAATATTTTGTTGCTTCTCGACTTCTCGTGCAATGTAAACAAAAGTCAGCTGGCAAGAAAAAAATTCATTTTAGCGCGGGATATTTGAAAGTTGTAATGCACAGGTCCTGTGCATTTGGTTGATTGGGTCCTGCGGTTCTATACGGGAAACACAAGGAATAAAAATTCCCTTTTTTTTTTTTTACTTAATGTTTTTGTTTCAATGAAACACAAGCTCTATGAATCTAAAGCAGTATTAAAGCCTATAAGTAGTCTGCCATGCCATTAGAAGATATAATATACCAAAACAGTTTTTTTTTTATCACTTATTTCCATGATTATATTATATACATGAATGCTGTTCGTATTTTATTTTAAATTTTCTAAATTTATTCTTATCTATTTTTGAAATTTTAAAATAAAAAACATTTTTTTTCTTTATAAAAGGGATTTTTTTTTTTTTTTATTTCGTTCATTTTAGTACAAAAATTTTCATAGGAAGATTTTTTGTTTTGTTTTTTAACAAGATAATAGCAGTATTATTTTTAATGACAATAAAAACTATTCAAATATATATAAACACCCAACCAAAAATAATAACTCGTAGCCACAAATTATAATTAAGAATTACGAGATGCAAACACACACTTTGGGAAAAATATAGGTATATAAGTATGTGCATGGAATAAATCTGTGAAAGTTAGAAAATATTCAAATGAATATTGGTATAAAATCAAATGATTATAAGCCATGTTTACAATAAGTTTTTTCTAATAGGAATTATGAAGTGTGCTTATACGAATGCATGTTATTTTGATCAAATAATTAACAATTCCAATTAAAAAAGGCTTATACACAGGCGTTACACATTACAAATTTGATCACAGTAAACAGAAGTTTCTTAATTTTTAGAAATATAATTTACTGTCTTTGTTTAAACTGGAAACTTTAGCAGCTGCTTATTTTTATTGTTTTTAATTAAAGTTAAACATTATTAATATATTTTAGGAAATATAACAAAACATAACTTTTAAATTACAGTAAAGCTGTGTAGCTTTTACTTTACCACATAACACCGTTGAATGTTTTAAAAACTAAAATGACCAGAATGTTAAAATAATAATGATAATAATAGTTCATAATTAAAATTTAGGTTTACAATATAAAACATACTTTCATACAAAGTGCCAGGGACGGATTGGGGCGACATCGAGATGGCCCACCCTCCATCGGGTCAGGGCTGATACAACCCTCAGCGGCCCATCAAGAAATACTCAAAATTTTGGTGGCTAATCCATCCCTGCATAAGGCCAAGTTTACATAATATGGCATGCAATGCTGGCACATTTTAGAGATTTCTTATAGATTAATAAAATTGTGTTGATGGTTACTTTTTTTCAAAAAAAAAAAAAAAAAAAAAAATCATGGTATGCATTAAAACATTTTCATTTATACAGTATGTACCATAATACTTTTCTCTCTCTCTCTCTCTCTCTCTCTCTTCCCCTTCTTTCTTTCCTCTAGTTGCCTTGAAAATAAGTGCGATTTCAACACTTAACATAGTTTTAGGTTCAGTCTAATCTTTAATGCATATTTATAAAAATAACATCAAAATTTAATCAATCAAGAAATCTTTAAGAGAATGGAAAATTTACAACACATTACTGGCACATATACAAACTAATATTTTGGTAAAAGTACTTGAAAATGTTGAATCATAAAAAATAAAAATAAAAAAAATTAAAATTAAAATTTTATGCTTTACATTTTTTAGTACATTGATCACTTTATATCTATGTATTGAAAATTATAAGAGGGAAAAAAATGTTACTAAATTATGTTATATGATGTATATGTTACTGAATTACATATTATTATTTGTTTATTTTTTAAAAATTTTAAAAATGTAAAATTTATAATTACAAAATTTATTTTCTTGTTTAGCTATTATTGATATATAGTGTACTTCAATTTTCATACTAAAATACATTTATTCACATAAATACACATTTACAATATTAGCCTATTATTCAATTAAGTACAAATATAGACCTATATTTTTAAACCTTAAACTTAAGAAATAAAAATTAAAAAAAAAAAAAGGAGAAAAATACAAATATAAAACAATCCTTTGATAAAAACAATCAACTTACTTTTTCTTAGCAATTGTGCGTTTTGCATGTTGAAATCTATTACCCATTTTACGTTTCCTATTTCCAGCTTTAGTTTGCAATGCTGGTGCTAAAGCATTGTGAAGTGCATTATGGAAGGCTTTAGCTGCAGTTGTATTACCTAGAACTTTAATCAGCTCTTCTTCACTCAAAGTCAAGAGATGATCAAGATTTTCACCATTACTAAGAACAGAGTATAAATTTTTAGTAGTTACACCAGGCATACGAGATATGAACTCTCTAATAGCAGCACTGAAACGTTCAGGTAGTAATTGAGTACTTGGATCAACACCAATACTAGCAGCTGCTTCCATATTTGGTTCAGGTTTACCTTGTTTTAATTCTTCAAATAATTCAGCAGTAGCATATGGACTTGGAGACCAAATAAGTCTTAATTTTGGAAAATGAATTGTAAGAAGTTGAAGTCTATCAACTGCATCTCGTGAAGCTATATCTGTAGATACATAAAATTTACCTTGCAATTGAAACGGTTTATTTTGATCAAATTCAATCAATAAAACGGGTTTAGCATAATGACGTGTCATTTGTGTTGCTTGTTGATATAAACGTCCAGATTGCAACGAACCTATCAAATCACTTACACTTTTACGTTCTACACATAATTCTGGTGTTAAGATATAATCTCCAACTTGCAATGTGATAGGTTCTATATCAATTCCTCGGCGATGTAACAAGGCAGGTAGTTCAGATCTAAACTCTCTCATATCTACTAATACAAGAGGATTTTGAGATCTAGTAGTCTCCGAGCCACCATGACGTCTACTTGATGATTGCTTTGACGCTATGGCTGTTTCACTAGCCTTTCTTGAATCACGACTCAACAAAGCATTATCATCACATAGTCCTTCAATATCTTCAGGAATAACCATAGTTGATTTCTCCTTTACTAGAAATTCAAATGCTTCTTTCTCTCTACGTAATGTAGTTAAGTATGATTGTTCCTCAACAGATCCACCATAAATTAAAAAGAATACTTTTAATTTAATTTCTGAATGTCTTGCTTGATACACTTCTAGTTGTCTTATAGCATTGACATTAGCATCATACATAACTACGTACTTTGGTTTTATTGTTTCCAATAGACGTCCAAGGGCTCCTGTATCTCCTTGTCTTCTCATTGGTTCAAGTAAGACTTGAGGTAATGTATGTTGAGTAGCCTCTTCTGGTTCTTCAAGTTTGATATCAGGATGAGGGACATCTGCAGTGACTGTATCGTCATGTGGTCGTTGGGACATAGATAAACAATGTCCGAGCATCAACTCTGACTCAACCTCTTCCTCCTCCTTAGCTTCTTCTTTAAGTGCATCATCTACAGAGCTAACAGGACGATTCATTAATGTACTCTTGGTACCTAACACTGCATTGACTAATTTTTCAAGTACAGATGTTGCACCTTGAGTTAGAAATTGTTTTAAATGATAACAAGTTCTTCTATCTTCAGTTAGTACAAGAACTTTTTCTTGTATTTCAATTTCTTCTTCTTCTGTGTTTTCTTCTTTTTTATTTTTATGTAAATGAGCACTAATTTCAGCTAGAACATCTAATAAGGTAGTCCACTTTGGGTTGACTTCAGGGTTTATACCTTCCTCTGAGTTACCAAACAATCTTGCCTTGGATTCTAGAAAGAGAGTTTCTGCGGAGGGAAGGAGGAGCCAGCCTGCACTGCGTAACGCATATTCAGAGGAGCGTAAAGGAAGTAACGTAGAGTAAAATGTGGCACAGTCAAACTGAGTTAGTTGGTTTAAGAGAGTTCTTAAAGTCTTCATATCAGCAACTAACTGACGAGTTTTAGCACTGAGTTGATGCCACAGTGGCTCAAGTTGATGTTGTAAAATTTTATGTAGAGGTTTTGCAATTGCTCCTTCAACACTAAGCTCATCAATATCTAAGGTTGGATTATAACGACGTAATTCACGAACACAATATACAATAAGTTCCAATAAACTAGCTTGAATATGTTCCATAGCTGGTGTTAGTTTTAAATGTAATTCTATCACTTCAGGAGGATTTTTACTTAAGCTTGTTTGAACAATAGCATGAAATCTTGGCCATAACATTAAGTTTTTAACAAATAATGTTTTCATGACTCTCAATACTTGTGCAAATCCCATGGTAAATGATTGTGGAGAATTGCTGAATGCTTTGACAAACCCTGTTTTATTATTATGACGATATAAGCGTAAGGCAAATGCTTCTTGACATGATTCTAATATAGTATGAGCACGGCCAATGATAATACCTGTTATGGCTGGTATTGGAACTCTATTTTTGAGAAGATCAACAACAAGGATACGAGCTGATGCAAATAACACTCCACCTTGAAGATAAAGCTTTTCACGTTCCGAAGAGTTAGTTTCTGATGACAAGGATCTTGGAAGAGGATTGACACCTTGTAGCTGAAGACATTCAATCAAATGTTGCTCTTCCGATGGTTGCAAACCAAGGATAAGAACCAAATTACCAGGATCACAATATACACTCACTAAGGACTGTAACACTTTTTCTACACATAAACCTTTGGCAGATACAATCAATGCATTTTCTTGAACTAAATCTAATAACATTTGATTTTCATATTCTAACATTTTTGAATTATTATAAAAATAGACCTTCAAGTAATATTTCTGCTAATGACCATACAAATCCCCATAAAGCAGATTCCTCACCATCATCCCCAGAATCAGTATCTGTGACAGGTACCTGACGATGTCTGTGATCTTGAATAGCCCCGCCTGAAGTTCTTTGCTCTGCGTCTTTTGCAAATGGATCAAATGTATCTTCCTCTCTCTCAGCACGTAGAACGACTTCTAATAAATAGCTAGAGGATTCGTGTGAAGGGTGGCCGTACACTCCAATTCCAACAGGACGTCTAAATCCTTTAGGAATATCCACAGAATCTACTCCACATGTAGAGCTCTGTAAGCAGTAGGTGTCAGGATCAAATGTTGGTTTGCTATTATGTTGAGATACATAGAGATCTGCGTCTCCACTTTGTGAATAAAGATGTAATGCTATTGGACCTTCATACATAAGACTGTAATAAGTATAATTTCCTCTTCCCACCTGACCAGATACAGAATGTAAAAGCTGGTTTGAAATGCAAAGATTAAAACTCTGCAACAGCAATACCAAAAACAATTTCACATGCTTCATGGCTTCACAGTTAAATGTCTCAACATCATATAATCGTAATTATCACTTACGCAAGTCCTTTAAATTGTGATTTGTCTTTTACCTTGATGTACTTGAAGAGAATTTTCGAGATAATGACGAAAACCGGGGAGATGGCAAAAATTTTATAAATAAAAAGCTGCAACAGCTGACCTGGTTTATACTTTCGCCAAAAGAGGCGCTAGCTTGTATTATGACTAATGAGCGCGAACTAATTTGAAGGCAATAAGAATTCAGAAAAGCCAATGAACATAAATTATATATTTGAATGCTCATTTAATGAAATTAACAATGTCATTAAATAGGGATGGGAACAAATAATCCTTTTGTATCATTAATTAATTTTTATTTAGTAACATATTTTGAGTGACACGAAATACATTATTATTCCTTCCCTATATTTTTTCAAATTTCCACAATATAAATATATAAAATTAAATTATAGGATATATTATTTTAAATATATTTTTTAAAAAGTTATTAGTTACAATTTTACTTAAGACATTACATAAGACAGAAACATAACAATAGTCTACTTTTTATAAGCTATACTTTTTTATTATATATTTTAAATAACGCAGGACTTTTGAAAACTTCAAAAATAAATCAATAAAAAGCACAAACATATTTTTGACCTTTCCTCCACAACGAACATTGGTTTTTCATTATTAGCTTGAAAAAAATGTATCTATATGCATAATTTTAATTTCTCCATTCTTAGTGTAGTTTTCGCATAATCACTTGAGGGATGGCCCCACAATAATTAGAGGATAGAAAAGTAGGCACAAAACTACTAGTAATTACCATGCATGACTCTATTCATACCATGCATGTATTTTCTGGCGTATATATTTTTTAATTATAGACTGACCAACAAACTAAAATATCTGTCATTTTGATTGGCAATACTCTGAAAGAGGAATTGATTAGAAGAGGCTAGACAAAATATGATGTATAATTAGGCGCATATCATCTCACTCAAGCAGGTAGTACCCTTTTTGCATGCGAGCCATGGTTTTTAACAATAAGTTAACCTTTGATACTGTACCTGTCACATTCAAAAAGTATAGTTTGGCATGGTGTCACTATAGCCATCAATGCATAAACATTAGATAAAGAAGTAGTTATAATAATTAGAAAAATATGACAATTAAAGACTAAATTCTCGCAGAACCGTATTATTATGATTAAAAGTTGAGAACATGTCATTCTTAAATGTTATCATGAAATGCAAATTTTGCAAACCAAGAAAAAAAAAGAGGAAGAAATGTTTGGCTCTCTTTGTTTTGCAACCATGCCAGGGCATGTTAAAACTAAATTTTTGTACCTGCACTTTAGTTCGTTGGTCAGACTTTACAAATAAATGGCAATGCACTGCCTAGAGTGCTCTAGCACTGGCCTTCATAAATTTAGACATTTTTATTAATTACATTTTTTTTTATGTATAATAAAGAAGTGCCAAACTATAACCACATAGTGCATACTGTAGTATAGTATAACACTGTAGCCACTTATTACTATTCACAATGAAATGTTCTGTAATACATTACACATATTGTAATTTATAACAAAATCAGTCATCTCTTAGGCTGATTTTTTTCTTGCAATTTCATTTAATCTATCTGATCTATTCCTAATCTACCTATATGTGTTTTTCTATCAAATCGTGTAACTATCAATTATCACACAGTTTATATTTTCTTGATATTTATTATTCACAAATACTTAACAATTTTATTTTACTGTATTTATGCTATAATACCCTTCACATACTGCAAAATAAAAGTACTGTACATTATATTAATAGGCCTAATTATTTAATTATATATTATATACCTAAACTAAAGAAAATAGAGCCCTGTTTCTTAATTTAGAATTCCACATACAGGTGCTACACAAAGGATAAGAGTCTTATATAACCATACCCACCGATCTCTAGTGAATCACAACAGGTCGCAGTAATGGGGGTAGAAGATCATGAAGTATCTGAGGCAGGTTGTGACCAGGCTGGCTAGCTTTCTTGGACACTAACTCGCGTATCTTGTACTTGCAAAGCTCCTGTAGGCTCACAGCAGTTTCTGTAAAATAAAAGAACACTTAATATATTTTTAATTCATTTCGTATTACATTTATGTATATAAGGAAAACACATTGTGGTTGGTATTAATAAGTTTAAAAAAATATTTAGAAAATAGTTGGTAGAGATTAGAGCACGTTCAATTGGAAATTAATAAGTAATAAAACATGAAGATTTATAAAGTAAATTGGGACTAAGGTTTATTAATTTTCAATTCAACGTGCTCTTATCTCTACCAACACCAACTATTTGCTTCATTTTTTTTTTGTATTAAATTTGCATTTTTTTCCTTCTAGAATACTAGAATAGACTAGAATAAGTACAAAAATTTGCAAATTCTGTCTTGTAGGCATGAAAATTTAAACAATGCATAACTTCTAGATAATCGTTACTAATTATTTAATTACTATACATTTTTTTGTTGTTGCCATATTGTGTTATTGTGCTACACCAATCCCAGTCCTAGTCAAGACATTGTCTTATCGACAGGTCAGGACATTCCAATCAATGGAAAAGCACACACGGGCCGGCCACGGCCTAACTACACAGCCCGGCTTTCGCCATGACAGCCTAGAGAAACCATGGAAACGTCTAGACAGGCTGGTCAGTGCAATCACATCGATCATGCACCTCCCGAATACTGTGTGTCGTCATGGAATGCATGTAAACATGCATCGTGCAACGTGTTGTACTCTCGAGTGTCTGTCAGAAGGTCCGCGGACAAAAGGCCCTTGGACAAAAGGCCCTGGCTGTGCGCACAGGTAAAGCATATCGGCGAGCGGCGCACAGGTTGGGTCTTTTGTCGTAGTGCCTTTTGTCCGCAGGCCTTCTGTCTGTATACGGTACTCTCACACATGCACACACCCAGCAGTGGCTCAAACCTATACTCGGTGAGGAGTATAGAGTTACGAGTCAGCTGCCTTCACCACTCGGCCATACCAGCTCAGTATACTTACTTGACATAAGTTTCCAAGTACTCCAAGCATCTTTAGATTTCTTTGGAACCTCATCTCTATACATGCTGCTTATTTCCTCAGTAAAATCCTTATACATGGGAGTACCATGAGGGATGCCACCATATTTAATCAGTATTGGAAGCCAGAACCAAAAATCAGCAGTCGTTTCTGTAAGTTGTAACAAGAGCAATGGAGGTGCCCACCAATAACGCAGAAATATTTCTACATGATGTGGATCTTTCTGGAGACATGCAATGGCTAATGCATCAGGAAGCTGGTACCTGGATTGTAAGACATCATGGACATCCAGCTTTGTCTCGTCATACACATCCTCAAGTTTTAGAGCACTGGATTCAACATTCACACCATTTGCAATGAAAAGCTCAACAAAGCTGTGCCGCAGCTCTTTTGTTTCAACATCTTTAATATTAAAGACACACAGAAGTGATAGAGCAACTGCCAGTACACTAATGCAATTTGGAGGATTTGAAATAGACATTCCATGATTCAACATTTTTTGTAATAAAGTATGCAATTCTTTGTACTCTACCCCACAAAATAATCTGCAAGCAAAATAAAATACAATGCTGCAGAATTCCACTTCACAATCACGAGACATATACTTATTCACACGTAATTTATATACATCTGTGCAAGTGATTTTACAGATGCTTTTATTGGATAATAATAATTGATCTAGAGCTTCAAGCATATTTTCACGATTTATATTTTCAAGGTTGAAAAGACTTGGCAAAAAGTGTGTGTACAGAGCTTTCAATTCTTCTGGCATGGTTTTGTCAGTCATTTGTGGTAATGCAAGGTAGTATTTAAGAACTTCCCTCCACTCTTCTACATTTTCAGTAGTTTTGGTCACAAAGTGATGAACTATACAATTTAGAAAACTAGTAGCTTCCCTCACTACAAGAATAATAAAAGTACAACCTTCTGTAATTAAATAAGGGCTAACACCATTTTGAAGCAAATATTTCACTAATTGAGGATCATTATTCTTATTTGCTTTTTCTAAAGCATCAATATGATAACTCTTACTTGTTAAAGAGAAGTCAGCTCCTAAACTTAAGAGCTTTTTTACAATTTTATAAGATTCTCCATATTTACATAATACATTCCATCCATTTTCATCTATGCTGTTCACATCATAGTCTGGTGTTTTGTCTAGAAAATGTTCTAATACTTCAAACTGACAGGAGTTATTTCTTATTAACATTATAGGATCTGTTCCTTCCTCAACTACTGCTCCATTATCAATAAGGAACAATATGATCTTAGTTTTTTCACCTTGATTACTGAAACGGAGCATCAACTGATGTAAAGGTGTACGACCAAGACGGTCCTTAGCATTCAGTTCTTCAGGACGATATTTGATCATTAGTTTTGCTACTTCTACACTGCACACATCACTGAATGCACTTGCACTTGAGCTAGAACATAATCGAGCTCCATTTTGTAACAAGACTTCTACAAACTTAAGTACATTTTCTTCATATAGATCCTTGAATTTTTCAAAATGAGGACAATGAATGTAATTAACTTTCTTAGACAATAATGCTTGTAAAATTGTGTGTGTTTCATCATCTTCTGCATGAATATTTGCTCCATGTTTAAGTAGCAACTCTGCAATAGGTACAGCATTGAATATTGTGTTGTGTGGTAGTGGACTTTCATTTGGTACATTTTCTGAAGTACCTTCACTATCTGACTCATCATCTCTAAAGAATTTGGCTCTTTCTACTCCTGGAACTGGCGTTTCCTTTTCAAACTTTTGTGTGTCACCTGCAGCATATGCCACTGTAAACAAACATTAAAACAATCAGGATTGCAGCAACTCTGTACATAATACTATTAGCAGCTTGCAAGTAAATTGAAAATATAATTTTTGTACAAAAAAAGAAAAGAAAAGAAAAAAAAAAAAAAAAAAACAACATAAATAAAATAATAATAATAAAAGTTTGGTCAGTTACTCATTACTAGTTATACTGTATAGCTTAAAAAGGCTTTGAAAGACAAATTGAAACTAAGTAAGTTTTAAAACAAGTTATTAAGTTTCATTAAGGGTTGCATTCAGATTGCTTATATCTCAAAATCTAAAACAAAATCTTCCAAACTTTATGATGCCATTTGAAAGTTAATAGTAACAGCTGCCATATAATAAAGAATATAATATATAACTCTAGACCATATGGAGAGAATGTCGCCGTTTTTTTCTCATCATTTTAAGGATGTTTCTGTCACATGATGGCAGTAGTTGTACACATTGTCCCTTTTTTCTAACTCTAGAAAGGTCTTTTTCAGTATGAAAGAAAAGTTTACAACCTCCCTTCATAACTTATACGGGAGAGGAGGTGGACGAGGCAACCGGAAGGGTATTTAGGGTAGTCACAGCATGAAACCGCAAGAATAATAAAAATTCAATCGAAATGTTAACTTTCTTAGATATTCATGATAGCCTTAATTTTATCATTTATTACATAGTTTTGCAAAAAAATAACATATGTTCCCGTTTCATTCGTGATTCTACGTCAATTAGAAGTCAAGTAATGCATTGATATATTTTTCACCTCCTCCCGACAAAGATCACGCAAAAGAAAAAATATATATATAGGGGCCTAAGAAAAAGGCAAAATGTTATGTACAAATGGGAGGGATGAATGTTTGAATCACTGATCTATATAATGCATCGGTTTTATGCGATGGTTTGAATGCATCGTGTGGGGGTGGGTAGGGTGATTTTTAGTGTTTTCCTCTCCAATTGCACTTTTCTGTTTGCGATGACAGCCAGAGCTGCCTGGTGAACGCGAATAGGCAACTAGTTGAAAATAGTGCCACAATTTAACATAGGGTATGAAGTAGCCTGCAGCTACCTATGATAAAATTTTTAGAACTCATGACCATCCGATAAGAATAATGAAATTAACATGGGCTCTTATGCCCCCCCCCCCCCCAACATTTTTACATTTTTGAAGATACCATATTTATCTTAATGTATCAGTATCACTGTGCAAAATTTCAGATTTTTCTTTCTTTACAATTTTTTAGTCAAATCCCGTAGTACCTGATTTCCCGCCTTAAGTTTTAAAACATGTGGAAAAACCATTGTGGTTAATGCTCACAGTAGATGATACAGTAGTCCATCTCCTATACTGAGAATGTCAGATCAATGCGCGCCATAATTCCGACTGGGTGAAGTGGGCTGAACTACACGCGTAACGTTACTTCAGTTACTTTTAGTTCAGCCCGCTTCACCCAGTCGGAATTATGGCGCGTTTTTTGATCTGACATTCCCAGTATAGGAGATGGACTACTGTATCATCTACTGTGGTTAATGCTCAATTTCTCTTGCACTATTTCTATCCTATTTTTCTTTTCCAATCAATTTAAGGAAAAAAACATTGCGGTTAGGATCAATATTAAAGAAAAGGATAGAATAACCAGCAAGGGCCTTACCACAGTAGAAGTTCTATGGAGAGGTCAAAGTCTCGCATGGCACAGTGTTTTGTTATAAAAAAGTTCATTTTATAACTGAGAGCTTTCGTCATATATTAATGACATTATCAATCAAAGAAGAAAATTACTTGAGCACATCACTAAGCAGTGTCTTGTCTTGTACATGTACATGTCTTGTACTTCTACTGTGGTAAGGCCCTTGCTGGTTATTCTATTTTTCTTTTCCTTTTTTCTTTTGTGCCATATTGTGTAATTGTGCTACACCAGACATTGTCTTATTGACAGGTAACGACTTTCCAATCAATGGAAAAGCACACATGGGCCGGCCACGGTCTAAGTACACATCCCGACATTTGCCATGCCAGCCTAGAGAAACCCAGAATTGTCTAGACAGGCTGGTCGGTGCAATCACATTGATCATGCACCTCCCAAATGCTTTGCGTCATCATGAAAAGCATGTAAACATGCATCGTGCAATGTGGTGTGCTCTTACACTTCACAAACGCACCCAGCAGTGGCTCAAACATATACTCGGTGAGGAGTACAGAGTTACGAGGCAGCTGCCTTCACCACTCAGCCATACAAGCTCGGTTTATTTTAGTACTTATAGTACAATTATAATAAGAATTGAAACACTAGGTATATATTTTGTATTTTATTGACACAACACTCACATCCTTTTAAGGGAGTAGGGTTCCGACCTTATATCTGAAAAACTAGAAGTGTTTTGGGTCTAAATTTGGTGTTATTGTGTAGCTAAGGGTCACACCTAGCCATGATAAAAATTTCATGATGTTTGACTGTCCCGAAAAAAAGAAAAAAAATATTGAAATTAACATCGGGCCTTATGGGCTTAAAATTTCAAAAAATTATATAAAATTAATTTGCATGGTGACCCTAAAATTTTTATATACTTGAAATTGTCTCAAGCTGAAGTACCATTATGCAAAATTTCAGATTTTTTTGACGAGAAAAGTTTGAGTCTAATGGCCGACCTTGGTCCCCTGCTCCCTTATCATGCTTTAATCTTTCTGCCTACTATTCTCTATTATTATTTTATTGTTATTTTTTAAACATATTATATAATTTGAAACAATACTTGAAAAAGTTACTACTGATAGGAAAAATTAGCTAATAGGCTAACCAAGATTTAAGCTTTCATTTAAATTAACTATGAGACATGAGATGTATTTAGGAAAATAAACCATTGGGGTTAGGTATGATAAATTTGAACGCAAACGGTAGGAGAAATCAGCAAGGGCCTTACCATAGTAAACAGAGTCCCATAGTTGGGTGAAAATATGGCTAGCACAGATATAAAAGGATATATTTTGGCAATAAACTCCAAGAGAGATGGAGTGTGTTATGTCTTCATCAGTCCTTACAGACTCAGAGACAAGCTAGGAATGATGGCTCTGCTGGTGTTACATTGTGGTATAAAACAGGTGTGGTGAGAATTGGTGAATAAGTAATTTTATTTATAAGTAAAAAAAAAACAACATTAACATTATGAATTTTGTGTCTATACTAATTTAAAATTGTAACTGACTGTACTGTTAAACAGTTGGGTTAAATTGAGAGGTTCTGTAGCCTGATTTCGCCCAATAAAAGCCGTTAATTATTATTATTATTATTACAAGCTAGGAATGATGGCTCTGCTGGTGTTACATTGTGGTATAAAACAGGTGTGGTGAGGATGGGGGAAGTGTGGTAGGAATGTAATATTGGAAGTCCTGTATCATGATACCAAATCTGTTTGCAAGCTTTATTTGCTGTATTATGCAACACAGATTCAGAAATCACCGCTCTTATATTGAATTGTACATTTTTACAAGTTGAAAGTGTAAGATTTTCAAACAATAAGTACTAACCTAAATGGAGCAAAGACCTGCCAAGATGACCCTTCTCATTAATGGTACCAGGGTTGTGTTGCAAGAGCAGGCTGATCAGCTCCCAGTGAAGAACACTCCTACATGCCACACGGATTGGAATCTCATCCTCTTTATTCTTGTGTGTGGCCAGCTGAGGAGCCTCAGCCAAAAGGAACTTCACCATGGCTTCACGCTGCTTGTACGATGCAGTATCCTTGCATTCCAACATCACTCTGTACAAACAATAAGAAATGTGTTGTCATAACAAAATAATAATAATAAATAATAAAATAAAAAAAAATCTAGGAACACATAATTATATATCCTATATATGCTAGCCTTGTGCATGGTTAGGAGAGTATTTTAAATACTGTATAGTTACAAAAGCTTATGACAGTTTGAATGCTTAATGTGGAATTTGTGTGACTGAATAATAATAATAAAAAAAAAAGTGCAAAAGCCAAATTTTAATATAATATATTTTCTTGTGTCTCATTATATAACTGACTTGATGACATACTATAGTCTGACCAACAAACTAAAATATCTGTCATTTTGATAGACAATGCCCTGAAAGTGGTATAGACTACAGGAGGCTAGACAAAATTTTATGTATAAATAATTAGGTGTATATCATCTCACTCAAGTAGGTATTACCCTTTTTGCTTGCAAGCCATGGTTTTTAATAATAAGTTAACTTTTGATACCTGTCACATTCAAAAAGTATAGTTTTGGGCCAAGTCACTAGCCATCTATGCATAAAAATTAGATAAAGAGGTAGTTATAATAATTAGAAAAATATTAAAATTAAAGAATAAATTCTTGCAGAATCTTATTGTATTATTATTATTGAAAGTTGAAAACATGTCATACATACTAAAATTTTATCACAAAATGCAAATTTTGCAAACCAAGAAAAAATATGGAAGATGCCTTGCCTCTCTTTGTTTAGCAACCATGGCATATTAAAACTAAATTTGTGTGCCTACACGTTAGTTTGTTCGTCAGACTATATTTTCTGACATGAGAAGGTATTTATTATTATAATTTCTAACTATGATATTGCTTCGACACGAGCGAATAGCTCACTGAAGCGGAATAATATATAATGACCTCAAAACTGTATATCGATGATGTTGCGAACAAGATGTGTAACTCGTATTTTGTCAGGCGAAGCAAAATGTGTAAGTCGTTTTTTGTCACGCTAAGCAATATGTGTATCTTGTTTTTTGTCACGCGAAGCAATATGTGTAAGTCGAGCGCCATCTCCATTACGTTCGGGAACGACTTACACCAGGGGCGGCTCGTGAAGTTTATGACTAGGCAAGCACTCGGTGATAGCTTATATATTCTGGGGGGGAGGGGGGATAGCCCGGCGCAGGCGCCGATTTTTTTTAGACCACATGGTCCCTTATAATCTTTGATTTTCGACAAAAAAAACTGCATATTATCTGAACCTTAAAGCAACAATCATTTTGATTTTTTATAATGAAAATTTTCAAAGAAATTGTGCTGTTAACATTTTTTTTTAATTATATATCTTATTTACTATAATGACTAATGAATAAACTATATATAAAAGAGTATTGTAAAAGTAGTGTATAAATTAGATTTTTCACAAAATCGTACGTAAATATTTTCATGAAGAGCATGTTATTTAATATTATTATTGCGCATTTATTTTTATTTTATTCTCTTCTGTACAAACATTTATTCATATAAATGTATGGCATTATTTTATAAAAAATAATAATTAAAACGTGACTTTTTTGTTACTATAATTAAATTATATTGGATCGAATTTAACTGCAACTAGTGCAACTATACGGTACAATTGGGCTATTCAGTTTTTATTTCAAAAGAAAAGAAGAGAGAGAAAGAGAGAGAGAGAGAGAGAGAGAGAGAGAGAGAGAGAGAGAGAGAGAGAGAGAGAGAGAGAGAGAGAGAGAGAGAGAGAGAGAGAGAGAGAGAGAGAGAGAGAGAGAGAGAGAGAGAGAGAGAGAACTAACTGCCGATTAGATAATTGCAAATGTACGGCCCTATTTATCGTTTATTATATTTGTTTTGCTTTAATTTATATGCCAAAGCAAACTATATAAAAAAAATTAAAATATTTGATTTTTAAATCAGTTTACAAACACCATGCCCGAAAAAAACTAAACACTGTCATTTTTAATGTCACGGTTTTTATTATTTAAAAATTGACAAAATAAATAATAACTTTAGCTAAATTCAGGCACATTTGTTAATATTTCCCCTCCCTTTTTCGGTACAATAGATCATTTTAAAAATAATTATAGTCCTCTCCGTTATACCTTTTCCAGGTTATATATTCTTATATTAATATTTTTAATGGAGCTTGTCGGTTTAGCGTGCGGGCAAACGTGGGGATGTTATATAAGGATACTCTAATGTAACATTTATGCTTGGGCTTAATTGTATTTTTTTTTTTTTTTTTTTTTTTGCGATTATCTGAACAAACTACACCAATTCCGTATATTTAAATGAGAAAAACTAGACACACTTTTACGTTTTTAAAGCCATAGATTTTTTTTTTTAAGAATTTTTGACAGTGATTATCCTTCATATTAAGCTCATTTACTGTAAAAAGTTTCAAAAAATAAAAACCGCGCTTTGTCTCGATCTCTCTCTTTATTTTTTTTTTATCAATAATATTCTTAATATTTTTGGCTATGTATAAATTACAAAATAATAATAATAAAATTTAAAAGACATCATCAAATCACGCCAGTGAAATTATTTAAAAGTATATTATATATAAAGCAAATAAGGTAATTGAGAGCAAAAAATTGGATTTAATTGATTCATGTAATTTACTATTCATGTTTTTAAAAAATGAAATTTATTTAAAGTGTGTGATCTATTGATTTACACATATATCCAAAGTTTCATATTTTTAAAACACTTTTTACATATAAATTACACGACTTTTTATTCATATTTTAGCATAGACTGCAACATATCACGCTATTGCTAATTAGTCGTTACGCATACGACAACATTAAAGTCACACATTTATAGACAAAATAACACAGATTCAGGAAATGTTTCTATTTTTTCAATCCAACAATTAGATATTGAGTTATTAATTTTTTTAAGAAAGGCGCAAGCATTTTTTTTGAAGTGCTTTCACGACGTCTATTCAGAAGCATTGTAGCCTCCCGTCCCCCCTCTTTTTTTCTCAACGCTAGCGTTATACCGACGTAGCTCCTGTAGTGTGGAGCTTTCACAATTTTTATTGAGGAGGGCGCTGCATACGTGATTTTTTTTTATGAAGGCGCGCTTTGTTTTTAATGAATACAAATTAGAAAAAACATAGAAAATAGATAAAAATTAGATACAAAATATGAAAAATAACTTTCTTTATTGAATTATGGAATAAAACCTTTTTGATCGATTTTCTATAGGCATGCACTGCTTGCAGGGCTTACATGCACCAGCCGCCCCTGACTTACACATTTTGCTTAGCTTGACAAAAAACGAGATACACATATTGCTTAGCGTGACAAAAAATGACTTACACATTTTGCTTCGCCTGACAAAATACGAGTTACACATATTGTTCGCAACATCATCGATATACTGTATTCTATATGAGTTAAAAAAAAAAAAGAAAAAAAGATTTTATTATTACTTACTGGTTTAAATGTGACACTGCAGAATCGGACTGGCCATATGAGGAAGTCTGCCTTCCCCCCCTCCCTGTTTTGAGGACCTTAAGAAGGGGTGTAACCAGGGTTTTACACCCCCTTTTGTGATACACCCCTTTAGCAGATGAGGCCCCTTGAGTGCCAGTCCGACCCTGTGTGACAGTTTATTTTTCTAAATATCTCTAATCCATACATACCTCATCAAATAGGTATTTCCCTTCCAATCTGTATCCTCCAACAAGTTACAAATTTTTCTTAGGTCTTCTCTTATCAGTTTTTGTAGCTCCTCAAGGTTTCCATTTTCCACTGCCTTAAAGCATTTTGATCTGAGCATATGGTCTTTAGTTACCTGTACTATCCTCTGAAATATAAAACAACATTTGATGATCCAAATTACTATTCAATATCCTCCAATTAATAGTTAACTTCACAATGTAATCAAATAAATAAATACACCTTTCAAGTAAAATATTGAAATACTTATTTACGTACAGTATTGTATAATACCTGCACTGAAATATTTAGTAAAATTAGACATAAGAATCACATATTTATTATAATTATAGTTAGAATAGTAAAAATTGGGTAATGGAAGATAGCCACGAGTTTAAACTGTCAGAGACGTTGTGGTAGAGAAAATTATTTCTAATCCAGGCCAAAAAATATAAATGCATAGAGCATTGATTAATTAAGAGTACGTACTAGCCGCTTATATTGCTCTGTAGAAAGCAAGCTTCATAAAAAGGAAAGTTTGAATTGCATTTGGTTTCAACAGCGTGAGCATTACACATATATAGCACGCTGTCATTTTCAGCACCTCATCTTTTGTCATAGACAGCTATTTTGTCCTTACTGGGACTCATTGGCATGGTGTGGAGATAGATAACCCTTGCTCTGCAAATCAAATGCAAGCTAAACTTTCCTTTATATGAAGCTCTCCAAATGTCTCGATTTTTTGCTTCCAAATTATGGTCAACCTATAGACATGACTTACGAATATGAATAAATTATTGATTTGCATGCCAGAACAGAAAGTTGTGGAAATTAATCACGAAGTCAACGAGAAGTGCTGTTGGCTTATATCTTGACAGGGATGCATATAGACTAATATAGAGTCATGAAAACTGAAAAGTTGTGGTATTTTAATTTCAATGATTATAAACAAATCATTTACCTTTACTTCCTCTGACTCATGTTCACTATCCTCTTGCTTTCTTTTCTGACTCATTGTGTTTGTATAGTCTCCAAAAAGAGCTCTGTAAAATATAACAATATTATTTTACAACTGCAGATCGAGATCAAACTTTACATACAATCAAAATAATTTGTAATAAAAATATAGATCTATGGGGCAGCATACTTTTTGTTTGTATTTTTAATCAATTGTTATACCCTCCTTCAGTTTTGAGGTCCTCTCCCAGGAGTAAACACACGATTGCATGGTTAACTATATGTAATGTACTGTATTAACATAACTTCAAGTGCGAACAAAATAAATGGAAATTACATGTGTGCTTGTGACCAAATTTAATATATACTGTATAATATAATTATTACGGTATATCTTATACACACACACACACAAAATGCACTTGTCAAGTCATGAAAGTACTGTATGTACATGAAAAGTTTTTTTTTTTTTTTAACAGTGTGACAATTGTGTACGTATCTAGCATATTCACTTAGAGGTTTCCAAAAATCACTTTTAACAAGAATTTTATTTCTCCATAGAACTGTGTGTTTGCCAGCAGGCTAGCCTGTCTGCTGCCTATACAAGATCATCAATATCTTATATAATTATGTATAATACTCTGATCCATTTTTGGATGTAATGTATTAGTTTATGCATTATCCTATAAATACAAAAGTAAAACACTTTGTGTTCTACAGCATCTCAAATTGAATAATTCACCTGACCTACTAATTGTAAATAAAATACTGTACCCCATGATCTGTTGTGTATTGTGTGTACAGCATATTATAATAAATATTATGTTGTCCAGGGATATAGAAGTGAGCTGGGACTTGGCAAGGCAAAAGAATTTTAATTAAGATTGGGCTTATGGAACTTGCTCTCTTTTCCCCTTAATGTACCAGCCAGGTACCAACATGTTAAAGTCAAAGGCAGTTCTACGATCTGCCCCGAATATTCCCTCCAAATGTATATGTATACAAAAGCGGCACCCTTGGAATAAATGGACCAAAAAGTGTTTCATATGGGTAACGTGCTATTAACAAAAAGCTATTCAAAATATATTCATTTCTCTCATCCTATATGTATAGGGTGTATGCGGATGACGTCATATTTATTGCGCTTGGAGACCATACTGGAGTAATGCATAACATTGCTCAGCATAGGACAAACTTCATTTAAGCCAATTTTCTTTGGGAAATCGGTTATTTTTTTGTTATTAGTTATTTTTCTCACATACTAGAGATACTAATTCAACATATTTACAGCATTAATGCTCTAAAAAAATATTGCATAGGGTTTTTAAACTGGCAAAATGATTTTTTTTCCTATGCCACCCATGTTATTGAGTTATCCAACATGGCGTTGACTTTAACATGAATGCATAGACCCTATACAATCACAATACACAACAATGATCCGCTTGCATATCTGCGTAATATATTTTTAATACAGTACATTACATATTTATACAAAGCAAGAATAAACACAGAATAAACAGCTAAACTGATGGACACTGCCATGATACAATATAGGACATGAGGGCGAGGTCAGTTAAAAATTATATCTCATGTCACGACTCACGACTCACGACATGACATGCATGTATGTATGTATGTATGTATGTATGTATGTATGTATGTACATACATACATATGAATATTTCATCAGTTATGCATCTAACAATCCTTACTTTCTATCCATTTTATCAAGAACTAATAGCTAATATATACCGTCAATCGTCAATCAATAATCTATGTGATTATAGTCATTTACTAGCATTAAATTAAGAATTTACGTAGAACCAACGTAGAACTTACCAGACTTCCACGTGAGCGTCAGCTTTTGAAAACAACAACAAAAGGCGGCCATCATGAAATACGAATTTTGATTGTGTATTTTTTTTTTTCTGAAATTGCGCACAAAAAGTTTAAAAGTTTGTGTGTCACCTTTTTATTCGTTTTTATTTTATGTCTTGCTAGCCCCCTTTGCATTTGCAAGCATAATTCATTCGTTTCCTGCCTGAAATATAAGTCCTTTTATATTTTCTGTCTGTTCTTATTATAAAGCATGACATTACCATTGCAGCGCATTTGCGTTATATATGTTACTTTCAATTATTTAGTCCCTATATAATATATATAATTTATAATTTTATTTCACTTAAAATTTTAAATATATATATATATATATATATATATATATATATATATATATATATATATATATATATATATATATATTATGATACAAAGAAAAATAAATGCTATATGGTTGCATCATGTTAAAGTCTAAAGTCAACGCCATAAGCGACGAGTAATAAATAAAATGAGCCGGTATAAGAAAATGACACATTTTGCTAGTTTAAATTAATGCTTAGCAATTTTTTTTGAGCAGAGCATTATTTGATGCTGTTAACAAATTGAATTATATAGGTTTTCAAGTATGCGAAAAAAAAAAATATATGCCATGAAAATTACTTATTTTCCAAAGAAGATAGCGAAAACCCACGTTTATCCTATGCTAAGCAATATGTTATTCGTTGCTCAATTATGGCATCGAAGCGCATTTATTATGACGCCATGCGCACACACCCTATATATAATATTACCATATACCATAAACATAATCAAACTTTATATGATAAGAAAAAGCAACAATATTTTGATTCTGTTTCTCAAATAAAAAAGGTATAGTAAATAAAATTAGTAGCTTATATATTACATATAATAAATACCATTTATTAAACAGGGTTTGGCACTATATCCCCGTAAGCTGCGACGCTAACTATATATAGTTAAACCGTAGTTTATAAGTTGTTATTTTGATTGTTGCAACAATTAAAAAAAGATAACTAAGGTTTAACTAGAGGTTGCAGCTAAAGTACTCTAGTTGCAGCTTACAGCCCTTTAAGTTAAATATTATATATTATATTATGTTATATGCGATATATTTATCAATCTCAATTTTGTACACATACATTATATAAAAATATTACAAAACATATCATATTATAATAAAGAAATAAAAGTAAAAACGCAATAAAACTGTATGTATAGTTCATATAATATACTTATATTTTATATAAAATACTATACTTTTATGTATCAAAATCAGAATTCTTACAATTATCGCTATAATATGTTCTTTGAGTTTATTATTATTTTATAAGAATTGTTATATAAAATATATTATTTATATAACTTTATTTGCTTTTCATATGTAATAATGATATTATATAAGAAAAAGCAGAAGTTATATAAATATTATGTTATACGACGACGAGATGAGCGATGTCGCTCTGCGGCCTGCAATGAGAAATTCTGTTCACTATAATAATTGAAATTTAATAAAAATTTAATGACAATAAAAAATAAAATATCAGACGGTAGCCCCTCTTTGCTCCCTATTATATATGTTATATGTTAAGGCAGTCAGAAATGTCATTGAATATTCTTATATATAATTTTAGTTTTATTTCCTTATATTTTATGTTTAATTATTATAATATAAGTTGCACTAGTGAATGAAATACTCTGTTTTATGTTTTATGATGATGTCATGAGTTATTTATATACTAATTTTGACAGAAAATCTTACACGTGTTATTATCACTTCAAATATTAATACATATATAAAACAGTAATGTCAGGTAGATTTTAATACTATTTCCTTGTTCTATGATATTTATTATTATTTAGAAGAACACTGACGCCTGCAAAAAGACACGTGTTTGGATGGATGGGAAGGATGGCAGTGTTAAGAGGCACCCTCACAAGGGTGGGGGCTACCGGGCTAGAGTATAAATACTTAGCCGGAAAAGGAATGAGGGGCATTCTTTGATTAGCAAGTGTCGATTTTACTTTCACGGAAAAAAATGATGTGCTAAATTTAAGTATATAAGCATACTAACGCAAATAAGCCCGCGCCCTAGTACATGCGCGCAAGATCTGAGTAACCTGTACCTCTAGCATAAGTGACTCCAATTGGAGTCGTGTTCCGAGATAATTACTTATTATCATAGAATATTAACTGTCGATTTTTTTATCAATGATTTAAGATAAACTTAATAGTTAATAAGTCATAATTATATGAACTTTATTTGTTATATATATATTATACCATTATTTATTATTTATCTTCAATTAATAATAATAATTATATTAATATTTGACATCAAGAAATTTCTTAAGTGTATAATAATTTTCTAATATGTAAAACTTATAACAATTTTTACTTTAATGTGGAAATAGTGAAGTTTTCTTACGGATCCTAAATTTGTGTTTTTATTTATCCTTATTTTTCCTTGCAAAGCATCCACGATATTAGTATATAGTTAAAATTTTTAATAAATAGTATTAATATGATTCTCATATCAATACATTATAGCTAGCCGCATAATATAACTGCTTTAATGTTGATTGATAAGTATATATATAGCGATATACTTTTATAATGTATATAGTTTAATTATTATTATATGATTTTAAAAGCTTATATTAGATTATGTGTCGCTTTATAGAGAACATAATGCATGCATAGCATACATGGTTATAAAATATAAATTTAAAAAGCATTTAACCATGTCTGATTTTTGTTTTTGTTTTTTTTTTGTTTTTTTAGAAAAATAAAGGAAATGGATTGGCGAAAGTATTCTTTATTAACAGTTTAGAAATTAAGCTATGATGCAGCGACTTTTCAGTTTTCATTTACATAATATATTAATTTAGTCTGGCTGTCAGTCTGACGCATAATTACAAGACTAATACACGCGGAGTATTCTTCTTCTTTGAAGTCTCCTGTTAAAGAAATTTAAAATTTGATAACTTTTGTGTATTGAAAGCCGAAAGGCACGGTAAAAAAGGTCTGTTCATAATGACGCTTAAATTCACATAACTCTTACGTGAATACACAACAATCAATGTTATTTGGATTCTTACGTAAAATTCATGTAAATTTACGCGTCATTGTGAACAGCCCATATAACGACGTCTTAAAAAAAAAAAAAAATTGTTTGTACTGTACTTGCAAAATGTTTATGAATCGGCCGATAAGAAAAAAATATACCATCATACATTTATAAAACTGTTTGAAAATATAAATCTTTTGTGAATTAAAATGAATAACGGACTGAAACGTTAGTGTATAGTTTTTCTGATTTTTTTTTTTTTTTTTTTTTAATGGGAATATCTCAGACATGGAGGCATGTAATGTCTATAACAGACCCGATCTGCTTTTTCTTCTCATAAACTTTTGCATTTAATAAGAATACTTCGTTTTGCTTATTTATAATATCTAATATCCACTTCTACTAAATACATATGATTATACTGGGGGAGGGGGATTCCATTGAACTCGTCTTTAAACGCTTATTTCTGAAATTTAATATCCAAGATTTATAGATATGATAATGAATGAGTTCACAAGCATCGATCGTCTCTGCAAAATTTGTTGTCTCCAGGTCAACTCAGCGGTTTTGCTAGCAAGTGGATATATATATATATATATATATATATATATATATATATATATATATATATTAATGCAATATTTCAAACTGCTTCTATCAAGTATTGTAAATAAAAACTCAAATGAATTTTTATAAATTTTATTAATATTTTCATAATTGAACTGGACGAGTCTTCGTCGTGTTTTTCTAATTTCGATAATAATGATTTTTATATATATGATGGCCGATGCAAACAATTAATTGAATTATTCTTTATTTTATATTTATCTTTTTTTTCTTTTTCTTCATGATGTTAAATATTTAACTGAAATACGATTGTAAAATTGGTGTCTAATGATGATAATGATGTCCATGACATCTTGCGTGCACTTTAAAACTTACATAATATATTGACTTAAAATATTGTAGATAAAAGATGCTATAATTTAGCAGTGAATTCAATTACACTTTCTCTACGTTATATGTACGTACAGTATATATACCCCATATCTCTTTATGCTGATGCCAGTACAGGCTTTCCCAATATTGCTTTGATCGCATGCGCTGGTAAGCTCAACCCTCTGCGCCTGTAATGTGGCGCTCTTGATGGCGCTACTTGATACGTGGCGCCATCATTGCGCGAATGTAACAGCAGCACGTAATGGTATATTACAAGAAGAAAAAAAAAGAAGTAAAAATTGTTAAAAAAAAAAATGTTATTCAATAATTTGAAGGTAAATTTTGAAAACTGTAATCATACAACATGTTATTACTTTTTTATATTATTAAATTTAAATGCTTTCTTTAAAATAATAGTTGGGGTATATAATGGTTCATTGAAAATAAAAATAATGAATGAAAATACGTTCATGTGGTTTATATTTAGTTTATAAATACAATACTTTTTTTTTTTTTTTTTACATAATATTTATGAATAAAATCTTAACCAGTGATTTAAAAAAAAAAAAAAAAAAAAAAAAGACCAGAATTATAAAAATATATATATACCATAAAAATTAAGATTTTTTTAATTTTTTTTTTAATAAATCAACACTATATAATAAAGGCAGGTTTACTGTAGAAAATAGAAAGAAATTTGTAAAACAAGATTTAAAAATAGGAAATTAATTAAATTGTGTTATAAATGACATCAGTGAAAAAAAATGTTATTTAAGCCATACAATGCACGTTATAATTATAATAAATTAGTTTTCGTATGCATACATGAATGATAATAAAATAGACGAAGAAAGGGAAGAGGGATTTTCATATTGCAACAAAACATAGATTTATTTTTACATTAACAATAATTATTATACACAAATTATACAGATAAAATTATATTCACTATTGCAATATTTAGCAGGCTCTGCTTTATTGTGCTACGAAAGAGCGAGCATGTGCAATAAAAGCGGCGATGATACTCGACTCACAAGCAGAAAGCACCTCTTCATGTAAATACACCTCCACTTACAGATAAGCTGAAGATGTTACTTGGGTGAGCTCACTTCGCTGACTTGGCTTGACTTGACACCGATGTTTAGATCCCTCACAAGCCCTTATCAGTTCTCCGTCCAGTTATCATACAAGCACACCAGACGAGAGAATGACAAGGAAACGTGAGAAAGTTTGGACGTTTTCTTATGACAACAGATGTAGCCTCACATATTGTAGTAGTACTTCTACATATAAACGAGCCACGTAGAAAATTTTCTAAGATGTCACGTATTTGCAGGAAAATTTGAAGTATCGATCGGGTTTCTCCTGTCTTTTTTGATAATGTTGATCATGACGATTTACAGCTTACATCTGAAATTTAAAAATTTAGTTTTTAAAATCTGAAATGATATTAATAGATTTTGAGTTAAGATAAACTGTAGCAATCGCATTAAAGGCGTAGAACACTTTGAACAAAAAAAAAAAAAAAAAAAAAAAAACTTGCCTAATATCCTATTAGGCAAAGTTATTTAGGTATGTTATAACATACCTAAATAACAACGTGGATTTGGCCGCTGAGTAATTTATTTTCCATTCACAAAATGATACATGCGGACTCTGACGTCACAGCTTGCCTGGTCCAAGCGCGATTTTCAGGTATATTAGGATATTAAGCCAGTTTTTGGTTCAAGTTGTTCTACGCCTTTAAAACAGCGTACTATTTGGGCAACGAGATGACTATAAAAAATTTAATGCCAGTAAAAAATAACATACGAATATAAATAATTAACAAATTATGATTACATCACAAACCGTAAAGATAAGAAAAGTTTTATACAAACACCGTCACCCTTTTAAATGCTCTTATTTATGTAATAGTTTTACTACATTATAATAGTATTTTCTTTCTCTCTCTTTCCCTATCCAACTACTTGCATCCCAATGATACAAATCACAATGTTAATTTACTCAATAGCTTTCTACTAAACACTATTACCACAAGATTTTTATTTTTATTTTTTATAACGTCCTTGTTTAGTTTGATTACTATACAGGATTCTGCGGTTAATTCAGGATTTAAATTCTAATTAATTGACCACAATAAATAAAGAAGATTAAAACATAAATATTTTATAGCACAACAAAAATATTATTAAAAAAAATAATTTTTGTTTAAAAGTTTTTTGTTTACCTATTTAATTATTATTTAAATTATGTTGATTAATTTTTTAATCAACCTGTATACGCATGAAGTATAAATAATGAATTACTATACAGATTAAAGTCTTTTTCAGATGCGGTTTTTCATTACTCATCATGAATTCATCACACAGTTGTCTTTCATTATCCACCTTTGAATAGTTAATTCTCTGCGATCAAGTATAAAATTGAACAATGAAATTTCTATTCTGTACTAATGGTATAGTTCTATATTATAAAAGACGAATTATACGGACAGGAAAGGTAAAGTTGTATTACGTTATAGTTTTTTTTTTCGAAAATCGAAGTTTAATTACTGAAATTTTATAAGAGTTTTATAATGTAACTAAAAACACCACGACTATATACAGCTACAGGCTATTTTGTGCGTAGTATTTTGTCAAATGATATACACATATATATAGAAACCCAAGTTAATTTTCACTCGATGTAAATTAAATTTTACGTCCACCACGCAGTCAGTCGGCGTGAGGTGATGCTGATGATGACGATTAGCTCAATAAAACTGAAGGGATGAAATACAAAGGGGGATGAGGGTGAAACTCATTTAGTTTTATATTTTTCCACCAGGTGGATATATATGTATAGACATATATGATTTTAGATTTTATAATTGTTATTATATAACATTTGTATTTTCTATTGAGAATTTGAATTATAACATATCCCCATGCATACATAATATTTACGGAAAAAAAAAATCAGATGATTACAGTTTCTTTGATACCCTGTAAGTTCATTAATACAAATTAAAAGAGAAAAAGAAAAATTTAAAAAGATGTCTTTTTTAGAAATACAGGGTCTATGCATTCATGTTAATAGACGCCATGTTGGATCACTTAATAACATGAATGGCATAGGAAAATAACTCATTTTGCCAGTTATTTGCCAGCAATGTTATTCATTACTCCAGTATGGCGTCGAAGCGCATTTAATATGACGTCATCCGCATACACCCTAGTCAGAAAAAATATCACTGCAAAATGATTTTTATCATATAATATAATAAACTGAAATCAAAATTAGAATACATAATCATCAAAATATGAAATTTTATATCATATTTCCCAACTTTTGAGTTTTGAATAATATATTATATTGTGATGATAACTTTAAATGTAATAAATAATAATATAACGCACAAGTCTATAGAGTTACTTATATGTGTTCGCTCGCTCGCTCGCTCTGCTTGTCATTATTCTTTAAGTATCTCATTATAAGTTTACACATGAAATGAAACACACTGCTTTATAATTTTGCAATGTTAAAGGTTTGACTTCGTTTTGAATAAAATAATATATAATGTATTTTATATATGTATATATAATAAAAAACAAGAAAAAAATACACGTAGATCAGAATAACACAAAGCAATTGACGCAAATATAAATACGTAAATTTTAATTAGTAATAATATTTAACAATATTTATATATGTCAAACAAAATTTTGTTTTTCATAATAACAACAATAAAGTTGACCTTTTTTTTTTTCTTTTTTCTTTTTTTTTTTGTTGTCACATGCGTGTTTAACACGGAGACAGACAGAATTAAAATTGTAATAATATAATACTTTTTTTGTTTTGCCGTTGTGAAAATTATAATCCTCTAAATTAACAGAAAACATGATTTTTCATAATCATATGTATACATTCATACGCACAACAAATTTATTAATCCTATAGTATAATATTATATAAAATGTTTTATTTAATATGGTTATTATTATAAAACAGTTTATAAAATTTTAATATATTGTTTAATTGTTTAGTAAAATGTTTTAACGTTGCAAAATTATCTGTTTATCACCAGACCGCATAATGTTTATGCAAACATGCAAATAAACGCAAACTCATGAAAATTTTGCTGCTGTGTAGTAGTGTGGGACTTGAGCAAAATAAACGCGTGGTCAACCAAATACAGATAAATTTGTCACATATTTTGAATAATTTTTTGATTGTCAAATTTATTTATTTATTTGTCATATGATAAAAAAAAATATATAGAGCAATTTTTAATAATCTAAATATTTTATACCGTGAATCATGGTCATTTTTTTTATGTCAAAAGGTGTAGTTAAAATAAAATAGTGTAAAAACGGGATTTTTTTTTATAAATAAATAATTTTAAGGGACTATGAAAATTATAAAAATATGTTTTATGGCATTTTCAAAACATAAGGGATCATCTATTGAAAATTACAAAATATCAATAATACAGAGAGAGAGAGAGATAGAGAGAGACGAAATTCAATTCTGTATACGAACTAAAAGGAGCATTTTGCATAGTTCTGATCACCACCACACAAACCCTCGATTTAACACATACCAATGGAGGTTATCGGTTTAAAAAATTGTTAAAAATTTTCTATGGCTTAAAACACGTAAAAGTATGTCTAGTATTTCTCATTTAAATTTCTCCAAAATCGGTGGAGTAGTTTTCTCAAAAATCGCAAAAAACGTGTTTTTCTCCATAAGCGTAATGTTAAATTAGGGGACCCTTAGCTTTCCCCGCAGCACCCCGCGCGCTAAACCGATAACGTCCATTGCGAGACTGGTTTTAGTAAATCGTTATACGATACGTTAAAACGATATATATATATATATATATATATATATATATATATATATATATATATATATATATATATATATAAATATATATATATATATATATATATATATATATATATATATATTATATATATATATATATATATATTTATTTATTATTTTTTTTTTTTTGCAGCACGTATTTTCATAATAATATAACACTGTATCTGTTTTAATTAAGACAACTTCAATACCTTTCATTAAAATAATATTAAATTGACTAGATGTAATTATACAGTACTCTTATACTATATCATAATAATTTAAAATAACATAATTAGAGAGAGAGAGAAGTAACTATATATGGTTTTGTGTTTATTCAGAGAGCTAAAGTGATGTCAGTCGACAAAAGCGTAATACTGAAAACGTATTTTCAGTTTGAAGAGAACTGTGTAGAGTGTATAACTAAAGCAAAGTGACTGGGGTCTGCTGATAGCCGTTATCAACCCCGTGGCAGCTATACAGAAAGAAAGAGAGTGTGAGAGAGAGAGAGGCAAACCCTAGTTAGCTATAGCTTGCAACCCCTGCGAGTACTTTGCGCATGTATCTGTCTGCTTGCTTGCTTGCTTGCTTGCCCACCTCTTCAACGATGTAATATATCATTTACCAACGATTATTCTGCTTCCAATGTTTATAAAACAAACATTTATGTATATACTTAAATACTTACGCATCCATATACATTTAAATAATAATTTTGCGGAATTATTTTATTATCACGATTGAAGGAGAAGGGGGGCGGGTTATATACCTGTATAACCGACATTCTCGTTGACTGATCGGAATCCTAATTTCTTTTATCTTTATAATCATTAGACATATAATTATCAGTTAGCGATGCAATTTTATATTTAATTAAAGTAGTTTGAACGAGGTTGTTAACAGCTGATTTTAAATTTATTTGAAGTTTGGCGCTTACTTGATTTTAATTTAATCATTAAAAACTTTGCAATAACCGAGTCTCGATCCGCTGACCCTCGTCATGTAAAAGCAGCGCTCTATCAACCGTGCTATCAAGGCACTAGATAATAATCCAGCAAATCATATATATATTGCTTTTTGTAACTATTTTCTAATCAAATACTTTTCTCGCTTCTCAGTGCATATATTAATTAATTATAATGAAGTTAATACAAATTAAGTACATTTGCAAGAGTTTTATTGACATTTATGAGCTCAATTAACGTTTATATCTCGTTTCTCCCGCGATCGCCATGATTCGGCGCCTCTAGCGGCCGATTTCCGAACTATTTAAAAATTACTGGTTAACAAAAAAATTCTCATTTTCAGCTCTTTTAGTCTCAAAGTTCTCAGTGCGTTTCGAACCAAATTTAGTTTAATGCTTTTAAAAGTTTCTTTGTTTATCAAAGAGCTTATTTATCTGTTTTTGAGTCCATTTAATAACACTTTCGCAGAAATATGAATGATCTACTGTGGAGGGGGAATGGATTTTCAGCCATTAACCAATGCTATATGAGAAAAATGCTCGACTTTGCGGCTGGTTTTTAATATGTGTTTTCGAACTAAATGTAATTTTATAATACATCAATAGGAGCGTAGAGAGATAAGGAATCTATAGGTAACAAAAAAACGGCGTTTAATAACAATGAAAGCTCGTTCAAACTACTTTAAAAGTACGCAGACTAGACGTTTCATTATTTGCAATATTCTATCAATCAAATTAAATAAATAGCAAAATCTTATATCTCTATACTATAGTTAAATATAAAATTTATAGTTATACGATTTATTTTCCACAAAATTTAATATTTAAAATACTCCATTATACTCCAGATCACTATGTGTTATGTGGAAAACAGAAAAAAAAAAAAAAAAACTATTCAAAGGAAAACTTTTAAGTCAGCAGAGACAGTATAAAAATAAGAAGATAGGAAAAGAAATTCTACCACGATAAATACAAAGTGACTTAAGACATCTGGCAGTCCGTTTAGTAATCTGAATCAGTGGATGCTCACTTCCCAAAGAGGACGTTACACGTTTTAAAAGTTAGTTCGGTTGCACCACCACTTCATTGGCAGCACCGTCGAATAGTATGTTGACGTCATCCATGACGTCACAACAGCTCGATGTGACGTCAGCTGGGGGTTCAAGCCACACATTCGACGGTGCTGCTCTTTGAGTGGTGGTGCAACGAACTAACTTTTTTTGGTTCACAAACGTGTAACGTCCTCTATGGGAAGTGAGCATCCACTGATCTGAATATAACACTCCCTCCACGATTACAAAGTCACATTTTTTCTATACCGACAAGAAAATCCAAAGCAATGACAATAAAAGAGACAATAATCCTATTATCAACAATAGGGGACAAATAAACATATGTCTTTTTTCTTTCAATAAAAGGTGTCAAAACTGTAAAAAAAAAAAAAAAAAAAAAAAAAAAAAAAAAAAAAAAAAAAAGGAAGAAGAAGAAAAAAAAAGTGTGCGAGTGTGGATAAGGAAAGTAATGTAAAAAGAAAGTGTTTTTAAAACAGGTCTGCATTCTGAATATCTGTATTTAACATACTCCATCAACAATCTAGATTTTATTTATTTATTTACCAATTCAAAAATAATTTACTGCTTATAATCAAATAGCCAAAAAATTTGCTGAGAAAGCAAAAAAAAAAAAAAAAAAAAAAAAAAAAAAAAAAAAAAAAAAAAAAAACTTGAGACAGAAATAAAACGAGCAGAAACAAATGATATTTTTGTATGGCTGGTTTGTGCCATATACAGTGTATAAAAATGGGGGTGAGAAGTGGTGGGAAGGGAAAGGTCAGCAGTATAGCATAGCCACACGCTGCATACTCTCAATGAGGATAAGGTACACGCGTGTGCGGGTGTGCAGATGCCAGTGAAATGACTCAGGCCACATGCCGACTGCCTCACTATATAATATATCTGACCATCAATCAGAGAACTCATCCTCCGTATCCACCCCCTCTCAGTGATGCTCAATTTATTCAACAGAATAAAATCGTAAGAGTTTGCCACTCGTAGTGATAAATTGTCAATGGTGTAAGCAATGAGATTTCAATGTAAATAAAACTATTATCAAATACTGAATCTTTTTTTCCCATCCCATATTGTTCTTTCTGTTATATGGTTTGAGTAAATGTATACGTATATAGGAGAGTCGTGATTGATAAAATAAAAATCACATTATACTTTCAATAAGGATCAAACTAAAACTATTACAGTTCATATTATTGCTGATACAGGGGGAGCTCATTGTATAGAACAGAATAAATTATATATCCTCTTCAAATACCATAAATACTATCACATATCGTATAATATAAAAATTAACTATCACTTCAGTTATTCTTTTTCTTTACTTTGTAAGTAATGACGAGTATAAGTAGAAAACGAACGTACACTCTTACGGTGTAATATCAATTATCAATGTGTGTGATAGATATGCTTGCATGCAAATTTAATGCTTTTTCTAAGGATATTACAATTTGGAAATATTGCACGTGTCAACACAATATTATTATTATTAGTTATTTTTTTTAGAAGCACCTATACCATAATGTAGTTATACGACTGATATGAGCAAAGAAGAGAGGCGAGAGACGACAAAGAGCTAGACTATATTTTTGCGTGCTGATGCATACTGATATTTATGATGTGACTGTACTTGCTGATTTAATTCATGCCAAAATTTAACATCGCACACGTAGTACACTATACATATATTTTATACATGTAATTTATTTTTATAAAATAACGATGCTGGTGCAAATTTATCTATACATTATAACTTAACAAAAAATAAATTATTTTTCTACTCAAATAATAGCATTTAATACGTAAAATTAATTAATTTGCATAATTACAATTAAAACCCTTAATATTTAATTATATACCATTTACACTCACGTTTATTATATTGTCACTCTATCTTTGCAAAAAGTCTTTATATTTCACGAGCGAGAGAAATTCTCCACATATCGTCACGTGATAAAAAGAGATTTTCTGCTTGATTAGAACAAGTATTATCACTTTTATATAAGCTTGGCAACCTCGCAAGTATGTACGAGGATGGTTAGATTGAAGTGACGAGCACATGGCATAATAAAAACCGCTGCAGCTACTCGCTGTATATTCCACACAATAAAATGCGACCATATAGAACCCCGCGCGCTGAGATCACTATAATAACATCTGCCCAGAGCCCCGCGCGATACCTTCATAGCTTCCTCATAAACCACCAGCAACTAACAACTACTATGTATTTATTTACATATAAATAAAAATTAAATTTAACATTTTTATTACACTTTAATAAGTGTTAATAAATTTTTATTTCTACAAACAAATTATATAGCATAAAATTTTATTATAAATATATATCATACTATAGGAAATTATGAAGAAAATAATAATTACGAATATTTAATAATTTCTATAAAAATCTCAATTTTTCATTCTGATTTTTTTTTTTTAATAAAATACGCACATAAAAATATGTTTATTATTAAATGAAATATGCGATATAAACTTATAATTAATAATAAAAAATGTTGTGACTTGTATAAAAACTATGTTCTCACAAAAATATCAACATATTTTTTTTAATACATAATATTTTTTGTTATTTGATTGCGTCATTTCGTAGATTAATATAATAATAATTTAGTGTATAAGAGAGAGATGCTATAAAATAATGTGCTTTACACAGTTTATAAGGTCAAATTCCGGTCACTAACGTCGCACAGATCATCGCTTGTTGTGCCTGTTGACCTCTCTCATCCTGTGTGTTTTGTTTTCAAATCATTTCGAGTCATTCACTCATCATCATGTACTACCAACAAACAACAATAATAAATAATGAATCAACACCTCTTATATTGATTTATATACGATATATCACTATTGTACAGTACTATATAAATAAAAGTTTTTTTCCCTATATAACAACAAATTAGTATTAATGGATCAATAATTATAAATTCTAGTATATTTAAAATAAGGCCAACCAATACATCAATAAATAAAATAATCAGTATATTGCTAAGAAATCGGATACTATACGCGATCACATCTTTTCACAATCTGCAGTTTAGGAAATTCACATTTGCGAATTGCATTTTTACGATAAAGTTATTCGCACGAAATATTTTTTAAATGCAATAAATTTGTATTTCAAAATTTCTTAATTTATTATTATTATTATTTTTTTTTTTGCTGCCTATTTCTCTCATTTTACAATACGATCCGTACAAAACGCATCCACGTACTGTACTCTGACTGTACTAGTTTCGCAGTACAACAATCAGAAACGAGAGTAAAAAAGCGCAATCACCATTTAAAACCATAAAAATATTATGCAATCAAAAGTTAATGCACAATGCAAATATTACTTCGTGCCAAGTGTGAATAGACAGTTACGTGTTATTTCTAGAGATAAATATGTAAGTATTTTTAATGTATTTAGAATCACATATTTAATAGTAATTAAAATCTGTGTCACTCTTAACTTTTTCTCTTATCTAAAATAAACTCTCACTCTAATCTTATCACAGAAATGTTAACGTGCAGTTAGCATTTTCTAACTCAGCCTTTTTTTTTTACATTAAATTATATTGCAACTGAATTATAATAAATTGATACCAATTTACACACTGGAATACTTCAATTTTTTTGATATGTTCAAAACTTCTTCAAAATGATTTTAATAAAAAAAAATCTTTAAGATACATAGTACACCCAAAACACTAAAATTTAAGTCCCACTTATTAGAATTATTTAAGCACTAAATAATAATTCACATTGAGGTGTTTGTTAACATGTTTTATATTATTATAACGTATATGATCAAATTAATATTTTAATCTTATATTTGATGGACAATAATATGAAGAAAAATTAAGCTGGACCTTAATTTTCAGATAAAATAATAAAGTATTGGTAAGAAAAATATTGATAGTCTTACATAAATCTAAGTTCTGTAATAAATCCACACTTTTCCAATGTCTCAATTTTCAACACACACACCACACGCCACGCTAGCCCGCGCGATACTCGCGTGAGTCGCGATCAAACAGCAAGACTTTCGTCGAGTTTGATAAGCAAACGACATGAGAGGGGAGGGGGTGACAGTGTATGTCTGCGGGTACTATAACATGGAGTTGAAAGGGGATATAAATACAGGAAAGGGGCACCCGTCTTAAAATTAATTTAAACCCGACTCGTATTTTAGAAGATTATATTTTACACCTCTTGACCCTCGAGCCAATTAAAAACAAACCGAACTGTCCATTGGCAAAATTATTTTAATTTGGGGTAAAGTTAAAAATTAGGGACTAATTTACAGCAAATAATAACGTACTAGGCTATACTAGCTAATCCTAGGTGGTGTCGAAAATGGCGCACTTCCACTATAATTTCATATTCTTCAGCATTGCGGAACCATATCCTCTTGGCGAAAACTATACTGTATCGAAGCTCCAAAAATTTAAGTGACGGATGGGCCACTGGGCTGACTGGGCACACTTTTATTTGTTTTAAGATAATAATAAATTGCACCGATGACAATATAAAACAAAAGACTATCGGCATAATATATATAATTATCTCCTTCCTTAATATATATTCTATCATAATGTTGGCATTGCTAATAAGCAGTTTTTGTCCGCGGTCGCACAATAATTGTGTAAACCAACGTAAAGTTCATAACATTTCGTTAAGCTTATATGGTTAGTATGCACTTCATTGGTCAGTGTGTTAATGTTATAAAAAATTAATAATAATTACTATGATTTCAAGTAACATATCAACTGCGTGCTAAATAAACTTATTATTTTCCTCAAATGACGTAAGCTTATTATTGTTTGGGATAGTCTGTTTCAAAAATGCATAATCGTATCGTAAATATTAATATGCTTTTAATTTTAAGTTATTTTTATTAAAAGCAGTGGTGCAACACGTATGTATGTACGCGTTACTATCATATCATAGAAAATATGACATTACAAAAGTCAGCATTAAAAACCACACCCGTCATATTCTACCCCCCCCCCCCCCCCCCCCCCCCTGCTTGAAGAAGTATGTAAGACCATGAATGTGTACTATACAGTACATACATACTTTAAAATAAAAATATATATAATATGTTTTGTTTCATTATATACCATACATAATACATATAGACAAGTCGCGCATCCCCACCTACCCTCTTATAATTCTCTCGACCGTAGGACCTATGTAATACATACATAGTTATTGAAGTTTTAGTTTTATAAAAATATAAAGTTATCCAATCATTATTGAAATGTAAACTCATACATATGCTTGGCGCAACGTAGTCAATATAATGGCATTATAATTTTATTTCAAAAATGAGGATATTGCAAAAATTGAATATCAAATATCGTCTCGAGTTTCGACAAATACAACGAAATTTTTCTATATAATTTTTTTAAAATTATTAATTCCCAAAAATCATCGTAACTATCAAGATGGTTATACATAATATGTGTACGCTCGTTTAACATTGCACGTGTATGCTATGTAATGTACTTAGTACATATATGTATGCATAGTACATACATACATTACATACTATTATACATACATACACACACACGATACATACATTTTGTATGTGATACATATTATACTGACATTGCCTGTACATTTCATATGAACGTACAGAAGTAATGAAATGCAAAAAAATAGATATGAAGTTATAGTCATCATCATGCATATTATGAATGAAAACATAACCAAAACCTTGTTAGACTTGTTTTTTAGCGATATGTATGATACTAAGAGTCCCGAGTATACTTACAAATAAACATTAAAGAGGGGCGAGCATGTGTTGCAAATCCATTTACTTTTTTTTTTTTTTTTTTTTTTTTTTTTTTGCACTTTCGTTCACTATAATATTACTACAACTTTCAAACCCTGAGATTTTCACACAACGGAGAGATCTATTATAAATAAAAAAAAGTTTGTTACATAGCACGTCACTTACTACATAATACTTAGTTGCACGAATAACACGATATCATCCTTGCACCATCATACCGCGATCTCAACTGACTGAACACTGAACTGCCTCGCCTCGCGCCTCGCGGTTCTCTTGCTGTGCCGCTGTGTCGACTGCCGATCTGCTGCCGAGTGCCGATCCGCAAGCCCATGCCGAGAGAAGGCCGAGAGGGAGAAGAGAGAAAAGCAGGAAGTGACAGAAAGAGAGCGAGAGAGTGAGATCAACCAGCGCGCGGAGCGACACAGGGAAAAAAAATACAGGGAGAGAAAGGAGGGAGAGGGGGAGAACCAAAGATGGGACAAAAGAATTTTTTTCACTCTCTTTTCGCAAAGTAAAAAGACTTGATAGTTCACGACGACGTTTCCTTTGGTTATTGAATAACCAGCAGCTGCGCGCCCAACGTAATACCGTGCACAAAACACACAAAAGTGTAATAGCAAAGCCCAAACATATTTTGTATGTTGTACTCTCTCTCTCTTTCGCCCTCTGCAATTCCAGCCGCCCCCCTCCCTTTTTTTTTTTTTTTTTTAATTTTTTTATGTCGTGCGACCAGACACTTTTCATTCAATCGCTTTTGCAATTTTTACTGATGATACCTCAATAAGATATTGAAAAAATTAGTAATAATTGTACTAATTCAACTAATTGTAAGAAGAAAAAAAGTGATAAAATAATGAGTATGTCAATTTTAGCTTAATTTCTAAAATTTATTAATTAAAAAAATAATAATAAAAAAAAGCGGTCTATCGTGTCTATATTTATAAAGCAAACATGTAAAATAATATAGCCGGCGAGCGATCATTATTTGCATTTCACATCAAATAATTGTCGGTACTAGAAGTTCAGTACTTCATACTACTGTACTGTATACTTGCATTCGGAGTTCGAGATTATATTCCAATTTTTAAAATTTTGACATCCAGACCACAGAGAACCTATATTATGCGATCAATTTTTATATAGAAAAACATCTCTTGTTTTTCCTGTTCTATGATTATTATTTATTATTATTATTATTTTTTTTTGTATGTTTATTACTCTTTTTATTATTTACTAAATTATAATAACTTTTGAAAGCAAAATTAAATTTGAGTAATTTCACGTAGCACCACGTTTCGGTATCTTTTTTTTGATTTATTTTTGTGTTATTTTAGGGTTAAAAAAAATAAATAGAAACCACTTTTATTTAATCCTAAAATCTTCAAGAAAAACACTTTAGGGCACCCTGAAAAATTTCATGTTTATTATTTTATAGATTGAAATAAGAGATAATTTAAGTGCAACAAAATTTATTTTATGTTATAAAATAGCTAGATAAATATAATAAAGTTAAAGAACAGCTGATATTATATAAAAAAAATTAGGGTGCATTTTTTTTCTACATGTAAAATGTAAAAGATGACGGTATATGGAGGGTAGGGGGTTGAGGATCATAAAAATACCGCTCTACATGGTATTGTTGCTGAAAGTGGGCGTAACCCCCTCTTATACAAACATTTCACCCTCTCAGCATGAGATGCAACCTTGAGGGGTGTAAAGGTCAAATTTATATATTAAAACATTTTAAAATGTGTCTTACGAAATTCCACGTGCCTTGCTTCCGTTGCAAAACTCTTTTTCTCTCTCTCTCACTCTCGTCTTATACTTTTTTCTTTTTTTTTTTGCATTTTTTTTTTCAATTTTATTTAATAGTAAGGTAGATATATCATAAGACATATATTATGAAGATAAATTTTTTTCTTTTCACTAGAAAACTATTAAATATTATTTATTTTGCAATTTTCGTATTTTTTTTTTACCCTCAATTTTTTGCACCCTTTGAATTAAATTTTAAGTACAAACGATTTTGATAGTATATTTAACCATTCAAACACTAGCGCTAAATTTGCAATGCTATTGTTTATGAGAAAAAGCGTAGAATTTAAAAGGTGGAACCGTGCTCTGTAAACCGTACCAAAACAATTTCAATTAGTATTTTTATTCCGCATAGAATGAAAGACCATAGTAGACTTTCATGATAGAATATTATCTGTGCAGAGTTATGATTACTATAAAAAAAAACTATGAAAACTAACTTTTTAGATACTAATTTAGCCTTTGTTTTAATTTTAATTAATTAATAAACTTCATTTTGAGCGACTTCTTTATTATACTTATCTGGAACCAGGAATTTTTTGTCTTCATTTTCTCCTTGCGTGTCTCTGCATCGAAAATGTCTTTGAAAATCTGGAACAAAATATGAAAATAATTGCATTAGTTTTCTTTTTAATCTATTTATTTTCAATTTCAAGGCGTTTTTTCTATTAATAAAATTTATTCATGATACATTTTAGGGCACAGGTTATATATCTTAACCTTAACCATATAAAATGGAAAAAAAACAAGTTGTTACTTTTTTTTTTATTATTATTATTATTTTAGGACCTAAAAATTAGTATTGAAATAATTTTTTGTACAGTTTTACCTATAAACTTACTAAGAAATATCTATTATCTTGAAATATTTGGAAGACATTAAATTTCATCTCAGCCTGCAAAGTTTTGATCATAGGCAACCAGCTTGACAGCAAAGCTGAAAAAGTTGCCTAACTTGCAAGGCGTATATCGAAGACATTCCACTTGACGTTTGATTTTGAACCAAACTATTATTAATATTATTATTTTTATAGGAATGAATACAATTGAGATGAGAAGATAATCGATGTTGGCGTGTAGAGAGAGAGAGAGAGAGAGAGAGCGAGAGAGCGACGCACGCGTCAGTCGCTCTGGTAGACAAGCTGGCAAGCAAAAGCAGGCAGGCAAGCAAACTATAAGGTCACCTCAACAATGTGTTTGTGGTCGTGGTGTGATCAGACCTAGCCCTGCTTTATACTTCCCTCCCTCGTTGCTGCTGCTGCCTGGTTGTGTGCCCTTGCTTGTGCTAAGCTTATAGCTGTATGTATGTCTGCCTCATCGATCCAATTAGCGGGGACATCGATGTGAAAGTGAGAGTTTGAGAGAGATGAGAGAGATGAGAGAGAGAGAGAGAGAGAGAGAGAGAGAGAGAGAGAGAGAGAGAGAGAGAGAGAGAGAGAGAGAGAGAGAGAGAGAGAGAGAGAGAGAGAGAGAGAGAGAGAGAGAGAGAGAGAATAATAGGGATAGACAATGTTGATGATAGAATTAGAGTTATTATTTTAGATTATAATAGAATTCCAAAATCTGCAATGTTTTTAAAGGAATAATCATTAAATTTATAATCACTATATTATTATAAAATCTTAAGTTAATAGCGCAGAAAACAATGTAAGGAATTCACGCAACATTACTCTGCATTTTACTTAAATATATTAAATTTAACAGCGTTGCTTGCGTTTCCTGTATTCTGGTATAAATTCTTTTCTCTTTTTGTCATGCAAAAGCAATTTAAAATAACAAATAAAATATTATTATAAGTAACTATAGAATCATGTGGATATTGTGATGTATATAGTTGTCCTCTTGTTATTATGGTATTATTATTTTCGCAAATAGTTAGATCTATAACATCTCGGTATCAGTTTCTTTATTGATCATAATACCAATTGGTACATATTGATTACAAAAAAGTAGATTTGTTCTGGATACAAGTTAATAATATCTTATATCCTATTCTGAGATTCTGACCCCCATAAAAAATTGGAGAGATAATAATTTTTACTAAAAGAAAAGGAAAAATAAAAAATATATATTATAACTTAAGGATCGTGCTTTTTATTTTCTTGCAAGCTGAACAAAATAATATATTAGAAATTAAGAATAAAAACAAACAAAAGAAAAGAGCACACAAGAATCACAAAGTTGACAAAAAAAGAAAAGAACTTAATCTAAAGTCTAAACCGAGGAAGGGAGAAAGACTCGAGAACAGCACGTTGGAGAGGAGAGAGAACGAGAGAGAGAGAGAGAGAGAGAGAGAGAGAGAGAGAGAGAGAGAGAGAGAGAGAGAGAGAGAGAGAGAGAGAGAGAGAGAGAGAGAGAGAGAGAATTAAAAGAGATGTCGAGGGCAGATGAGTGAAAGAGTTTTTAGGTGAGTGAGTGCAAAAGAGAGAGAAAATACGACTGCACACATATGTGCCATCGTCTCTAGTCGTATAGAGTATGTTACCATGACAACAAGAGCTTTACTTACTCCAGTTTCATCATCTTACACTAGAATTTCTGGGCTTTTTTATATACCCACCTTTGGCTACCAAGAGAAGTTTTTTTTTTATCATGCCAAAGTTTTTGTAAATTTTTTGTTACGAACATAATAAAAATCTACATATAAATATATTGAAGATAAAAATCTCTGCATATTATATTTCATTTTTTTTTTTATGAAAATAAAACATATTGGTTTCAAATCTATTTTTTTTATACATATAACATATATATATTATTATATATTATAGCAATTTTTATTATAATATCGCAATTTTATATTCAATAGGTAGTGAAAATTTATGACATTTTTTTTTATCAAGGTGTGTTGGAAATATTATGAGAGTTTTTATAGGTTCTTTTGAAATTAACAAGTTATTCATTTATATATATATATATATATATTATCATATAATTTTATTTTGTAGTTTTAGTAGAATATGCAACAAAAATCTAAACATTGATTTTTTTTATTAGCTTTATTGTATTTCTTGAACTATTGCAGATTGAAAATTATAAGAAAATTTCAATTCCTTCTATTATAATATAACCAGGACTGTGAATATAACTAAAATCGTTTTATCTTTGTATGTGTGCTCAGTAAAGAAATTTAATTTAAGATCGTTACTATAGGCCATTTTTCAAAAGAGCTAAATATATATTCAAATTAATGTTTTTATTTTGCGGGCACAAATGGTATACATTCTCTATAATAATGTCATGAACAATTATAGTAAATCTAAATTGCTATAGAAATTATGCATTTCCATGTTCGCAGTTGTGAAATTATAAAAAATCAAGTTTGAACTTTGTCATATACATATAGCTCATCGTTGATTTTTCCTTGTAATATTGTTGGATTTCTCCCTGGCAGTTGGTGGTGGGTTAGCAATGGGTTTTGCAAGTTATCTGTTTAATTGAGTTTAAATTATTAAAGCAGGATTGTATATATAATTAAAAGTCGAAACACACATTAACAAAAATATAACGTTTTTTTGACTATATAATATTTATATTGCGTATGTACATACTTTTAAATCAGCAAATATACAACTATAAACAATATATTATAATTAATTAGTGACAGGTGTAAAATATCTAATAATTGAAAAGACTTCTTCAAATATTGAGGGTTAAATGGTTTAAAATGTAAACATTATAATATAATGTGGAACGTGTATTTATAATAGGCAAATACACAACATGTCATATGCTATTTGAAGTACTAGTGGTCACGGTACAGTTCACCGGTGGGTCTAATACGCTTGCGTGGGTTTGCTTTGCACTCTTATTTGACGTGTTCCCACCTTTCCAGCATCAAACCACGCGACCAAATAAAACACGCGAGTGGGCGTGGCTCATGTCCATATAGACATACGTTACGTCACGTGCCATCTCATGGGAATCTCAAATATTTGATTAAATTATATTTTAATGTAAATTATGACAAAAAAACAATAACAGGTGGGTTTGCAAAATGTTTTAATTTATTTAATAAGCTAATATTATATACGAAGAAAAAAATCTGACAACTACTCTTTAAACAAAACGTAATTATAATAATAATAATAATGCTGTTCGTAATACCTGTTTTCTAAAATACTAAAATGACGATCAGCTATGGCTATTCAAAGGGAATACGCATTTTTTGGTGCAAGAAAATAATAATAATAATATAAATGATTTTTATTAAGATGCCAAAAAAGGTATACATACCCACTTAAATGGTCCTCTGACTATTTTTTAACAATAATCACTTGTCAGAGTGTTTCACAATTTTATTATCCATAATACATATAATTATCAGGGTATATATAATTATCAGAAAACAGGGCTTACGAACAACACTATAATGACTGATGGTTTTCATAAGACATTAAAATTTACTGAATCAGAAAAATTATCTCAGAAAGATACGATTACTTTTCAACATAAATATGATGTATAAAAATAAATAAATAAGTTAACGAGCGTTGTTTATACAGTATAGTTTATAAATTCTTTTTGTTTTGTAAGCCATCATTTTGTGATTTGCTGGCAATTGATTTTGACAATGACTATATACCCACCCATCGTTTCATGTTTTGTTATTTATGATGCTAAAGCGGCCATCATTTTATCATTTTTTTTTTATACTCACTATCTATAACCAATTCTATTACTCTGTATAAATGTATTTATTTTATGTTGGGATATATCGTAAAAACAAGCTATCATTTAGGTCAGTATATATAGCAATGATTTTTTTCACCATTATCAAAATATATATCATAAATTTTATATTTTAAAATACAGAAAAAAAAGAAGAAAAAAAAAACTCATTGAATTTTAACATTACGATTTATTATTGTAAAAAAAAATAGATAAATAATGAAAATATAAATAAAAGTTTTTGAATTGAGCTATAAAATTGGTAATTATATATTAATGTTGATAAAAAACACGATCAAGTGAAGATGAAAGAGAGAGAGAGAGAGAGAGAGAGAGAGAAATTCGTTTACAAACTCGTTGATTATCATTTGACAAACTGAACGGTCACGAAATATAAAATTAACATGAGGTAAAGATGAAATGGTTTAGTTATATCAAAGGACATGCAAAGACGATCATTAAATATATAAAGGCGTAGAACACCTTGAACAAAAAAGTTGCGTAATATCCTAACAAACCTGAAAATCAACGTTGATTTGGCCGGAGTCATTGATTTCTAATTCATTTTCCATTCACAAAATGCCCCTGGCGTTCACTGACGTCACAGCTCGCCTGGTCCACTCGAGCGTAAAACAAGGCAAACAAGCCAGCTGTGACGTCAGTGACCGCCAGTGTCAGCATTTTGTGAATAGAAAATAAATTAGAAATCAATGACTCTCCGGCCAAATCAACGTTGATTTTCAGGTTTGTTAGGATATTACGCAACTTTTTTGTTCAAGGTGTTCTACACTTTTAAGTTATTCTATACATATAATTTAAAGATAACCTTAATGTGAACACTGCTATTTTAGTGCCATCTCTTAAGTCTTAATTATAAAGTTATATATATTTCAAATCAAAGACGTTTTTTTAAATCAATTAAATATTTTTATAAGATTTAAGTATTTGTTTTGCTGGATGAATTGCGCAGAAAGAATTATATTGTGAAAACTTATTCAAGTTCCTCATTTGACTAAAGGCGGCCCCAAGTCGGTAACCTAACTACCTTAATGAAATTCACATTGATGTTGAAAGTTAGTCTTCTATCAGTTCAATTCTATTAAGCAATTTTCACAATTTCCTTTAAATTAAATTGCTATACACGAAAGTTCGTTACTATTTCAGTGACATAAATGTTAAATGTTATCAATTCAATGAATGTTCAATTTATATTGATACAAAAATAAACTTTCCTTTCAATAAGAATTCTACAGATCAAAGGCACAACTTCCGTTAAAGTTGACAATATTTTCATATTATTTACTTACTGTATGTAACAGATAGTGGGGATTTTTTTTTTTTTTTTTTTTTTTTTTTTTGAAAAAGTATATTAGAAAAGAGAAGAAATAACCATGTAAGGGTAACAGAGTATTGAAAGAGGCATTATTCATTATTAAAATCATTCAGCATCCAATGCAAAAAAGGGAGTCAAATAATATATTATATAATAATAAAAAAAAAATCGAGAGACAATAATTTTTCATTACATGCAAAAGAGAAAGAGAGAGAGAAATCGTAAATTAAACGAGAAAAAAAAAGTTGTAAAACGGAACAAAAAGTAATATAAGGAAATACACAACAGTGATGTTTGTATATAGTTTGACAGAGCTTGCTTGGTGCATGGGGGACACCGAGCTGATGTAATTGCGAGCGAGAGGTCAACTTTAACGGCGACATGACGTCACAACTTGGGTCCCTCGAGCTTTTAGCAAACAGCCAGAGAGAGAGAGAGAGAGAGAGAGAGAGAGAGAGAGAGAGAGAGAGAGAGAGAGCAAAAGAGTTTCATCCTATATACGTGTATAACCAAGGTTGTTATAAAATTATAAGGTCGAAATTTTTAAAAGCAAAAAGATATAGAGAAACAAATTACATTAAAATCAATTACTTTACAGATCAATGAGATCTCACACACACACACACACACACACACACACACACACACACACACACACATATATATATATATATATATATATATATATATATATATATATATATATATACATATATATATATATATATATATATATATATATATATATATATATATATATATACATATATATATATATATATATATATATATATATATATATATATATATATATATATATATATATATACATATATACATACATGCATACATAATTTCACTTTATTTATTGTACTTATATCTCTTAAATATTATATTATGTATTAAAAATTAACTTCAGAATATATATTTTTGTGATTTTTCTTTGATAATTATGTATAATATATTTGGATGTGTATGAAGACTATTGCATATTGTTTTTAAGAAAGTCAGAGGACCATGTAAGTGGATACCTTTTTCGACCTCTAATAAAAACCATTTATTATTATTTATTTTTATTCATCACTTTTAAACCATTTTTGAGTCGGAAGGAATCGAGACATACAAAAAGAGAATGCAATACAAGCTTTATACACATTTCAGGAAAAATCTAATTTTTATTCACAAAATGATGATAACTATATCATACAAATTTATACACAATTTACTCAATATAATTTCACGTATATACGTAAATAAAGTAAAATTTACAATTATTTTGTTATATATAAATAATAACAAAAAAAAAAGCAATGAGAGTATTTAATAATACATTCACATATACATTTGTTGATATGCAAATTACATTGTTATACACATCACACAATAATAAAACAGAGGATGGAATAAATCTCAATATTTCCATAATTTTAGAGCTTAAAATAACGGTGTGATTCAAATGAATATGACGTCAGAAAAATCTATATTATGTAATATAAAGCATTGCTGTTACGTTGCTGTACTAAAACTAAAATATATATTTGCAACATATTATATATATATATATATATATATATATATATATATATATATATATATATATATATATATATATATATATATATATATATATATATGTTTTGTATTTTTGTGAGCAAACAATAAACAAGCAGTATACTACAGGGTCACAGAATCGATACTGGAGAGTTATGAATTATAAAAATATGAAATGCGGTGGATCTGCCTCGTTTTACAAAACAAAAAGAGAGAGAAAGAACGGTTTTTGTAAATTTTAGACTTTATAGTTAAAAGTCTGTATATATGAAGAAATAATTATTCCTCTTAATATTTTCCTTTTCCGTCTGAGGATACGTAAATCTTTGTAGCGCAAAATCCTTTGTTCTTTCTTATATTCTGCGTATATATGTATTCGTAATAATAAAAACCTAACTGATTTTTTTTTTAAATTTTACATTCAAATTTTTATGCAATATCAAAAAATGTAAATAGCTTCTATTAAGCAGTGCGTGGTTAATATTTTCATCAAAATGATATTCAATTAAAAAAAAAAATTTATCAGTCTTTTCAACAATTTATCCTGGATATTTTACTATCAGTGGCATATGACATTGAATAGAAAGAGATTCGTAATCGAATGGGAAAAATTTAAACCACAGGAGCTGGGCATATTGATTGCAATGTAGGGACGAGAAAATTTGGCCCATGGCGTTTGTCAGTAAAGTGCAATAGATAATCACACCGCTCACACACTATATGGAAATTTCATGTATTTCACATTAAATCAGTTAAAATCTTTTTCTCTCTAAATCAAAATGAGAGAGAGAGAGAGAGGAAAATTAAATACAGGCATGTTTTAAATTAAAACGATTTTACCGATAAAATAAAATTTGAATTATATAAAACATTTAACTACATTTTTTAAATTTAAAAGGGTTATAAACAAAATTTTGTTAGCCAATTTCAATTTATACTTTTCCCCTTAATTTCTTGAAGCAGATTTTTTTTTTTTTTTTCAATTGCTATAAGGTTACATTTTGTGCACTTAAAAAAAATCAAAAAGATTAATGATCGATGTACTCATGGAGAAGCTAAAGAGAAGCTAAAAGCTTATTTTTAATTACAATGCAAATGAAAGTAAAATTACTATCAGATGAAATATGCAAGCATTAATTAATATATAGAATTTAGAATCACCGTATTATAATAATCATAATATTTAATAATAATATTGTATAGAGTAGGTGATTATATTATACTGTATAGCTAATGATATAAAGTTTATCGTACTCTCTCTCTCTCTCTCTCTCTCTCTCTCTCTCTCTCTCTCTCTCTCTCTCTCTCTATGGTTTACCACATGTCATTTCCGCCTGTACATTAGTGCCGCTGCTTGTATATGCTCCCTCTACTCTGCCTTTGACCCCTAATATAGCTATAGCTAGAGCTTGCTTGCAGTAAAGCAGCTATATAGAGCAGTTTTAGCTCTCCGTATGTACCTGGACCATCTCTCTCTAACCCGGCTCACTGATCGTTGTACCCACCCTCACTCACCTCCCCACTATCCCCCCGCATGTTCTAATTACACAACCCGAGCACGAACTACCGCTCAGCCACATACTATAACGTAAATCTTGTATATCGATGTAATACTAAACGATCTTTTTTTTTTTTTTTTTTTTAGATACTTGATTACAACACATTTAACAAACTTTTAATATTATACTTTGTACATTAAAAACATTAACAATAAGCATAATAAAAATATATATTATTGGAAATCATTGATGGAATTATCAACTACAATATATATATATACATATATATATATATATATATATATATATATATATATATATATATATATATATATATATATATATATATATATATATATATATACACATACATTATCATTGTGGTCAGAAACAAAAGATGGTACATGAAAAGTGAATACCATATCAATAAGTATTATACTTATACAAGCACATTATAGAGTTACTATTTAGCGTGTCAACTATCCAAAATTTACTAACCACTCCGGTTGATTTCACTCGATTACTGTATTAATATCAACATATTATTTCAATGATAATTTGTCCCTTTATTTATACTGAAAAGAGTTTTTTTTTTTTTTTTTTTATTAAAATTAACAAATTTAGTTATAATTAATATTTGGTTGTATAAAAAATTTAGTGAATCACGTATAAACTTTAAATTATTTTAATTAAAAAGTAACGTATAATACTGTGATAAAAAACATATATCAAATTTAGCAAATAAAAGTAAAATATTGTATCCCATAATATTAATTACACTTATTTTGAATTGTCCAATGATCATAATTGTTACACACAAAAATATGGTCTACAGCACAGACCAATTGAGTTTATAAAATTAATTATTAAATAAGTATTGATTTTATTTTCCCTTCTATATATATATATATATATATATACAGTATATGAGAGAATTTCAAATTATTTATTTATATACATGAAATTTGATGTGAATTTTATTGCATTATATAAATTTTTATACTATGCACGTTATTATGGCTGAACGTACGACATGTTGTAATTATTACGTTTTTTTTATACACTATAAATATAAAAATATATCAATCAATATCAAGCAATAAATACTAAATAAAATGTATCATATGTGATAGAAATATTATTGGTAAATTTTTGTAGTGAATATAATAAAATTTAAAATATGTAGATAAATATAAATAATAGAAATTTTGCATAATAAAATGTTTGGATGGTAACAGTCGTACGCAGTTTTAAATTATTATTTTTATTTTTTTAATTTATGACTTAATGTTAAATAGTGACTTTTTCATATTATTCCCAGACGAAATTATCAATAAAAATATGTGAATAAAATGGTTTCTTTGAATTATTTTAGGAGTTGATTTTAATTTAAAAAGCAGCATACAATCAAGTCCATAAAATCAATCTCTCTCTCTCTCTGTCTGTCTCTCTCTCTCTCTCTCTCTCTCTCTCTCTCTCTCTCTCTCTCTCTCTCTCTCTCTCTCTCTCTCTCTCTCTCACACACTCACTCTCATAACTACACCAAAATTTGTTATCTTAATCATAGCATGAGCAATATATTTTTCTTCTTCTTCTTCTTCTTTTTTTAATGAAAGTCGCGAGATGCATTTACATAAATTTTCATAACTTCCTATAAAATCTGAAAAGCATGCCACAGCGAACTAAGTAAAATTATATTCTTTAGTTTTTTTTTTTTTTTTTTTTTTAACGAAAAAGATGAAGTTAAATATAATTTTTAGAATAATAAAAGAAAAAATAATGCACCCATTAAAATCTGTTTCTTTACAAAACCATTATAATAATAACATACTTTTGCATTTATAAAACGTGAATATTTTTCTTGTATAATAAAAACCATATTATGGAGAACAACGTACGCGGTGTAATTTTATTTTTGAGTGTTATGTTGAAAAAAAAATGATATTAACCTTAATGAAATCACTTATCGTAGTGTGTTGCGCTTGTGGTCCTTGTTGAGACAGAGTGAGAGAGAGAGAGAGAGAGAGAGAGAGAGAGAGAGAGAGAGAGAGAGAGAGAGAGAGAGAGAGAAGGTCTCGCCACGACATTTCACGCTATGACGTCACAGCGCAGCCTAAATGTCACAGTTTCCCCCCCCACCCCCACCCCCAGTGTAAACTCCCCCGAGATCATTATGTAGACATACACAAGAATGTGTAAGGGGAAAAAAATATAATAAGACACTCTAAACACAAAGTAACATATAGTACTCCAAGTGGTATGTTGCTTAAAAAAATCATTTTAGAAAAAGTTTCTATAAAACTCAAAATAAGGTAAACTAATTGGTTGCATGATGTTTACTTGAATAATTTTATTATAGAAATGATTGTCAAATAAATTAATTAAAAGGGAGTTTTTTGAATAAAAATTATTAAGAAATTATATTAAATTTCTTATTAAATTATTTATTATTCCTATTTTACCGGTGATGAATGTCTGATACCGGCGGGAACAATCAATCAATTCTTTTGCTGCGTAAAATACTCGATATGGTCACCATACCAAATTATATTTTGATCAGTACAAAAATTTGTTCAAGTTTTTTTTTTTTTTTTTTTTTTTTTTTTTTTTTTTTTTCCTTCTCCTTTTCCACCGCCGTAGAATATACACCACACCAATACAATAAAACCAAATATAAATTTATATTTTATGGTTTCAAAACGTACAAAATAATTTCCTTTTTTATTGTTAGTAATTTCAATGTAATTTTGTGTATATTTTTTACTCAATTTTCACGTACAACAAAACAAAACAAAAAAAAAAAAAATGTATAACATATAAACACGTGGCATATACTATTAAAAAATAAATCGAAATAATAAAAGAGAAAGAGGGAAAGAAAAAGTAAATTGAGACATACAAAATTTAAAAGTATCAAGTTAAAAAAAGTTTTAAATATAAATTAATACAGAAAAAGTTTTATTTCTAAAACTTTTTCTGACTAATTATAACAACACAAATAAATAAATAAAAACTTAACCAAAGCTGTCATGTATAAGTAATAAAGTCTTAATAATTCAAAATAATAATAAAAAATATCCTCAAGCTAAAAAATACTTCCTTATTATGTATTTTAATTATATTTTAAATCTGAACACGAATTTATAAATAATATGAAAACTTAACTTTTCTAAAATTTTATTTTCTTTGTCACAATTATTTTGTTTTATCTTGAAAAAAAAAAATAAAAAAAAAGGTTAAAAGTGAGTCTTTTCAGTAAAATATATAATATATTTATTTACTTTTATTTTAAATATTTAAACTTTGGAGTGCTGTTAACACGTATTAATTGATACAGACTGTAAAGAATAAATCTGAAAATTTTGAAAATTTCTACTTTACGATACCTTTAAATCAGGCACCTTCTAAGGAGGTCCTGCATTAACAATTGACTAAAAATTACTGGGAAGCTAGAATAAAAGTACTTTTTTTCCCACACAAATGAAAGTATGAATAAAATATGTAAGTACAACATTGCTGGGGAAGAAAAAAGTCAAACCTAAAATGAGTTGTCAATAGAAGAGAAGTATAAATAGAGAAGTCTCCGAAATTAACTAAAAATTAAACAAAATATAATTTTACTAGTTTTTATATATCTCATTAACAAGTTAGTTTAGTATTTGAATTTGTGATTTAGCACATTTATATATTAACTATAAGTATTAAAATTATATAAAAAAAAAATTGATTTTTATTTTATATAATTTTTATGAAAACTGCCAGTCAAAGTCATTGATGATATTAATATACTGCGGTAGAAAACATGACAATTAATAATAAATTGAAACCCGCAGTTTTGCTTTTGTTTGCTATATTTGAAATGTATGTACGTGTGACGTCAATCACAGCCACTGCGAAGATGTCAGATAATTTTCTCTCTCTCTCTCTCTCTCTCTTCTCTGCAGTATACATCACTTTTTGTGACGATAAACCCCGCGTATGTAAATTATAAATTATAAAGAGATTTTATCAAGAAGATAATTCAATTAATATAAAGTAATATATCTAATAATTGTAATCGATTAATAGACTAGCGTTATATTTGTGTGCATGATGGGTAATGTAGAAAAGGATATTATAGAGAACGAGAGAGAGAGAGAGAGAGAGAGAGAGAGAGAGAGAGAGAGAGAGAGAGAGAGAGAGAGAGAGAGAGAGAGAGAGAGAGAGAGAGAGAGAGAGAGAGAGAGAGAGAGAGAGAGAGAGAGAAAGGGGGGGGGGTTCAACGTTTACGCTTTATCGTTGTATATAGTATTATTTAATATTGGATCCATTGTACCGGTGATAAAGTTCTCTCTCTCTCTCTCTCTCTCTCTCTCTCTCTCTCTCTCTCTCTCTTCTCTCTCTCTCTCGTAGCACACAACACAGTATGATGTTCTAATAGAAAGTATAGTGGGAACACAGTACGTAAGTATATATATTTTATATATATCAAGGGTAAAAAAAAGAGGAAAAGAAAAAAAAAAAAAAAAAAAGAAAAGAAAAAAGAAATGAAAGAAATGAAAGAAAGAAAGAAAATCATGGAAAGAAAAAAAAATCCATGAAAGGTCAAGAAAAGATGTAAGATAAAAATCAATGACGTGTTTTAATCCCCCTAGACAATGCGTGGAAACATTTATCTCTTTATAAATACTCACAATCAGATTACATTCAATGTTAAATGTTGGTTATTAATATAAAAATACTTTTCAATAATACTTATACGTATACAAGAAAGAGATAATGCAATAAACATTAATTGAATAAAAAGAAAAGTGACAAGAATCTGAATGTCTATAAAAGCCGTATCACGTTAGACCGTATCATATTTATACAGAACTTTTTTTTTTCTTAAGAAGTATCCTAGCTACTTAGACAACCACTTGACTTCTTGACACCGAGGTTAAAAAAGTTGCCTACAATACAGGCGCTTTTCATATAACAGCATAATAATAATAAAAGTTACAATCTGTTGCGGTTCTTAAAACATGTGATACTACCGCTTTGCTTTTAACATTGCATGGTGTATTGAGAGAGAAATTATATCTAAATGTAAGTATGAGAGCTGAGAGGAAAGAAAGAGAGAGAGAGAGAGAGAGACACGATGATGATGATGATGATGATGGTTTTGTATAGCTGTGCACGAAAAAGAGAAGAAAAGTGTGTTCTATACTACACTAGGTCGTTGGTTGTAAGGTTGCCATAGCAACGCAGACACGTCATTAGCAACCCCTGAGATGAAACAAACGCTTCTCTCTCTCTCTCTCTCTCTCTCTCTCTCTCTCTCTCTCTCTCTCTCCTCTCTCTCTCTCTCTCTCTCTCTCTCTCCACTACAAAGTGGACATCCCATTCTCTACCCTCCATTTAACTTCTATCTCTCTTCCCAGTATATTCTCTTAACATTTCTTATCAATAAAACACCCATCTCTCTCTCTCTCTCTCTCTCGCACGCTCGTGGTGGTTATATGTATGAGGGTAAAAACACTACTCACTCACTCACTCACTCTTATGCATTCTCTCATACTCATCATCATTGTATAATCATGTTAAACATTTATACCGCTGTCATGTCATATAATACGATGGACAAAAGACGATCGTTTTTACACCATGCATACTATAATATATATGAAATGCATGATTAACTGTTTTATCTTTATAATTAAATTAGACTTACTTTAAATAATGAAATATACCGTATTACAAAAAAGAAAAAAAAAAAGGCGAATTTTAAAGGTAAGAAAATTAAATTATCAGTTCATACAAGATAGTTTATAATGTAATTAATAACTCAGATAATTTCTCTCTCTCTCTCTCTCTCTCTCTCTCTCTCCATTATTAATACATAGAGAAAGAATTTGGTGCCAAATGTTGGTTTCTATCAAAGAGGGATTTTAAGTGATAATTAATTTAATAGACATAAAAGCTTTTATTTTCTTGTTTGTCTTTCAACCGCAAGGGGTTCGGGTAATCAACCACGTGTAATTATAAGTGAAGGACATTTCTGTATGACGCTTATCTCTCTCTCTTTCTCTCTTTCTGAGTATCTATGCAACCGTTTAGCCCTGGTATACTTATTTTCATCAATAACCTATTGATCGAATGCACTTTTTTTAAAAAACTTTTGATCTTATATACTTTTTACACTTATAACACTCTTGAATGCTCTACTGTTTTACTCTTGAATTTATTGTTATGTTTTCTTTAAAGTTTACAGTACAGCATATTGTTTGACCATAAAAACGATTATGTAGTGTTTTTTTTTTTTGTCTTTTTCATTAAATGCCAATGAATTTGTAGTAGAGATTATTATATTAAAATGAAACAAAAGATGTGAAAATTATTTTATCCTTTGTATGTATAAGGGAGAGATAAAGAGAAGAGAGAAAAGGGCAAACGAACATACATAATATTTAGTACAACGACGAGAGGAAATGTCGACATTGGTACGGCGGCGACTTCCCGTCCTCAAATTGAGCATTACTGTTTCTATATACTGTCATGGGCATAGAACTTATATACCCTAGAGTTTTGTGTGGGAACTATAACATGTTACATCTCTTTAATTGGACCGATCTCGTTTGACGAACGAATAAACTTTGCCTAGCTCTATTACACCGACCCCCTACATTGATAAAATATCCTTACTTTACTATTTTTTTTCTTCATTATAGTGTGACCCCCCTTTGTGACTCATTCATTATTTACCTCCCTCTCCTACCCCTCTATTATCCGCCTACACATTAAGTAAATGAAAAAAAAAAAAAAAAAAAAAAAAAAGAGCTATGAGCATCACCTATATATAGAGCAGCTGATATTAACACCTTCCCCTCCCCCTACAATCATTTGTTTTCTGATATCAAAATTAAAAGGTTATTAAGGGGGAGTTTTATATAATTATATGTACCTGACCGTCTGTCTGACTTGTTTTTATATTAAATTCACCAAAGCGTGATAATTTACTGTTGAAAGAAAACATACAACTCGTTTGTTTTTTCGTGATTCATTTGTTCTAATTGAATCAACAGCATGACAGAGGCGACGTTTGATATTTGTGTAAGTAGGAAATGAGTTTATGACTTATAGTCATTAATTTATATAAATATTTATTATACACAAACTCCATTATTTATTTCATTAAAAATTATTATTATATAAATTTAAGAATATAAAAGTTATATATAAATATGCAAAATATCAAAAATAAATAAAGAGTAAAATAAAAATTAGGGATATGGGGTTAGATGAGAGTTTATGAAGAAAAAATATTGCATATTAAGGTAAAATTCAGCATACCTGAGATTATACTTAAGAGCATTATATATTATAAAATAAATGACAATGGAACTTTTGCTTGATTTCAATTGTTATATTTTTATATTGGTTTTGTAGTGAAACAGACGAGGCTTGTGTTACAGACAAGACAAGAGATACAAGTTAGTGGAAATAAAAAGAACATTGCTGGCAGTTTTTTTTTCTTCATGACTCTCCTTCCTTTCTTCCTTCCCTCCTATACCCTTCTTTCTGTAGAATAAGACACTGAGAGAAAGGTACAGACAAGGATGCGAATTCTACTGGGAGATAGCTAGAAAACAAGAGTGAAATGAAGAAAAACGTGAGGAAATTTAGATTTAAACTTATGTGACTGATAGACAGAGAAAGTAGTTTAAATTTCAGAGCTAGGGGAAAATATTGTCGTAACGTATGGGTCTGAGCGAGTTAGAGAGAAATAAAGAAGTCTTATCCGGGAGATTGAGAGAAAGAGAGAGAGAGAGAGAGAGAGAGAGAGAGAGAGAGAGAGAGAGAGAGAGATTGGGTCGCATAGTGTCCGAGAAATAGAAAGGAATGACTTGTAAAAAGAGCGAGGTACCAGGAAACGCTTTTATGTAGAAAATCTAAGACATATAAAGTGAAACGTGTGAGAAAAAAAAAGAGAGTGAGGGAGAAAAAAGAAAAAGAAGAAAGACGAAAAAAAGAAAGAAAGAAAAAAAAAAAAAAAAGATTTGTCTGTCTGTAAGCTCTTTTGCTACACATTTTTATTTTACTTACTTTTTGATCAAGTGTATGTGCACATGCTTTATTTCTTTCTTTTTTTGTGATCGAGTTAAAAATATGATTTAAAATACCATATTTTGTTATACATCAAAATAAAAATATATATTATTATATAATATAACTTGATGAACTTTGAACTTGATGCTTTAAAAATACAATTAAATGCTTTAATAGTACTTTTCTCTGATATATTTCATAATTAGTTTTCCTATAGAAGCAATTTATTAGAAAAAGAATAATGTGACATTTTACTTTTTTCAAAGAAAGCTAAATCCAGATGACATCACATTTTTTGTTTCTTTTACGATACGCAAAATATCAAATTCATAGTCATCATTTTGACTTTAGGCAATCTAAACCGCTTATTTAATATTTTTTAAAAGGCAACATTTTAAATTTTGTTCTCTCTCTCTTTCTCTTTCTCGCTGACAGTTTACGAAAAAAAATTAAACATTTAATTTTTTTACATATACCTTCATATTTTTTTGTTATGCTCTTTTATATAAGTGTAATTATTTTTTTTCCTCATTTGTTATTTGAGTAAAAGAAATTTCAAACGACTAAATTTTTTTAACAAAAATATAATAATAAAAATGTTTATGTGCGTATAAAAAATATATATATTATATAATGTTTTAATTATTATGGAGATCTCAAAGCGTAATCGTGATGACAAATTCTGCTTGTCGTTTTATGTTTGAAAGCTTTTACTTCTCTCTCTCTCTCTCTCTCTCTCTCTCTCTCTCTCTCTCTCTCTCTCTCTCTATGCCACACGCCACAGCATTATAAAATGCTTTTAAAATTATGAGTTACAATGAGTTATAATGTTACACAAAAAAACACATATATTTTCCATTTTGTGTGAAAGAGTAGTAAGTTTGTGGGTTTCAAAACTCCGATTAAAATATATGACACAATATTTGCGTGAAGCAATATCAAAAGGAGATCGAACGACATACAGTAGACCCTTTTTTTCTTCCTTCTTTTTTTGGAAACAATATTATTTGTATTGTGAATAGTTACTATCGTAATAATTTTAATTAAAAATTCCAATGTTTTAAATGCATGAGTTGATTGCAACCACATATGAATGCAAATTAATTTCCCTTTGCTCAAGAAATTAATATAATATTTTTAAATTCTTAAACATTTATTTCATTTTTTTTTTTAAATTAATATCACTAGGATAATTCAGCACAAAAATAAAAAAAAATATATATATTTTTGCTTCGAAAACAAGACATTACAGTTAGTAATAAACTTCTACAAAAATTTACTCATTCTAATATTAATTTTGTTTTATTTGAATCAATCGAGTAGAAAAATATTTAAAAAGTGATTTAATTTATCTAAAAATAATATTGTATAAGATAAACCATAGACATATGTATATGTCTATGAGATAAACTTAATAACAACGATGGATATTACCTAAAAATATAACATTTTAATATCTTTATTATGTGTGTGTATTATATATATATATATATATATATATATATATATATATATATATATATATATATATATATATATATATATATATATATACACACTGTATATAATATACACACACAACACACACAGTATATATATTTTTACATATTTATACATTATTATTAATACAATATTTTTATAATAAAACCTGCTTATAGAATAACTCTGAAAGTTAAAAAAAATTGCGAAGCTTTTTATTATTAAAAAAATATTAACTTGGCTTTCACATGTTTGTACAAGGTAGTGTATTGTATTCACAGCACTTAGCTTGAAACCGCATAATCCCTCCTAATCCCTGAACACGACGGGAGGGGGATGTCGAGCCAACGAGGGTGGGGCCCATGAGGGGGAGGAGGTAGGAGAACGAATGACGTCACATACGTGCAATACCGATACATGGCAATAACCTTTGTATTAGACTTATTATTATTGTTTTTATTGACACTATTTTTTTTCTATTATGTTGATTGAGTGGGAGGGGGAGACATTGCAAATTGATAATATTTATTTTACATTATTACATGTATGTTTTTGAGTGATTTTACGTATATTTTATCTAAACGTTGTGCGGTATGCATATACTTTCAGGGGCTATTCTTAGAGAAAAAAAAAGATGAAAACAAAAAAATGTATAAAGCTTATAATAAATTAAGTTTAATACTTATGCGAACATAATCTAATTTCAAAGTATTTTACAACATTTTCATTAAAGGCATTTTAAGAAATTTTTGTGATGCAGTCTCGTCTACTCTCTCTCTCTCTCTCTTTCTCTCATCGTACAAGAGCAGTGAACGCTATAGTCAGAGAAGTTAGTGAGTACGTCTTGCTGGTACGAGAGCAACGCAACCAAGCAAGGGTGTTATTATTAAATTCTTGCGAGCAGCCAAAGTGATGCCAAAGTGAAAGCTTGGGAAATAAAGAAAAGGAACTTAATACCCAAGTAAAAATTATTATCATGTAATATAATGGAAGAACATTAAATATAAAATTGCTCTTTTTTTTTCTTTACTTATAAAATGAAATTAAGAAAATAAAGAAGAAAACATAATATCAAATTACATTACAGAGTATATTGACTTATACACGCAGTATTAAAATATAAAAATTACTGTTTTGAAAACATCCCAACTAAGGTTTTTATTTATTTTTTTTTTAAATTGCATTCTGATCTTGAATAATTGATGAAATTTAATATCATTTATCATGCATAACTATAGGGAGAATAAAAAAAAATTCAAAGTCATTAATTTAAATTTTGTATTATTATCTAGCTGACATTATACTATAATGCAATAATATTAAGCTCACTTATTTTTCTTCCAGTCACTCACAATTAAGTAAGTTTCAGTTTCAGAACTACATGAAATATAATGATTATTTTGTAAAAAAAAAAAAAAAAAAAAAAAAAAAAAAGAGGGATTCACAATTATTTCAATGAATTATATGACCTTATATAAAAAATTAATAGACCACTATAATGCAAATCTATAACAAATTGTATTTGATAATTCATTCTCTTTGTCTGAAGGTTAAGAGGTCACAAGACAATTGAATATAATGAAGTATAAGTATTTTTGTAATAGGCAATAAAAATCTTAATCTAATTATTTATTGTAACAATTAAAAACATATACTTTGAATCTTATAAAACAAATAAATAAATGCTTATTAAAACATCAAGACATTAAGACTCACAGTGCAAAATTAACAAGTATCACAGTAAAAATTTATACAACAAAAGGATGACGTTAGATGATTTATTCATGATAGTCCTGTCAGTATTTTTTTATTTGCATTTTTTTGTTGCTAAAATTAGAGCAAAATATATACTATAACAATAAACTACTTTGTATAAACTCTATAATTAAGGATCACTATACATAATTGCTTTTATTGTTTAATCAACATGTATGTAAATAAGATAACAATATCCTCTGATATTAGTTTGTCTTAAAAACTTTTGTGGAAAATAATAATAAAAATAAAAAAAGACAAAAAACTGATATTAAATATTACAACCTATTGCATTGTAGTTTTACTTGCTCTCCTACTGTGTATGTAGTAATAGATGATCCCAAATTTACTCTATCGTATAGTGTAATTAGTCAAATTACAAACTAATGACTAATATGAGTACTCACCATGGTATGGCTATAGGCGAGTCAAATGGGACGAGGTCAGTGTTCGAGTAGGAGAGAGCCACACCCACTTTCAGCTCTTGCAGTTCTTGCACGTTGCTGCACACAGTAATACATTCACGTAAGTATAAGCAACACTTCCTTGTCACGTCTTATTTTATATAATATTGCAACATCAGTAACATTGCAACCTGCTTGCATACTGCTCGACAGATCAATGACCTCCACTTTTTTGCAATTTCATATAAACGTCAATATATCTCAAAAAACTAAAAAATAATAATTAAACCCATTTTTTTTTATATAATTTAAAATAATTATATTTTAAGATTATTCTTACAAATAATGTAATATTAATTATCATCATTGCATTATTTTTAATTAAAACTCTTATGAATATATCATTCTGTTTTTTAATTACTTCTACAATTTTGTGTATTTTAATTGATTTAATAATGTAAAATTTAACTCAATTAATTTATTTTCATAATACCTTATCTTAGAATTATTTTTTTTAATATCTTGTTGAAAATAAAATAATTAAAAAAAAAAGTTAGATAAATAAAATCTTATCAAAAACACTATAAAATTTCATTACTAATTGCAAATTTTGAGTGATTTTTTTTAAACATTCGTTCGAAGATATTTTAATTGCTATATGAAATTAAAATATTAATCATTTAGTTTTATAAATTAAAAAGAAGAGAGAGAAAAAAAAGGGCGTGTTAATGAATGACGCGTTTAATTATTCCAAAAAGAAAAAGTTCAAAAGCCCAAGACTGAGTAATAAGATTATTGATATTTGAACATCATAAAAATAGAAAATAATCAATAAAAATATTAATAATTATAAAATCACTATGAAATAACATGCAATATAAGAATATTAGTGAGTTATAGTATAATACTTACTGTGTATAATATATAGATGATAAAATATAAAATTATAGTCTAAGACCTATGTTTTGGATATTAATAATGATTATCCTATTATTTTAAATAAAGTACAGATCTATATTCTAATGGAATTGCTTGCCTAAAGCGAAGTGGTTCTCTTGCTCTCTCACACAGGATTGAGAGAGGGATGCTGGAACCACCCCCGCTTCACCCCCGGTTTGTAACACAAGATGGCGGCAGGCGCGACTCATACTACTGGCTACCACAATCTTTAGCGCATGCTCTTTCGAACTATACATCGCAAAAATATCGAAATTTTTATATACCCTTATATAAATATTATATATAATATTGTAATAAAATAATTTTTTATATATAATTTTTTTAGTGGTTATGAATATTTAATATAAAATAATAAAAATTTGTATCATGATTATTGATTATTACTTTTATAGTTGTAAATAACTTTATAGAATTATTTTATTAGAATATATAAATTCATTATAAATGTTAAAGTGTATTAAACTAATTTTCATGAATAGCAAGTTTGTGAGAGGAATAAAATATAAAAAAGTATATTTAACACATTAGGTTTATTTATTTATCATATGTCATTTGTGCCATTGCATATATTTATTAAACATAATGAAATATTTGTATGAAAACAATACCTTTTAAATTGTCAATATTTGAATTGACTTATATAATAAAATAAATATGCGGAAATGTATTTATAATAGAATAATATAAAATTTAGTTCTTGAGGTTAAAAATATTTATGTATAAGTATTATCTAATTGAAAAATGATGATCAAAATATATTATGTATTTTTTGAGGGAGAAAAAAGAAAATTATTATTATAATACTTTTTACTTATAAAAAGTTTCCCCTCTTATTCAAGCTTGCAGTCATAAATTTCATTATGATCCTTCGGGCTCGGATATTTCTTTATATAACTCCCAGCAAAATCTTCCGTTCTTTTCAAAACTAATTAAGAGCATTTCTGATGGGATTTGATTTAGTATTTATAAATCTTTTGATGCTTTAGTTTTTATACATTTGACTGTAAATTGTTTATTTATCTTACGATTAAAGGAAAAGTTAAGTTTAAAAAACAAAAATACATCACTTTTGGCAAAGACTTATATAGAGCTGTATTTATAGTATCTTTAACTTTATTCATTTTATAAAGGGATTATTTGCCTCTAGTTATTTAAATCACAGATATATGTATAGCGTATATGATATAAAATGTAAATAATTCAAAAATTTAGTTTATATATAAATGGAAATATTTTGTCAGGAGAAAAACTAAAATTGTAATTCATTGAAAATGTCATAAAGATAATTTTGATATAGTTTGCTATATAGTCTCATCAGTATATTGTTTCCTGCAGTTATGAGTATATATATATATATATATATATATATATATATATATATATATATACAGAATAGAGAATTTATTCCTCGTCAAGTTGATTAATTTTTGCAATAAATTGAGAAAATAGGTTTGCAAAATATTTATATAGACAAAAAGTATTTTGAGTGATTGAGTATCAAATTTGTTTGTTTTTAATTGAAATGTGTCAGGGAATCAAATTAGTTAGTGTGCAAATTTACATTAGCTTCGTAAAGAGATCAAATTTGTTTGGTATATATCTGAAATTTCATTCTATACAGTCAATTTAGTTTCCAAATAGCCATAATATATGCTTCTCTCTCTCGCTCTCGTTCTATCTGATGTTTCTCTTTCTCTCTAGATTATATATAGTATTTGATTTGAAATCCTAAAATTTCCCTATACTGCCAATACAAAGGTATACAGTATAATATAAATGTAATGATTAAATTTTACAGACACAGAATCATGCCATCAAATTGAACAGATTGTCAAGTAATTACAACGCGACGTTCAATGTATAATAATAATGTTTATAGATGGCATATAGCTGATGTGAATTGCATTCAGTTCACGTACAGTATTTGACGACACAATAAGTGCAGGATTTTTTTTTTTTAACTGTAAAGAGAAGACATATTTTCTCGTTCCAGACTTGTCGACTGTAAGATAGATTGCTTGTTGGCACCGGAGTTACAGGTCTCTCTCTCTCTCTCTCTCTCTCTCTCTCTCTCTCTCTCTCTCTCTCTCTCTCTCTCTCTCTCTCTCTCCTCTACCCTCTATACTAATATTGAATTAGAATTTTTTAAATTACAAACGTACGTAATCAAGCATAACGTATAAAAGTAAGTAACGTCTTTTCAGAACATGAAGTAATGAAAAAAAAGAAGACATTTAATTAAAAGTTGTTATTAAGTTATAAACTATGTGAAATTTTACGTAAATTTTATTGTTCAGATTAACTTTAATAATAGTATAAATATTATGTTAAAGTTTATTATAAAAATTATTATTCAAATAAGGTTAAAGAATAAAATAATAGTAAAAAAATAAAAATGCTCAAAACTTAATATTATCAAATACATATTATATGATTTATTCAAATCATTCTTTTTTATGTATGTTTAGATATATAAGTAGATTTTAAATTTAATTTTTTTTTCTTCTTTTCTGAAGTACATATTTAAAGGATATAAATTTGATTTGTAAAAAGAATGAGTATAACGAATTTCATTTCTCTCACAGTATCAATTCTAAAGTGTAATTTAATCATGCAATATACGAGAGAGAGAGAGAGAGAGAGAGAGAGAGAGAGAGAGAGAGAGACATACACGTATAATCTCACATTTAATACAATTTGATGAAATTGGTTTAAATATGTAATGTGCTAAACTAAATGATCCTGCAGCCCTAAAATGTATGTATGTTCGCCCTAGGTAACAATTAGTGCTAAATGAATTTGTATTGTTACCAATATACTAAAATAAAATTTTACACACGTGTTTTTATTTTTTAATTCAATATTTAAACCTAAATTTAAAAATATTTAAAAACAAAATGTTCATTTTTTTTTAATTAAACATAAAATACGTTTATTTTTTTATTTGCATATTTATATTATAAATTAATAATACCAATATTTAATTAAAAATATTTATTTATGTTTTAAATACAAATAATATTCTGTTCTTCAAATATTCTATATAGAATTTATGTTTTAAATTTTCAGTAATGTGATTGTAAATTTGTGTTTTAAAATTTCCTACTATGTGGAGAAAAAAAAAAAAAAAAAGAAAAGAAAAGAAAAAAGAAAAAGAAAAAAAAAGTTGGTAACAAAAGTTTATAATTGAAATGCTTTGGTCTAAAAGATATAATAAAAATTCTTGTACCAGAATTTTCATGCTAAACTGTTTTATAGTTTTAGTTTATTTTATATTTGTGTTCTCTTTCTTCGTAAATTTTTTATATTTTCTACGTGTTGTAATGGGACATTTTTAATCATATTTTTGGTAAAATAATTCTATCTCTGCTTTCATTTTCACAAATTTCTCTCCATTTCTCTTGTCTTGGTAAAATCTTTACCAACTTTTGTGCGGGTTTCTGATCAATAAATTCTCTCTCTCTCTCTCTCTCTTTCTCTCTCCTGCTCCGCCTATTGCTTTTACTATATAGGCTTGCTGAAACTACCACCAGTCAGCCAAGCACACTAAAAATCTACCCTAAAAACTCCGATACACTACCACCATTCAACCCTATACAATATTAGCTTTTTAACCACCACTAAAGTATTCAAGAAAAATATATATAATATTATATCTTTTATAAAATATTTTTTACTTGTGACAAAAAAAAAATCACTATCATATTTACGTAAATTTTAAAGCCATATATATATATATTTTTTTTTTATCATAACAAAAAACCCTATGGTAACAATCAGTGGTGAATAATAATAATAAAAGAGTATGTGCTAAGTTTATCTCCCTCTCTTTTCTAACTTATTCTTGAAAGGTTGATCTGATCTGTCTTGAATATTTTGGAATTGAATGCCTACGTATATATAGCTATAGCTGCTTACTTGCTTGCTTGCTTACACTCCATCTCTTTTGTTGTTCTCTCTAACAAAGATTGAACGCTTTTGTGCACACCATAAGAGAAGATAAATTTCATCTATTTAATACACTGGAAAATAAACTATATAGTCTATACCCACATAAGTATAAATTATTTTAATATATATCTCAGATCTAATTTATTTATGAGATATATATTATATACTGTATTAATTGTACATTATTTTAAATTTTCTTATCATTTTTTTTATATTAATTTAGATCACATAATATATTTGCAAGTTTTTATAGGATTTTATTGAGGAGGGATACATTTTTTTTAAATATATCAATTTGAAATATGTATTAATAATCTGCATTAAATATGATATTAAATTATGTATTGGAAAAAATAAAGTTAATTATTTAAGATATTTAAACTGAAAATAATATAATTTAGCACCTATTGTGCGCCAATATCAATATACTATAAATCACTTACATGACTGTAAAATAATTTGATAATAATTTATACTTATTGATATATATATATATATATATATATATATATATATATATATATATATATATATATATATATATATATATATATATATATATATATATATATATGAATGCTTTAATAAGAATCAAATAATTAAATCTCGTCTTTTGGGATTAATTAAAAGAGTATTCAAAAGAGTTTGACGTGTTTTTACTTCAAAATAACTTGTAAATAATTTCTTTCATTTTGTTATATATAAATATATTTTTTGGAATATTCTGCATTTTTTTTTAATTTATTGTTATATTTTTGGAGTAACAATACTTTTATTATTAAAAATTTTGTATTGAAATTTATATTTTGTATAGATTATAGGAGGAGTTTTATATTATAATTTAAACTGTTGAGCTGTTTAGAACGAACGAGAGAGAGAGAGAGAGAGAGAGAGAGAGAGAGAGAGAGAGAGAGAGAGAGCAGAAGCCCTGTGAGCTTTTAAAAGCAGCCAACGATAGCATAAAGTTTTGGTAAAATATAATCTGATGAAGCGACTATAGAAAAGATTATTTAAATATTAATTACAGCTTTTATGTAATAAATAAAGCCGCCTCTTTATTTTACTTGTTTTCATACATAAATTATTGCGATACTTTTTGAGTATATAATTTAACATACATTTTACCAAAAATTATTACAATAGTGTATTATCATGGTAGTATTATATATATATATATATATATTCACCAATATTTTATGTATGTTATGCTATTGTTGCTTTTAACACAATTTTTAGATATTAAGTACAAAATTGAATTAAAAAAATTTAGTTTTTTATTCTTATAAACATATGTTGTGGAATAAAAATAATACTAATAATAAAAAAGAAAAAAGAAAAAAAAAAAAAAAGACTAAAGGATCAAAAATAAATTTTTAAAATTGTTTCTTTGTTTCAAAGTAAAATATTTGTGCATTTTAGTAAAACTCTAATAATTTAAGTAACGTTGAACATTAATTTCTTTACAACACGAATCATTAAATTTCAAATAAGTGATAAAAGTTATTTATTATTATGTGAGTTATGAAATAGAATACTGAAAATTATATAATGTATAAAAAGAAATACACGAATTTCGTTGAGAGTGAGTGTGTGTGAGTGAAAGTGAGAGAGAGAGAGAGAGAGAGAGAGAGAGAGAGAGAGAGAGAGAGAGAGAGAGAGAGAGAGAGAGAGAGAGAGAGAGAGGGGTAAAGGAAATAGAATTTTTCCATTCTTTTATTTTCAAAATAATAATAATATATTCTGTGGGTATAAAAAAAATATATTGCTGGCATTTTTTTTTCCATATTATATAATATAATATAGTGAATCCACTTTTATATGTTATGTTTATTTAACAAGTATCATAAATAAAACTAACTTTAACTCCCAGCTTTTGTATTTTCACACGCAGATTTCATTATGGAGAAAAGTTATACTCTTTACTCTACACTGAAAAAAAAATCATTATATAAATATTACTGACTAAAATGGTATATTTAGGAATACCACAAATTATCATTTAGATATTATCATTTAATAAATGTATAATATTTAAAACATTGGTCTTCTTTGATCTGAGTTCCCAGCAATTGATTTATTATTATTATTTAACTGGAAATTGAATTATATAATATAATATATTATATAAAAATCGTTCAAGATGAAAAACAGCCCAGAATATATCCTAATAATAATAATAATAATAGTGATAATTTATGAGTTTGAGAAAAAACAACTATCTGTCTTATATCAAAAACCCTTATACTAGTAAATTCATTTCCATTATAAAATATTTGTCTCAACATCAATTCTAAATGCATTAGAAAAACTTGCAACGAAAGAACTATTTAAATTTTGTTTTTTTAAGATTCTTAATGCATTTCTTATGGAAAAATCATTAAAAAAAAATTCGCTTAAACAGTTAAAAAAACCTTCATTGCAAGTATTCCATATTGACCATTACTTACAAAACCAAAGTCATAAACTTTTATCTCGCTCAAAAGCATCCGTTATTTTGCAAAATGTTGTTTTACCGTGTAGTTACATTAGAAATGCATGAAAACCATTACAATATTAAACACATAACTAACTGGCGTGTGTATACACAAGGAAGGTAGGTAGTTCTAGCAAAAGCTAATATCACTCCTCTTGGTTTATCTTTCTCCCAGCACAAACCTCTCTCTCTCTCCCTCTCTATTTCTCTCTCTCTCTCACGCTTATATTTTTAATATAATTAATTAATTCAAAACAATCGTCGCCTCTTGTAAATATTAACTATTATAAACATAACTGCTAAAAATAAAACCTCTTTTATTATTTATTTTTATAATAATAAGTGTAATAATACATAATAAAAAAAAAAAGATATTAAAAAAGTGTAGGTTATAGTTATAAAAAAAATATTAATTTTAATAATAAAAATATGATTAAAAAAAATCTCATTATTACAGAGTTATGATATGAGTTTTAATTTTATGGTTAATTCTAGAGAAATATATCATTTAATTATTGGTTCTGTTTTTAAATAACAAACTAACAAACTATATATATATATATATATATATATATATATATATATATATATATATATATATATATATATATATATATATATATATATATATATATATATATATATATTCAACAAAAATCGAAGATACGTTAATGGAAACTTTATGGGAAATCGTTTCTTTTGAAAATGGCTTTTTTTCCTCGATACAATTTGACCGTAACTAATGATCATTTGTATTAATTTCAATTGTTTTCAATGGCAAACTCAAGAGTAATATCACTCGAGAATATTATTAAGGGCGTTTGTGCGAGTTTGTGTGTGTGTGTGTGTGTGTGTGTTGAAAAAATCATTAATGTGTAACAATCATTTTAAATATCGTAATTTTACGGGTCAAGACGTAACGGAAAATCATTTGACTTTTAATAAAGTACTACTATTATTATTATTATTTAACATTGAGACTTTTGTAATAATGACAAAAACTGCAGTTTTGTAAAACGTGCAAAATGAGATAAACTGTATTTTAAATTGAGTCTGATACGTTTAAGTAAAAATCAATAAAATGCGAGTTAAATTACTTTTGATTTAAACTACTCTCGTTTTATTCGAAGTAACACTAGTATAAGACTTGAAAACTTTAGAATAATAAAATTGAAATAGAAAATTGGCCACCTGATGGAATAATACTTTTCTTACAAGATATCTTTCTTTTCTTAAGATATTTTACTTCCTGTGATTCAAGTGTTACTTTTCTTAAACTAATTTGCATCTTCTCATAATACTATAGCAAATACATATTCTTTGACAAATATAAAGCTAAAAAAATTCTTATATATATATATATAGTAGATTGTATTGTAACCTTTTCATTTTATTTATCAGGCAAATAAATATTATTATTTCATCGAAAGATGAGAATTTATTAATGTAGCTAAGCTAATTTTTTCTTTAATTATGCAATTGATAATTCCGATAAAGTTTTAAAAATTACACTAGCAAATGTTTTTTTTTCCCTAAGAAAATTCATGAGTTAGTGTATTTAAAAATATGTGTTCAACAATATTATAATTTCATATTATATATATTACGCACTAAAATATTCAAAATTATTTTATATTCTCTTCACATAAATTCAGTTTTATTATCACTTCCATTAGTACTTCACTAAATAAACTAGTTTTATTTTTTAAGCTCGATTAACTGCCAACTAGATAGAGAAAGAAGTTCGTATTTTCTTGTGTTTTTTTCTCAATTAGAGCGAAGCAAAGATAATGGAATTCTAGAGAAGTATTTCCCTTGGGTATTATTGGAGCTTAAGTATAAGACTTATATACAACATCAAACTCAAGTTTTGATTTTATATATCTAAGAAACATTTCTCTTTTTGTATTGTTTTAAGTTCTAAAAAAAAGTATTATATGTATTTTTTTTTACCATTATATTTATTTCTATTATATTTCCTTTTTGTTACGTTGAATAACTTTGTATATGAACATTTTTACATGTTTTTTCCCTCCGTTTTTCTTTTACGTTTTTTTTTCTCTCTGCTCCCCTCGGGCGAACATTTATAGAGAGCTTTTTCATCTTTCTCTCTCTTTCGTTCTCTCTCAAAGTCCGTTCTTGTGTGTAATCCAATAATCAATCGATATTGTATGAATTTATAAATCTTATTTTAAACATGCTATAAAAATGTTAAAGACGGGAAAAAGGAACGAATAGCCTATATACTTAATACGAAAGAGAGAGAGAGAGAGAGACAGAGAGAGAGAGAGATTATGATAATCTGAGTACCCCATAAGCTTTATAATACTATTAACAAAAAATTACTTTTTATTTTATTTAAGCTCTTTTATCATCTGTAAGTTAATTTTGACATATTTTATAACTTTTTTTTTCTTATGGAACTTATATTAAATATTATTTTACTCATTTTAATAAAAATTATAGTCATTAAATGTAATTTATAAAATAATCCTTAATGTCATCATCATACATGAAAGTTGCAGAGAGAGAGAGAGAGAGAGAGAGAGAGAGAGAGAGAGAGAGAGAGAGAGAGAGAGAGAGAGAGAGAATACTTATACACGTTAAAAAGATTTTAACTGCTGTTTTTTTTCAAGGGTAGATAAAAAGTTTTTTTGGTGTGTTAAAAAACAAACTTTTTTACTAGTTCTCTCTCTCTCTCTCTCTCTCTCTCTCTCTCTCTCTCTTCTCTCTCTCTCTCTCTCTCTCTCTCTCTCTCTCGTTTTCCTTACACAAAAAGCAACTTTGCGTAACAAAGTTTTGGGCTGTAACTTTGCCACCGCGCTCACTGTATATTTGATGTTTCACCTCCTCAAATCCTTGCCTTGTTTTCTAATGAGAGAATTTTCGTATACTTTCCAACCACAAGCAAAAAAAACTTGATAAAAGAATGCACTTTGTGCTTGGCACTTCATTTTATATATTTTTTTAGCTGGATAAAAAAACTAACAAGTTAATTATTAGTTTTTTTTTTATTGAAATAATAAGTTGTCTTTTAAAAAAAATTAATTCTGGTATATATATATATATATATATATATATATATATATATATATATATTATTTGTAACAAATTAAAAAAAAAATATTTGTTTTTTATTTGATTTCTTGTAAGCTTAAAAAAAATAAGCCCAACTATATCCTAAATTATAGTAGTGAATATTTAGCATCAAATTGTTAGCTTGATTAAAATTCCACTCGAAATGTTAATAAAATGTTAATTATTTGTTGAAACAGAGTATACATTTCTTTTTTCTTGCAACATGTAACAAAGTGTTTGATAAAAACTTTAACTGAAGTGATATTAATCCAATTTTACAATTTTCTAATTTATTTTTCTCTAATAGGCACGTGGAACTCATCCAATTTTTCTTTCTCTCTATACGTATTTCACTGAGCTGGCGAATGAAAAATTCACCCATGTTCTATGTATGTGCAAGTCCATTTCCGTGAGCTTGTATCCTCGTTTTAAACCGTGTTTTATGTTCTTTTTCTGACCGGTAGAGAGAGAGAGAGAGAGAGAGAGAGAGAGAGAGAGAGAAGCCATTCGTCGTAACAAAATGCTGAGTGCTGGAGTAATCAAAATTATTGCTCTATACTCTCTCCGTCTGTGTTTTATATTTTTATAAAATTTTAACAAAATATATCACGTACATACAGTATATCATCGATTCTATATCATTTTTTATGACTGCTTTACGATTTATTAAATATTTGATATTTTTTCAATTATAACAATAAAATTTATTAATATTACATTATATTGTATATTATATATATATGATAGGAATTTAAATTAATTAGTTTCATTAAATAGGAATGCCCATTTAACTGTAGTTTAATAATTAAAGTATGTAATTTTAGGTTTTAAAATTTGATTACATTATTTTAGAATCGATTAAATTCCAGTTTCAATGGTATTTCATTAATGAAATCATGAAATTTTCTGTTTGATTAAGATTTCAATTGTTAAAAATTTAGTCGTGTAATATTATTACATTTAACGATATTATTGCTTGATTTAAAATACATTTGTGAAGAAATGCAATACAATAACACAGGCAATATTAAAAAGAGAAATATAATTATTATGTAGAAAAAAAGTAATGATTATTTAAAAAAATGCATGCCTTCATGCTTAAAAAGAACTAAAACATCTCTAGATATATAATATCAAGTATGCAAATAATAAAAAAATCTACTTCAAAATTCTCAATAATATTTGCAAATAATATGAAGAATTTTATTAGTCGCAAATCAAAATCACATTTTCTCTATTCACTCATGATATTACCCTGTTTGATGTTTTCTTAATATTTCATTTTTTTTCCTAATGATATCGAGCTTTATGCTAACGTAATTTATAGAGAATGACGTATAAGCATGCATTAAAAATGCATGCAAAATTATTTTAAATTAAACGTAAAATTCTATTGCCTACAAAAACCGTTACGCATAGCTAATTTTTATTTAAATTCTAACTGAAACTTTATCATCTCATTTTGTTCATTATTAACATAATTTTTTGCATCAAAGAAAGTTAAAAAAAAAAAAAGTTAAATAAAGAGAATTTTATGATTTTAAGTACTCACATTTCCCAGCGAAGCTCAAACGAAGCGTGCAAAATTCACTTTAGACTCATTTTTTTCTCCTTCGTAGATTTTTTTGTCTCTCTTTCTCTCTTTTTTTCTTTCTTCTCCCCAAGTCCAAATATAATCAATTTTTTTGTGTCTCTTCACACACTGCACAGATGTGTAGGCGATCACAGGAATACGAAAAGTTTGGAAAAATTATTATAGAATATGGAAGGGGGTGGTAAGTGAAAAAAATTGTAAGGGGTTAAAAAAATGGGTAAAGAGAAGACACGGACTAGTTCTAACTATGTGGTCCACGGTCGAATGAGGTAGGGGTTGGTGAAGAGCGCTCCTTTTATACTCATCTCGTTTCCATGGTTACCCGTATAGGAGTAAAATTGAAGGGAGAGTGAGAGAGTGAGAGAGGGATTTATACTACCCCATACCGTCCCCCCAGAAAAAAGCTACCCCCTCCCTTTTTCTTTCCATTCCCCTTTAGTCTATATACCTTCCTTCTTTGCAAAAGCATCCCCCGCTTTACCCCACCCAAAAAAAACCCTATACCTCCTAACTCGACCCCCCCCCCTTAACCCCCTTCCCCCCACACCCAACATTTCCCCTACTTTTGCTTAACCGTACTCTCTTCTCTCTCTTACTCTTTCACTATTCTCTCTCTCTCTCTCTCTTACTCGTTCACTCTTCTCTCCCCCCTTCACGTTAATTCAACCATGAAATAAGTAAATGCATTTTTATGTAATACAGAAATCATACATTTTTATACATAAAAATATACGTACAGTATCTTGAAATAAAAAAAAAGTTATAAAAAATATATATATAATTGAATCCTATATCTTATTAAAATCTTCTCCAATGTTTTGCATGAATGCATGATGGCGTATTTTTATTTTATAACTGACATTTTCTTTTATGAATAGCAAATATACGAATTAACTTAATCAATCTTACATTTAATTGAATACAAAACATTGCAAATATTTTAAAATTTATTTTATTTATTTAATTATGCTAGTCTTAGTAAAGTATAATATTGAAAAATATCATTAAGAAAAAAAAAAAAAAAAAAAAAAAAAGGAGTAATAATATATAATACCATAGTGTCCATAGTATATATACGATACTATATGATAATACTTTTCAAGTTTGATAGAAAGTGTTTGAAAAATCAAATTTGTGATGTAGACAAGCCCTGATTCTTATTTTATTTTTATTTTAATACTTGTGGACTTAATAGGGGTAAATTTGCCAGTGAGAATATAAGGGGAGGGGGATATATAAGCTCCATGTTATGTAAAAGTAAAGTGTGTGAAGTGTTCCCGATTTTGACCCCCTTTTTGCAGATCTAAGAAAGTAAGGGAGAAAAGAGTGGACTCAAAGCCCTCTCAATGAACTCTGATTTTGTCAGAGTTGAACAAAGTTAATCATAAGAAACAAAATCCCAATAAGCAAGAAAGTTATATAATCTGCTGCTTTTTATATTAGGTTTAATCGTATATACTAATATGGTCAAAATATGTAAAATTTCATGCTCAGTTCAGTGACTGAAACGTGTAAAGTAGGCTCGGAAAGCAAAATCAGTTTTATTCTTCCAATGTTAATATTATGATTTTTAAACAGTAAAGTAATATAGGTTTATAAATATCATTTTTTTATATTTTCAATTGAAAACAAGTGATGCAAACTCTTCTCCCTCCATATGTTGAATCAAAGTAAAAACATCATAAATACTATAGTTTAAATATATGTATATATTTGTTTTAAATAAATAGTGCACATACTTAAATGAATAGATTTTGTGCAATTAAGTGTGATGAACATATATTTCATATTTAAATCACATAAAAATCCATTAATTCATATATATATATATATATATATATATATATATATATATATATATATATATATATATATAATATATAATATATGTATTAATTCAGACATTGAAAGTCTTTATGTATCATAAACTTCCATATGATTTACATTTAATCATTAAATAAATCATTTTTGCTTTTTCTCTTCTATTTAAGGGAGTAGGGTACCGATGTCGGCCATTAGACTCAAACTTTTCTCGCCAAAAAAATCTGAAATTTTGCACCATGACAATGATACTTCAGCTTGAGACAATGTCAAACATATAAAAACTTGGGGGGGGGGGGGGGTACCGTGCAAATTAATTGTATATGATTTTTTGAAATTTTAAGCCCATAAGGCCCAATGTTAATTTTAATTCTTTTTTTCTTTTTTTCGGAACGGTCAAACATCATGATATTTTTATCACGGCTAGATGTGACCCTTAGCTAAACAGGTACATCAAATGTAGACCCAAAACACTTATAGTTTTTGAGATATAAGTCATATAAGGTCGGTACCATACTCCCTTAATCGAAATAAATATAATACAACTTAAACATGGTAAGAAGATTTTAAATATTCATGTATTTAAAATCCACTTTCGGAAATTTTTACCTTTAAAGAATATATTTTAGTTAATAAATCTACAAAATTAATTTCAGATATAAAAAAAAAAATGCACGCAGTTTTTTCCCCTTTTATTAAGTTAACACAACTGTATATTTATGTTATACTGATATAAACTCGAGTAATTTTTTGAATAACATTATACAACTACTGTGTATGCTCATTTTAATTTTGAAAAACAATTTTTAGTATCCTAGCAATTGATCCTGAGTGTGTGTATATATATATATATATATATATATATATATATATATATATATATATATATATATATATATATATATATATATATATATATATATTATATAAATATATATATATATATATATATATATATATATATATATATATATATATATATATATATATATATATATATATATATATTATATCTGTGTGTATAAATATAAAGTTTGCAAAGCTCACGTTCTTACGTTATTTAAATTTTTAATGAGTTTATATTATAATTTTATATTTAGACTTAAAACTTTTTTTACTTCATTTTAAAATATAAACTTGATATGAGAAGTTAATGGAAGTTGATAGTATGTCACTTGTACGAATATTGAGACACATGATATGCACTTTATTATTACTTGGCGCATCAATATGTGGATTTACACATGCAATCCCCCCCCCCCCCCCTCGAGAGGAGAGAGAGAGAGAGAGAGCAGCCGGTGCGAGAGATGAGGAGAGAGAGAGAGAGAGGATTTTGATCCCAGCAGCCAGTATGTCTGATACACACCTTGTAAGTTTCATAACCTGCTCACTACGCTGCGCCACAAGTCCTTTTTTTTTTTTTTTTTTTTTTTTTTACATTTTGCAAAAAGGGATTATAGTTTTGATTCGCATAATTAAAAAAATATATAATTACATTATTTATGTTGATGCAATGTTTTGTATTTTATATATTTTATTTTATTTTAGTATTATTAACATTACTTTATAAACTATAATGTGTGTGATTGTGTCTTTTACGTCATGTTATTTAATTTCTTTTTTAATATATACATAAGAAGAAACTTTTATCGAGGAATCTTAATAAGGTTTTTAGGTTAAAGTTTAAAATTGAATCTTAAAAACTGCAATTGACCACTTGCAATGAACGAACTTTTTAAAATAATTTGAATAATTCTTAATGCATTTCTTATATAAAAATCGTTTTCACTTACTTGCTGCAACAATTAAAAACATTTTATTGCAAGTGGTCCATTGAATAAATAAATAGGCCTAAAATTTTGAAAAAGTTTTTCTGTTAGTTTAATAATAGTGTATATTATATATATATATATAATTATATATATATATATATATATATATATATATATATATATATATATATATATATATATACACACACATATATTGAAAAAAAGTTATTGTTTTATTTTTGTTAGTATTTTTATATGCAACATTTAAAAAATGTACATATTTTTGTTTTACTCTCAAGCATTGATTGAACTAAAAAATAATTACCTTTAACTCTTTTTAAACCTCAAAGATACAAAATTAAGTAGTTTCAAATCACATTAAAGTTTAAAATTATATTATAAAACAAAAATCTATATTTAAAGGCATTATATTATATAAATAATATTATAAAACAATAAAAAGAGTTAATAACAATTTATTTCAATAAAAAATATAACATGATGTTGTTACAAATGGTATTGGATTTACATTATTGAAATTTTCACTGAAATAACACGATGTTCCAACATGTTTGTGATTATTATCAACACAATACAATTTTACATAATATTAACCATAGCTGTAGTATTATACTTGTCTCTCTGTTTATTTATAATTAAATAGTTTTTTTTTTAAAATAATTGTTATTATGAAATTTAACGAAATAGCATTCCTATTTACGTTTAATTAATAACAAAAACTCAAGTTATATTATATTCATTTTTTTACTTACCGTGATATGTTTTTAAATTATTATGTTACTATGAAAAAATCACATTAAATTATTTTTAAATTCTATATTTCTTTTAAGACTTAAGGAAAAAATTCTAAAACATGACAAAATAAATTATTTTTAATGTTGTTTCTACAGAAAAAGATCGAACAACTTTTTCTTGTCAAAACTATATTTGATTACTTATTTTATATTTAAAAAAAAAAAAAAAGAAGTTTATATACGTTGTGGTACCGCTGAACTTTCTTAATTTTTTTATCGTCTTATAATTATGTCTGCTATCCTATCAGACTACCCCCGTAAGCTGCGACACTAACTATCTAGTTAAACCGTAGTTAAGTTGTTATTTTGATTGTTGCAACAATTAAAAAAAGATAACTAAGGTTTAACTAGAGGTTGCAGCTTACAACCCTTTAGTCATATTTATTTATTATTATTATTTAGTCTCAAAGCAATATTTTTATTGTAATAAGAGTAATTAAATTCCGCAATTGTAAAAAGATAGGAAGATCAAATTCATTGTTTGTTTTTTTATTACGTGTGATTGGTTAGCGCGCATCATTACATAAACTTAAGAGTAAAACTACAGCAATTATAGAATATTATATAATATATTTGTGTGCGTGTGTAAATATGAGGGTTATTTAAATATTATACTCTATATTTTAAAAAGTAAAAGTTATCATTGTTCTAATTAGGGTCAAGCCAATTTTTAGCACATTAAAAATGTGGAGTGTACCAGTACCATAATGTAATCACGTTTATCATGCAGCTATCTTTTTTGTACTAATATTTTTATCTTTTTTTTTTTAACCCATGAAGTTTTGTTTGAAAATATTTGATGTCATTCTTCTTTGCTCTAATTTTGCTATAAGCTGTCACACACACAGTACTCTCTCTCTCTCTCTCTCTCTCTCGGCTCACACATGGATGCGCCACACTACCATCACTAGAGAGAGAGAGAGAGAGAGAGAGAGAGAGAGAGAGAGAGAGAGAGAGAGAGAGAGAGAGAGAGAGAGAGAGAGAGAGAGAGAGAGAGAGAGAATATCACATTCAAATAGATTGAATGATTGGATCAAATTCCCATTAATATTCATTGGTGATTAAATTAGGTGTATGGGATAGGATTATATCGCACTTTTTTATTGATTATTTTAAATTGATATTTTTATGCTAACAACCACAAAAAAAAGATAATATTGTTTGGAAAAAAAAAACTGAATTGAGTAGTTTCATAATTAATATTCAAAATATATACTGGATGTTACATTCAATTTCACAGAGTTTTAATTTATTTGTTCTGCTTAAATAATTTTAATTTTACTATAAACGTTGTATGCAAAATCGTTGCTTGACATAATATAGCTCACATAGGAGAAAAAAAGTTAAAATACCAACACATTATATCATAAAATAATAAGTAACAATAGTATGAAATGTATTATTATTATTGTTTATACAAAAATATACACTTGATAAACTAACTGATAAGCAAAAGACATTGTTTTAAGCTCTTTCATAATATATCACACACACACAAATATATATATATATATATATATATATATATATATATATATATATATATATATATATATATATATATATATATATATAACTTGTGCTTTAGAATGTATGAATTTATCAATAAAACCCCTTCAAAAATGAAATAAGCCATTACGATAATATTGTAACAAGAGGTCTCTTACTTCCACCTCATAAAGATATTTATTTATTTATTTGAGTTAATTGAATATTCAGATTAATATTCAGAAAGGGCTGATTACATAATATAGCTTCATCAGAGAGTCATATTATAGATTCAATTGTATCCTGCGTGTATAGGCAACAATTGTGTGCTGTATGACGAGCGGGTTGCATCTTTAAACTCGTAGGAGTTAAGAGCTCAGAATTGCATATTTTAACTGTAATTTAACAATAATTTTCATTGTATAACTATAGTTTAATTTTTATAAGAGCATCAATTGTTTGTGCTCAACTATAAGGTTTAAATTTTTGAAGTGTTTTTTGAATTACGCGATTAAACTTAAATCTAGATGAAAATGTATGCAAGACTGCAATTTTTTTCTGTTCTTATTTTAGCCTTCATATTATTTCATTAAGTGCAGGAAAACTTTCAACTTTTAAGTATAGTATTCTATTGCAATATCTGACAAGTTTAATAGTTATACAAATAATACTCTACGTTTCTTTTACATTTTATTATCACATTTGTTTGCAGTAAAATTTTATCAGTAACTTTTTTTTTTATTATTAATATATAAAAATAATAATTTGAATAAAGAATATTAAACAATGCCTAAGTTTATAATTAGTATCATTTCACTTGAGTGACACAGAAATTACAATTTTTGTCTTACAATTTCATTTGGTGCAACTCAACAAGTTGGTAGGCATGAGGTAGAGCTGCCAACTTCTTTAGTAAGCAAGCTTTGTATGCAAAGTGTCATGAGAATTAATAGACACTTTTGTCTCAGCAACTCGTGCAAGAAAATAAAATTGTCACTCATTTGTTTATAACATAATCGTGACGTCACTTGCCTGGACAATTTCCGTACATGACTGGAGCTCGTGTTTGTAAACAAAAAGTATCTTTTGTTTATACAATGAAATTTTAACAGGAATTATTTACGTAGAAAATACAAGTCTGAACTTCATTTTTTTTGTACCCTTTCTCTTCATTCTCTCTCTTTTTTTATTATGATCTACCAAAATAATATCTAATCCACACAAAAAATATTTGATTTTCTGATTAAATATTCAAGAACACATAATGTCTTTGTTGGGGTTCTTTTGAAGTTAAAGTATTTGCTTAACAAACTTGGGTAAAATATCCTATACTCTTGCTTTGTGAAAGTCCTTCTTGAAAAAGAAGATTACATATAACGTTGCATTGAACAACTGGAAATATGAAAAAGTATTAAAATATTTTAAATTGTATGAATTTTAGCTAGACTCATCAACTCTCATGTAATTCAATTTATCATCTCTTTCAATCTCTCTCTCTCTCTCTCTCTCTCTCTCTCTCTCTCTCTCTCTCTCTCTCTCTCTCTCTCTCTCTCTCTCTCTCTCTCTCTCTCTCTCTCTCTCTCTCTTGTAAACAAAAGTTTTACTGGATTACAGAACGGGGTGTCTGACATTGTCTAGAAAAATTAGGCTGAAATATATTTGCTTCTAAAAACCTATAAATGTAAATGTTATTTTCGTGTAGCGTAAAAAGTAAATTTAAAAATAGAATTAACTTGTCATTCTTTCAGCACAAACTGAAATAAAGAATGAAGATTCAATTTAAAACACGGAATAAATCTTCAACTAAGTAGAGATTCCTTTACACAGATTGTTTTGATGATAAACTTTCAAGTAATAATAAAATATTCTAAAGTGTAGGGTACACACGTTGAAACATTTTCATGTCAACATAATTTTTATGTTACATGAAAGAAATATACATTTAAAAATGCTTATAATACAGTTGAAATTCAATACTTATGACAAAAACTATGACGACTTATTTTAATGTCACAGTGTAAACTAGTCTTATTACTAAAAAAAAAAAAAAAAAAATTTAATCTGTTTAGAGACTGAGTTAGCATCATCAGTATATTGATACACTAAATAGTTAGATGTTTGTGAGTAAGTACATGCAATGCGAGGGTTGACCCGGGGATTCACCCACACACACACATAATATGCAGCATAATATAGGCAGCATGGCATACACAGCACGCAGCAGCCGCTTTGTGTCTCATAGTATGGCTGTTTGAGCCTCATTAACTGCGGCAAAGTGAGAGGCAGGGAGCTAGGAGTGAGCGTGAGAAATACTCACGTGTTTCACTTTGCAAATATATACCCATACTTTCACGTGTGTAATACAATCTTCAGTTTTAGACAATATTGAAGTTCTGACATGTAATGGCTCATTATGCTAAGTACTGAACGTATGTATAACTTTGAGAGAAATTAAGTTCCAATATCTTATGGTATCAGTATTCATTAAGTCCTGTCATCTCCCATTATTTATAATTTTATTGCTTTGAAAATATGATAATATTATTATTATTTTTTTTTTTTTGTAGTCTTGTTATGTTAAAAATTTAGTACTTTTAAAGGCATAGAAAACATGAAACAACATGTTATTTTTAATCATTAAAAACAAAATGGGATCTACAAAACTGATGATAATTTTTACCAGAATGTAAATGTTGCCCCACACGAGAGCGTGAAAAAACTGTAAAGTATGCAATTTGCATGAATATTTCTGTTTATGACGTCAGAAACAGGCAAAAACTACTATGAAAATGTTGTGCGGGTTGAATAAACCAATATTTCCTGGTCACTGCTACCGCATTATTACAGTTGGATTTTGAGACCAATTAATGTTATTTATGTAAGTCCCATCAAGTGTTTTGTGATGTAAATGCGAATGTTTTCATGTTGTCTATATCTTTAAGGTGTAGAAAAAAAATGCAGCATAATTTTTTCAATTAATATTTCGTATTTTTGTAAGACGTAAACATAGGTAGAAAGTTACTTTTATTTATATAACATTGTATATAGATATTATAGATGGATATAATTATATATTTTTATTTTGTTCAATTACTTGCACAGTCATCGTAACAGTTACCTCGCAGTTTTTATGTTTTAAATTCAAGCTCAATTCTGTGTAAACTTATAGGCGTAGAACACCTTGAAAAAAAATACTGCCTAATATACCTGAATATCAACGTTGATTTGGCCGGAGTCATTGATTTCTAATTTATTTTCTATTCTCAAAATGACAGTTGCGGGTTTGTGTAATCACAGCTCACTAGTCCACGCGCGTGAAAACAGGTGAGCTGTGACGTCACAAATCCGCAACTACAATTTTAAGAATGGAAAATAAATTAGAAATAAATGACTCCGGCCAAATCAACGTTGATATTTAGGCATGATAGGATATTATACATGTTATTTGTTCAAGGTGTTCTACGCCTTTATATAATGCTTAATTAAATTGAATAAAAATAATATTTCTATTACTCTTTATTCATTTTAAAGTACAAATGTTTAATACAACTAAATAAAGCAATTAAGAAGAAATATTTAACTTAGTTTTTTTTCTTGTTTCATAATTAAGAGATAAGTGCAAAATAATTTTACAAGGTCCTGAGAGATTCATAGTTCCCGCGAGACTCGTAAGATTTTATCCTGAGCAGTCACTGAATTTTTTTTTTCATAACTTTTTATATTTTTTAATGTAAACGTTGTGCTACATTTAAGGTTATAATAGGTGGAAACAGTTAATGTTTTAATATAATTTAATTATATATGACAAAATTCATTTGAGAAACTCCTTAAATATTTTATAATTATTTTATGATGTCGTTGATTGGGAATGACAGCTTAAATCTCTTTTCCTCTCTTTCTTCCTCTATGATATATCTCTACTCATTAAATAAAACTGATTTAGAATGCTATATCTCTACTCATTAAATAAAACTGATTTAGAATGCACTGAAATTGCATATATTTATAAATTAAAATGTATTTTAAAGATACAAGTTTAATAATTATAATAGATAGATGTCCAGATTTTGATAAAAATTTCTAAATACGTTAAAAAAAAGCACAGAACAAAACATTTAAAATTCTCTTCCTTCCTTCCTTTCTCTCTCTCTCTCCCTCCCTCCCTCCCTCTCTCTCTCTCTCTCTCTCTCTAAGAAATTACCTATTACTATTATTATTTATTATTATTATACTTTTTAAAAATCGATAAAATACATTCACATCCCTAATACACCAGTAATAATATAGTAATTCAGAAAAATTTTAGTAAGTAAAACATATTTTATTTTAACTCATTACAGTTTCTCCTAGAAATAACACAATTAATGTATAATATTATGTTGTTTTTTTTAGAACCTGTCACCTTAAATACTATGGTATTATCGTCAAATATCCATGTTGAACAATAAACAATGAGTATATTTTATGATTGCAATAGCAGCTCGTATTATTTAAACTCAATAAATGTTATGGTCTTGATATTTAATAATTACAAATAAAAATATTAAATATCAATAAAATAATAAATTTTAATTATAGCTACGTGTAGTAAATATAAAATGTTTTATTTTTCTAATTTTACATTCAAATAATTTTAAATTTTTATTTAATATTTTAATAACACTAAAAAATAAAACATTTAAAGTTAAAAAAGAAGAAAAAAAAAAGTATTTATTGTAAAACATTTATATGAAGTGCTGATATAACAAATGTTTTAAAAAAAACATCACACAAATATAAAAAAGCAAGCGTGATGTGATCAGGTGCAAATAATAACTTTTTAGCACATTTTCAATGTTGCCTGTGCTACTGTTGCTATTGATCGCTTTCGTTAATTGAACACAACTAATCATTGAAATGTTCGGCAGGAGAAACCATTCTCTCTCTCTCTCACTCGCAGGCCAGTTTATCAATTTATTTATAGTGAGGAAAACGCTTTAGAACAATCGCGATAATCCACAGTATTTACAACTCACAGCAAAATAAATCACTTTGAAAACATACACCCTCATTGCTTTTGTAATGATTATTTAAAAAAACAAAAACAATATAATAATAATTAATGTTTTATGTTAAGGGTAAATACAAAAATAATTTTATGTTCTAAATTATGAAAATAAAATAAAAAGACTTCCCTGTTACCATTTTGACTATTTTTTTCTATCATTTCTTTGTTACGCGTATACTAATAACTATATAATTTTGAAAATAACACAATTTGAATTGGGAATCGAAGCAGTGACTATTCTCTAAAGTGATATGTGAGTGTTGTTCAGAAAGCGTTAAGTATTCTCTGTATTGTGGATGGAGAGAGAGAGAGAGAGAGAGAGAGAGAGAGAGAGAGAGAGAAGGAGAACTAGAGATTGAGAGAGACAGAAAACGAGGAGAGCAGACAAAAAAAAAAAAAAAAAAGAGCGCAGGACAAGAGATGGAGGTTGCAAAGTGAAAAATCGACCGCGTCTCTCTCTCTCTCTCTCTCTCTCTCTCTTGGGTGTATCACAGTCACTCACTATATATTACGCGCGAGACAAAATATATATACATACATACATATATATTCCGCTTATTTTGCATTATACTGTACCTTAAATATTATAAAGTAGAGAGAAAAGAAAGCGAGGAAAAACCCCTCAAGCAGCAAACTTTATGAAATAGTTATTTTTAGAAAAGAAAAGAAAGAAAAGAGAATTAAAAAAAGAAACTTGGAGGGAAAAAAAAAAAAAAAAAAAAAAAAGAGCACAAAAAATATATACGATGAAATCCAACTTAATGCTTTAAGTTAAGATACCTAAATTAAATAATGAATTATTAAACAGAGAAAATTGTTTTGATTTTTGTATCTACCAAAGCAGAAAATAAAAAATTTTATCGTCATGAAATATTCAATCTCAAACAATGCTATGATTTCATATAATATGTTTTTATTTTTAGAATTCTGATAACAATGTTAGTTGATTTTATATCTACTCCATCTACTCGTATGTCTTTAAAAGCTGTTAGTTAATAAATAGATAATAACAAAAGTTACATAGAAGAATATTCTAATTTTTTTCTTGTGCAATATTATTTTTAGCTACAGTATGTAAATTGCAAAAAAAAAAAAAAAAAAAAAGTCAATAAATTTTTATTTTTTCTGCAATATACACGAATTCAGCTAAATAAGAATTAAAAGCACTAGGGAGAAAAACGTAGAAGCAACTTTTTTCTTTTATATAACTGTTTCACTTTTTTATTCCGGTTATTTATCTTAATGGATACAATGTAGTAAGCAGCTACGATTGATGAGATGTATGAAATAAAGATTTTTTTTTTCTTAATAATCAAATATCTATATCTGAAACTTTACTTTTTTTTTTAATGCTATTTTTATATAATGTCATATATGTGTATACTGTAGCATAATGTATGGTACTATTTATCCATAACTGTTATAAAAAGAAGAAAAATAAACTTAAAAAAAAACACACTTTATTATTATGATTATGATATAGCATTTCTATTTGTTTATACAATTTTTACAAGATTGCTTAAAGCAAAGCAAAGTTAAAATTTTTAATTATTATATAAATAATAGAAATTATAAGCAATTTATCTAGTATAATTTTATATTGAGTTTAAGAATATTTAACTTTATTCAATACTTTTATAACAACATTAAATTCATTATTTTAAAATAAATAAACACTTTTATTCAAGCAGCAAAGTGTGTATATATTTTTTTTTCTAGCTTCTCAAGACAATTTTTTGTTCGTTCATCTTTATATTTCACACTCCCCCAGTTTTATGTGTTATGAAGTGCTAGAAATTGTCATATACATTGTTGCCTCAAAACCAAGTTATGGACCATTTTGTGCTCCCAAGTAGTTTTATATCATTTTTTTTTGTTCCCCTACTACACAAGACTGTTGCTATAGCTTGTCATTCATATAATATAATACAATATCAAATAAATATATTTAAGACTTGGAAGTCAGTGCACAGATTTAGAAATTTAACCCTTGACATTTCTAGTCATGGTGTAAATTGTAGCATACTATAGTAAAGACGATACATTTAGAGTTTTGCGCATTTTTTTTAAATGCTTTTTTTTTTTTTTTAATAAGCACTTTATAATTAAGGCTGCAGAAGAATTGTACTATCAAAATAAACAAATTGATTGGTAAATACTAACAATGTACAAATTTCATGACTCAGAAAAATAATTTTTGTTAAGTTTGATCAAGAATTTGTAAGCTTTCGACACTTAATAATTGATTGTTATAAGTGTTTAAGAGTATCCCCCCTCTTCAAAAAATATTTTCATTATAAGCCTCTGCGTAACTGTTATACCTAAATTTATATAATAATATAAAAAACAATCTCTGGGAGTAAATTCGATGAATCGCAATTGATCGATAATGTGATAAAGTTGCAAACTAAATACCGGATTATCCTCTTAGTGTAAACGAGATTGCTGAGCGTTAGCAACAAGTGAATTTCCGCAAATCACTTGGCCAACTCTCTCTCTCTCTCTCTCTCTCTCTCTCTCTCTCTCTCTCTCTCTCTCTCTCTCTCTCTCTCTCTCTCTCTCTCTCTCTCTCTCTCTCTCTCGTTCTCACTCGCGCTCGCTACTCGGGACTTATCTTGAATTACGTACGTGCCACCACGGTGCCAAAGCAAAAGAAAAGAATAGAGGCCGAGAAAAGAAAAGGTATTAGCTTCTTTCTTCAAGTTTGCTATATAAATCTTTCTTTCCTCTTTTTTTTTTTTTTTTTTTTTTTTCCTTTCCTTTTTTCAACCTATCTTCGCAACTAAAATTGTTGTTAAAAACTTTTTCAATATGACGATCTACTTGTTTCTTATCAAGCGTTTTCTTATTATTTTTTTTTTACTGTAAGTTGAGCGAGAGAGAGAAAGAGAGGGAGAGAGAGAGAGAGAGAGAGAGAGAGAGAGAGAAATATTACTTTTTCATTTCAGAAGTTATCAAACTTTTCCCCAGTATTCAGATTAAAAATTAACATACTCTATAACTATCAGTGTAAAAATTATGTGTAATAAATACTGTTGAACTGCATAATAATAAATTTTTACTATCTAAAATAGCAAATACTTATTTGTCTGTGTATAATTATATTTTGTACCCTGTATTAGTTAAATTTGCCTGTACAGTATATTTTATACTTTTTATTTTTATTAATAATGGGCCTTTTTCAAATTCCTTCCCACAATAAAATAAAATATACATACGGTTGCATTTATAATTGGCCATAAAATTGAAATAAAATGTTTTCAACTTTAGCTTTGTACAAAAATAAGCTAACTTGGGGTTAAAAGATCTAATTTCCCATAAGGTTATTTAGAGTTGTTGAAAAACTTCATGCTCTGTGCAGTTTGGGAGATTTTTATCTAAATTTTCTTAAAGCTTTCAAAAATAGCCCGTGAAAAAAGGACTAGTAAAAATAATCTTTGTAAATTTTGTGACTTTAGTAAAAAGTCACAATGTTATTATTTATAACGAAATTTTACTTTTAACTTCAAACTTATATTCCTATATTCATTGTGATTTTTGAAGGAAAAAAAAACTCTTGAAAAGTGTAGTTTTCAAGATATCAACTTAATCTTTTAAAAAAATATTTATAGTTGGAAAAAAAGCTGTAGCTATCTCAGAACGTAAAGAGAGAAAATAAACATTATTATTCAGGAGTTATTCTTTTACAGTATTATAATTATAACACACTAACACTCTTTGCTTACACGCAACAATATTTCAAGTTCATAAGTCATTTCAATTCTTAATACGATTTCACAGTAGTAAAGTTATTATATAGTTAAACATTGCTGTATAAATTATATTAAACTGTAACAGTATACGTAATAGTTTTCTAGTTCTTACTGAATATTTTAATACTTTACGTAAAATTTAGGCAAGTTGAATTTTTCTCACATTTATTCGTCAATTGGATGAGTTTTAAAATAATCAGGAAAATATAAAAAAAGGAGGTAATAGTGTTGTTCGTAAATCTGTTTTCTTCCACCAAAAAATGCGCATTCCATTTGATTAACCATAGCCGATCGTCATTTTAGTAGCAGAAAACAGGGTTTACAAACAGCATTAATTTTATTATACATATTCTAAAAGATAACATTGTCCTGAGTCGATAGATATGCGAATCTCTATTTTTTAATTTCATGAAGTACTTTTAATTAATTTTTTAAAGTCACGAAATGACAACATGGGTGGCTACTTTTTCCTATGCCCATATGCATAAGTTACCACCCGAGACGCCACTTTTCAAAAATTAATTTAAAATACTTAATGAACTCAAAAATTAGAAATTCACATATCAATCGATTCAAGACAATGTCCTCTTTTGGAATATAAAATAAAATTATCCCCTAAAAGTTTTTGGAGTCTTCTTCATTGTTAAATTTTTGAATCCTCTAACGTTATACAAAATTATTGAAATATTACTTTACTTCTATTATTGCCCTATTGGCTATTTTTATACATAGATCAGCAAATGAAGAACTCACAAAAAATAAAAGGACGGTGTACGTTTCGTTTTTGATATCATCAAAGACTAACTTTCAAAAGTCTCAAAAACTACGTTTAATACTTCCAATAATAAAAAATGTCTTACTTGTTAGAAAAATAAAAGTGAATGAAAATTTTATATAGAACTCAAATATCAATTCAGAATTCGGAAATTATTCTCAATTAATTTGTCAGTTGCATATGAACTGTTTGAGAGCTCATGTATGCTAATCACACAGTTATGTTCAATAATAATATTGTCGTGTGTAATTATTATAGGTAAAATTTTGGGAGTTATTTTTTAATACGATAGAAATCATCAACTCTTATCAATGTATGTAATAATAACAAAGATTTGTAATTGTTGCTGGAAACATTTATTTAATAATAATAATAAATTATTTTTATTAGAGGCCAAAAAAGGTCTAAACCCACTTACATTGTCCTCTGACTTTCTTTAAACAATATGCAATAGTCAGAGTATTTCTTCATTATATTTAAATGTTATATACATAATTAACAAAGAAAATCATTTTAATATATATTTTGAAATTAATTTTTATAAACAATATAATATTTGAGAGAAAAAAGTGCAATCATTTATATTATTGATAACACATTTATATAATTTATAACAACACATTTATATATTATTTATAACATATTTATATATTTTCACTGTTTTTAAAAGAATGCTTTTTATCTTGGAATTACCAAATCCCAAGTAAATATAATTTTGTTAACAAAATTCTAAATTATTGTTACATTACTATAGTTTTGTTTTCTTAAAATATTAAAGCCTGGTTACATTCAAGAAACTAATAAAAACTACTATTGTTTTTTATTGCTGTAAATGCAGTATAAAATGCATTCATATGACTACTGAAGTTTTTTGCACCGTCACGCAACTTTGTTTTATTACATGGTGCTACTTTTCCTACATATAGAGCGGAACTGAGATTTGTCACACGTTTCCTTAGTAACATAGAAGTTATAAAGAAAGAGACATAAACTATATAAAATGCCATTTGAATGTAAACCCAACCAGAATTAAATTAAGTACGTATCCCAAAAACCTTTATTTTTTTTTCAAATCAAATCCATTTCAAATTAATTCCGTTTTGCATCAAATACTGTTTCGCTCTTTAAACTGGAAACTTACAAAGCTATGAGATGTTTCAAGTAACAATAAAACGAAGAAAAGGTTTTGATATTTTTATGAAAGAGAAATATAGGTACATTGCGTACTATGACGAGTGCACATGTATAAGATTTTTTTTTTCCAGCTTGAAAAGTACATAAGACTACATAATATGAACAGTGTATATTATTGATTTCAAAAATATAAACAAATAACACACTGACTGCATCATAAACACATGAAATTTTTTATATCATCCGCATTCAAGTATCAATTTTTCAAAACTAAGCGAACGAATCTTATCAGACGTCTGCAACAAGTGAAAATTTTCTTTATTTTATTTTAAGAGAGAACACTTTTGTATATATATATATATTTTTTTTTACTGTTTAAGAAAAAAAAATTTTCATCTTATATTTTGATGTAAAGCATATGCAGAAATACAAGAGAGAATAACAGTTTCTGAATGCTTACGTTTTGGAAAGAGAGGAAGAAAGAGAGAGAGAGAGAGAGAGAGAGAGAGAGAGAGAGAGAGAGAGAGAGAGAGAGAAACTGCTTACCCTAGTAGTGTTATATATTAGGGCTATTCAGAAAGATGGGATATTATATCGTATAGAGCTAGTCATACTAAAGTAGTACATATTATACATATATATAAAAGCTATATAATATATATATGGTATAGTATATATGTAACAAACTTTCAAGTAAAACGTAGCTAGCTGCCATATACTTCCTTGTAGATATATCGAGAAGCAGAGTAGAGAGAGAGAGAGAGAGAGAGAGAGAGAGAGAGAGAGAGAGAGAGAGAGAGAGAGAGAGAAAGATGCTGTACCATAGTAAAATACCCTCTGTATACACCCTTACACACACACCCACTACCACCAGTGAATGTACGCTAGCAGACGATCGACCGACTGAAAAGAGGCACTCGCTTTTGCTCGTTCTGCCATTCTCTCTCTCTCTCTCTCTCTCTCTCTCTTCTCTCTCTTCTCTCTCTTTTTCTGTAACAGCCATGATGAGAAGGCTAAGGGGATAAGACAAAAGTACGTGTTACAATTCATTTCATTACAATAACATTCTGCGTAACAGAACAATAACTGAATCAAAATCATCTCGCTTACGCAATTATAATAGTATCATCGTATTATAATCAAGTTTAATAGAAAGCTCGATTGTGTAAATCGGTTGAATGTTATTATGCTCTGTAGTTCTTATATATATAAATTAAAAAAAACTTCGACATTAATGTCATTTTATGACTATTCAATTTATAGGCACATGTTAGTAATTTAATTTATTTTAGTGTAGCTCCATTAAAATAAAAAGTAATCTAATGCATATCTATTATTAAAAATCATACCGAAACATTTTTGACAGTATTCAGTATTTATGAATTTCTTTTCCAATATGTTGTAATGGCTTAGAGAAATGTCAAATGCGACTATATTTTCAATATAGAATTGCATTGAATCGTAAATAAAGCATTCCTTTTTTGAATTAATTTTATGTTTGGATGATATTCACATTGTATTTATAAGTTCTAACAGAAACCACGCGTGTTCAACTTAAATGAATTTATAAGTTGAATATATAAATAATTAATTATAAGGTAAAAAAATATTTTAAAATAAAATAATTTGATAAGTTTAATAATGTTTGACAATCATAAGATATTGTTGAACAAAATTGTAAGTTAAAATGAATATTTCTATTTTCTTGAGTTTGGTGTTGAGACAAAATATCAATATCTCCCTCACTAGTTAGTAAATTATTCAACAACGCGCTTGAAGAGAACAAGAGGGAGTGAACTTTACACTGACGTGAGCTTCATTTCTTGCATTCACACATCGACAATTTAATCTTACTGGAAAAAAGGCAGAGAGAGAGAGAGAGAGAGAGAGAGAGAGAGAGAGAGAGAGAGAGAGAGAGAGAGAGAGAGAGAGAGAGAGAGAGAACAATATAGCAGTTGCATACATGAGTTATTTAACTCTGATAGTGAAAATAGAGATCAAGTTATAAAGAATAATTAGAAAGTTAAATTTTATGTGTACGATCTTATAATAGTTAATATACAATTAAAAAATACTGTATGTTTAAAAAATGTTAACTTTTGCTATTTAATATTTGAGGTCCAATTTTAATTTTAATTTTGTTACTGCTAATATTCTCTAGTTGTATCATAAATAATTTACTATTGATTCTCATTAAGAAATTAAGTACACTTAGTACTGTGAAAAAAAAAAAAGTTTTGAAGTTAATTTATACTAATACACTCACAAAATTAGAGTTTGTATGCACTGATTATTTTATTAAAATTACAAGAAATCATAAGTTAAAATTTTAAGTTACTAATTACGTTTTAAAATAGTTTAATTAAATTTTATGTATATATTTTCACAAAAGTTAAATGATATATGTATAATGTTATACGTTTTACGTATATTATATAATATAGTGAATACAAAAGTTTTCTTAAATATTTTTATAATTAGTGTACATCCTACTTTATAAAACTGCCTTGCATGATGATTATGTAGACACGTTTTCCTCTGTGGATTAACAAAAGGTGTTAACGAATTTGCATATTACATGCCACCAAATACAAACTTTGGTTTCCGGGTATTTTTGTGACAAACTTTTTTTTTTTTTTTTTTTTTTACCTCTTTTAAATAATAAAAAATGTAATTATCATAATATTTTCCACAGTTTTTGTCACCTGCAGAGTAATTTTAATTTTTACGACATATTTTAATGTCAGTGTACAATAAAAGTAGTTCAATAAAACTAAATATTGTATAGTGTTGTTAATAATATAGATTACTAGTCGTTCTATAACCTAACATAAACCTAGCTTATTTATAACAATTATTTAATAATAAATTTTGAATATTTTTAAAGAAAAGTGCATAAAATTGATTTTATCATTTATATTAATGATAATATTAGAAATTACGTAAATATGATATTAATAAATTAAATTAATTAACATTATGTTAAAGAAACGTTATGTTAATTAAGAAAATTATTTTAAAAGTAATTTTATTATAAAATTGAAAGAGAAAAACATATTGAACATTAAATTTTTATCATATAAATAGCAAAATGGAAGAAATTCATATAAATTTTATAAAAAAAAAAGAAACATGCATAAGAAAATAAAAGTTGAGCTGACTTGTTTACAATGATTTAGAAAGACACAACTGAAAAATTCATGCAATAAAATAAAATACATTTCAATCAAGTTTTTGACATGGGAAGAGTTCTCTCTTTTTATTATTATTGTAATATATATATATATATATATATATATATATATATATATATATATATATATATATATATATATATATATATATATATATAATTATATTGTATATATATAATAACACAAATATATAAATAAACATTACATTCACTAACCAAGTAGGTCAATGTACACAAATAATACCTTCAACTTATAAAAAAAATATCCAACTATTCATAATTCTCTTTAAAAAAGAAAAAATTGAAAGAGATGGGGTGGGGGGGGGGGGGGGAAGAGAGAGAAAAAAGTATGAAAATATTTTGAAATATGAAAAAACAAACTTTTGTATCTTATCAGCAAATTTCTTCCAAAACTTATAAAATCTTAAAAAATAATAATAATAATAATAATAATAAAAAAAAAAAAAAAAGAGCCTGTAGCAAAACCGAGAGAAAAAAATGTATAAAAATAAGTTTGTAAATGTTAAACTAAAATCCTATTCAAAAATAAAAAAGAGGGATATAATCACTCGTTTTTTTATACATTTTAGCACGAGAGAAAAAGAGAGAGAGAGAGATGTTCAAACGAGGATGGGAGAACGGATCACATCATACATTTTACACAGCACCAGATCGCTGTAATTTTTTTCCTTCTCTTCACATTTTAATACATTTTTTTTTATTCATTGTTCATTTCCGATTTATTTCCCGAGTGTCGAGCTAGCAACGACCTTTTTTTACATAATAAAGAACAAAAGGAAATATTAATTCAGACACACCGAGAGAGAGAGAGAGAGTACCATTATATATTTTTGTTAGAGATATTATACCATCGTACCTTTATGTATTTTTAATACTAAAATTCTTTTCTTTTTTTATTGTTAAGTGCATTAAACATTTTTTATTGATGATAATTTGTTAAAAAAAAAAAATAAATACATGATGTAGGGAAAAATCATTGCATAATTGTTTTTGCATCACGTTATTTATAATATTGTACTACATTAGTAATTTTTTTTCTTTGATTTTTTTATATCGATAAAAACTTAAGAACAAAATTTCTATATTTCATTCTTTCCTACAACCAGAGTATATACATATTAAATGTATACAATATAATTCTCTTTTTTTAATTTATTGCATCCTTAAAGATTAGAATCTAGATTATGAAGCTTACATTTACATTGATTTTGATCATAAATTATTCAAAAAGGAAATCTTTTTATCATAATATACTGCATTTATTTCTCTTCTTATGATTTTAACGTTAAAATAAAATTAACATGTAAAGTGTAACTTATATATATTATACACTTCCACGTTTCATCTCGCCATCACCGAGTCCGAGTGTAGTCCTTTTATTTGGCTTGTTATAGTGACCGGATAAATTTAAAAAAAAAAAATTGTCAAGTTGATAATTTGTAGTTAATATTGTGTAAATTAAGTACTAAAACAGCAACAACAACATAATATGAAAAAAAGAGTGTTTCCAGTGTAAGATGAAAGAATCTGTCGTAGTATAGAAATATTAGTTACTCAAAAAATTGCAGGACCTAAATGTTTTTATTACAGTTGTGAATAATTTCTATTTTGATCAATGGAACATGAAAATAGATTGAATAAATCCATCATCAGCTTGTTGCTGGTGAAAACTTGCATTAAAGCGTGACTGAGTGGGTGAGATTGACGTCTCGACTGGTTCAACTCGACCATACTCATATAAACCAACCAACCACCTCTCACAGCTAAAATATTTGCAATGCAAATTTAACACTTTGCTACTATACATATATAATATACACACACATACTATCACAAGAAACTAATATTGATTTTATAACTGCACCGAGAAAAGATAACAATTTTGCTATAAGAAATATGTGTTATATTTTGTATGTTAAAAATATCAATTTATTAATTAAGTAATCATGAATTTTATTAAGCTAAAAAAAATAAGATCAAATAAAATTGTAAGAGAAAAAATATTTCATGGCTATTGGATCTTTATTTTTATCCCCAGAATTTTTTTCCAGTGTTAAAAATTATTTCGATGAAAATACTAAAATTGTTAATGAGAATAATGTTGGAATTCAGTAAATATGTAGATCTGAAAAAGAACTCTTGAGTTATTGAGCTGTAAATATTTGTAAATATCTATTTTAAGTTACAAATGTTTAGATTATAGGTAGAAAATTTTGATGAGACGAAGTGATAAAATAAACTTCCTATGTCTAGTAAATATTAATAATAAACTTCTTCAAGATGGTAACTTGGCTATCACCATCAAATAGTCAAATAAATTTTAGGTATTAGAAGTTAGATAGTTTTTTTTTTTTTTTTTTTTTTTTTTTTTAATTGCATTTCTGTGCATGATGTGATGATTCACAATGATTTAAAAGTATTTATTTATTCATTTTAGTTAATTAAATATAAACTTAAAGACTTTTAAACCACCTAAGGTGTGTTAAACCTGTAGATTGGGATCTTGATTTAATTAATTTACTAATTGTCATATGGTTAGTTTTTACAATTCAGTAAAATTTGAAGATTTTATTTAGTCAATTATTTTAAACTAATTTAATACATTCTCTAATAACTTTAAAAAAATACCTAACCGTTAAATTATTGTTTTTATATAACTAATTGCTGTACAATGCTATTGATAGTTTATTGGTACATATACACCTGAAATTGATTTAACTGTCTATGTTAAATTTAAATGTCTGGTTTATATTAACATATATTTATATTCCTGTTTATGACATCATCAACATGCGATTATTCTATCACCTCTGATTCGCAGAAGAAAATCACAAAACTTTTGATTAGATTTTTTCACTGTAAATTGTCTGATTGATCCGTTATCTTTAGAGGTCAGAGCATAGTCGTACATTGAAATAAGACATTTTATTGACTTAGGCAGTTCATAGTAACATTAAAGGAATAGACCAGAAGAAAATATAAGCATTTATATCACAAAACACTTGATGGGACTTACATAAATAACTTTAGTTTGTCTCAAAACCCAACTGTAGCTCCGTAGCAGTGATCATAAATTTTCAACTTATGCAACCTGCACAACATTTTTTTACTAATTTTTGCATGTTTCTGACGTCAGAAACATGAATAGTAACGCAAATTGCATACTTTACAGTATTTACACGCTCTCTCGTGGGGCTACATTAACATTATGGTAAAAATTATCATCAGTTTTGAAGATCCCATTTCGTGTTTATTCATTAAAAAAGCACATATTGTTTTATGTGGTCAATGGCTTTAAGGTTGTTATAACCAACGTTAGTCTATTCATTATTTACAATTAACATATTTATATTAATAATAAATATATACATTTATATATATCTACATTGATTTAAGTTTATTTGCAAACGTCTTGTCATTTATAGCAATTAAGAATGCTTTATGCAGATTGTCACATTTAAGTCAGTAAAATGTTCTAAATTTGAGTGTGTGATGATGCAATACTATGAAAATCAATACTTATTGGAAATCAGCAAGGATGGGCAAATCAATATTGATTTCAGGTGTGTTTACAAGTAATCAATAATATAGCAACAACTAAAACATGAATTCTATTTCTTTAACAGTAAATTATAAATTTTCAGTAATGTCAGTTAATGGTACGAGCCTATCAGTAACAGTTGTACAATTTTCAAATATCATGGATAAATTTTTTTTAATTTTTTTGTAATATAGCAATTATATTAAACTCAATTAAAGGCTTTTGATTATATTATTACGTTATTAATGAAAATAATATTATATGTATTAATAATAGCAAGCAGTTAAAACCAAATTAAAATTTAATACTAAAATAAAATCTCTACACCGTATTTATAAATACTATTTTTTTATTGAAATATAAAAAGTGCGGAATTAGATATTAATAGATACAGAAGCACCTAATTATACCTAAAATCTCTCTCTTTTTTTTTTTTTTAATCTTCTATTAAATTTGTATATTTTGTTATTTCCCCATTTTGATTTCTCAGTGTGTTGGATTTTGTGTATTCCGCTCTTGAACTCAAATATTGAGATATTTTCTACGTGCTGTTATGTAGAATATCATTATTCAATTCTTGTACATTATACACTAGTAAATTTATACTGTAAAGCCTTTTTATATATGAGGAAAAAAAAAGTTAAAATATTTTTATGTATTAACGTATTATCCACTTATACTATAAAATATTTTATAAAATGTATTGGATATATTATATACAGTATAAAATAAAAATATTCTTTGCAAAAATGTTTGTATCTTTTAGCGTTATTGATATTTTGAAGAGATGTTTTCTGAATATTAGAATTCTTTAGCAGAATGCGCTTAGGAAATAGAAAAAAAACTTTGAGTAATAATAGTAATATAAGTATAATAGTAATATAAGGTTTACATGTTATTATTATTTGAACCAGGTAAATAACACCTTAATAGAGGTCTTTTATAATAAAACAATAAAAAATATATGAAAGTTCAGGGACGAAAAAATATAAAAACTTTCATAGAAAAAATTATTACCGCCTGATCGTAGCAAGTGTTAGTAATTAATTAATTAAATGAAAAAAAATTAATGTCATAAATTATATTGTACCATACAACATAGTTATTCGTCTTCTACGACAAAATATTTTGTTGTTGAAATATTTTGTCGTAGAACAGAAGAATTTTGCAGTAAAGCTTTATCTCCATTGGAGAAAAGTACAAAAAATGATAATAATAATAATAAAAAATAAAAAAATAAAACTGTAAGGGTTTTTTAGGGTTGAGTAAAAAAAAAAAATCTCAAAGGGCTCTTTTCCGCTGTTTTAATTTTAGTTCATTTACCTCTGATTTATACAGTACAAAACAAATAAACATTTTAATACAATTAAATAATTAATAATGATACAAAAAAGTTGTAGACCAAAAATTATTTTAGAATTACAAAATTTTGACACGTCTCCCTTAGATTCTTCTTTCTTTTTGACATTTTGAATATTAAAAGTATTTGTGTTATAATATGTTTTAAAGTTCAAATGATAGGTAAAAAAATGTGTATAAATATTAAAGTATCAAAAATATGATACTAAAATATTAATTACATTTCAAGTACAACTAAATTGAATTGTGTAGGTCCTATGAAATCTTAAATAATAATTTATTCGAGAATAATAACTCATAAAAAGTTCTCTAAACTATCTACAAGAGTTAATACTTTATAATATGAATAGTTAAAAATTGAAGGGAAGAAAAAAAAAAAAAAAAAAAGGAAAAAAAGAAAAAAAAAAAAAAAAAAAAAAGGCAATGAAATCATCGTAAAGAGTAGCAATATTTTAGTTATTAATCATAAAAATAAATATTATATTATGTATCGAGTGCGGTTTTTAAAAACTGACATCGCATAATTGATGAATCATGTAAGAGAGAGAGAGAGAGAGAGAGAGAGAGAGAGAGAGAGAGAGAGAGAGAGTATCAAGCCAAGCTTAATACAACGTTAAAAGTATAAAAGTGAAAAGAAAAAAAAAAGTTAAAACTTTACTGTCCGATATAATCATTTTTAATATAAAAAAAAGTTAACAAGAAAGTGTTATAACGCTTTATAAGTTAGTTAATTAATTTTTGTAAAGGGTTATTATTACATTCCTTATGGCATTAACCATGTAAAGTATAATAACAAGAGTGAATTACTATTATGTAGGTACAGTCCATGTATGAAATAAAAAAAAAGTAATGTACTAGAAGTTTATACGAGGAACAAAAAACAAAATTATGTCTTGAATTTTTTATGTTTAGAAATTATTGAATACAAATTGTGTAAAGAAGCATTAAAAAAATTATAATAATTGCTTCTTTATTTTAATTTAAGTCAAAATTGTTTTTGAGTTTTTCATAACATTGGCTTCAATAACCATAGCATAGCTTAACTGTATTTCTGTACGCAAGTGTCCCATAGTATAATCTATACTGTGTGGTAGTAGTATTGGACTTTCTTGCGCCCTTTCCACCAACCAAACATTTGTTTATTTGTTTATACATATTGTAATTATTATTGTTTTTTCGTTTTGTTTTTATTATTATCTATATGTATAATATGGTGGAAATAAATAAATAAAATAAATAAATAAATAAATAAATAACATTTGAACACCAATGAATATATAAAGGTGAGAGGTCAGGTTTCCATTTACCCATCTCCCAATTTGATATTTAATGTATACATTGTTGAAAGATAGGACAAAAATAGCATGCCCTTTCGTTTGTAACGATTTATTACGTCATGTGTTAACAGACTCAGATGTTAAAATTAGAGTAAAAGGCAATTTTTAATAAAAAGACAATGTAAAAATATAAATATATGATATTATCTTTACTAATATGCTAAAGTTCATAATATGCTAATATGCTAAAAAAAATATTTCCATAATTTGTAGTTACGTGAAACATTGATAAATGCTTGAACTTATTGTCTATGTATATTAATTTTTGCGATTCTGGAGCTGATCATCAAAGACAAAAGTTAGATCCCAATATCGATTATTAATTAGTATACTTACTCTCATACACTGAAGATTTTAATGATAATAATCGTATCACGTACGAACAATAATTGATTTTCACATCCGTTTATTTCTTATTAATTAACATTTAAGTATACTTTTTAAAGATAATGTTATTATTATTTAAATGTAAAACTTCAAAGAGTAAATAATTTCAAATAAATTAAAACTATATTATCATCTATAAAAAGTTAATACACATTTAAAAAGAACATATTATATAAAAGTTTAAAAATCCATTCAAATTATTCACCCTTATGATACGAATATAAAAAAAAAACTTTTTTATTCACAAAGAGACATAAATTTTCTTTGCTTGCCTTTATTTACTTTTTTTCACTATTGAATAAATTTGTTTCACAATTTAACTTTTCGAGTTAAGAAAATTACATTATAAAGATTGGAAGAAGGGTATAATTAAATTTAAGATTTCCTGTTGGAAAATCTTTTGGCATTCGTTTTTGTCTCTCTCTCTCTCTCTCTCTCTCTCTCTCTCTCTCTCTCTCTCTCTCTCTCTCTCTCTCTCTCTCTCTCTCTCTCTCTCTGACTGTTTATAAGCCCTGGGGTAAAGGGAATTTTGCCAAAATGCCAAGTCCAATGTAGATCCATGTATCACCCAAACACACGCCAGTAAAATTTGCAATTGTTATACAGCTTATTGCAAGTGACACTTTTTTTTTCTATCAAATTTTATCAGTGGAATAAAAATTAATATCCCTTTTTTCATATGCACTTTTAAGTATGCTATTTGCTTTCAATTAAAGCCTGTTATTACATTACTCTTTACCCCCTCCTTTTTTTAAATTTTGCATGTTAGATAAAAAAGCTATTTAACAAATATAGATATTAATAATAAATAGGCAGTGTTCATAATAATTTATACATTTTCTGTCAAAACTTAATTGTCTAATTTTGCTCTGTTATGTGTCATGTGCATTTTACATATTATACTTTTACTCATATTTTTAACAATGCAAAAATATATTTGCAGGCCAATATTTAATATAAAATTATACTATATATGAATCTAAATCATAAGTTTTGATTATGAAATTAAGAAAAATTATATTGACAGTATGATATAATAATATGTATAAACCTTGCAGACTTTGCATTAAAAAAAATTATTTAAATATCATAAGTTGATATAATAATTTTTTTTCCAGAACAAAACACTATTGGTTTACAAACGTAATTAATAATTTCTATTAATCATGTAACTCTGTTTATTTACTATTTTGCTATGACTGCTTGCATTATGTTGAATAAAATGTCAAAGAAATTGAGTTATTTTGATGCTTTTTTGTTTGCATTCCACAAATAATCAGTATGTGCACACATGAGTTGCATTCACACACAAAGAAAATGTTTAATGTACTTCAAAGAGTGCGTGAATTAGTTTTTGTGCAATATTTAGCAGAAATAATTACTTAAATTATTTCGCAGTTGGTTTTATGGAAAAGCAAACAGAGAGAAGTTAAATGAGACAAAGCGATTTGATCTTCTGCTTAGCTGCTTCTTCATACCATTTATTTTAACAAGAGAGAGAGAGAGAGAGAGAGAGAGAGGGAATTTAAATAAGAAAAGATTAAGACTTTGTCTAAAGCGTAAACATCGTCAAAACTAATTTTAAATGAATTCTTTATCTCAACGAAGAAAACAAAAACACTTGACTTACATACTAATAAACAATAAAATTACTTGCTATAATTCAAATAAACTTTTTGTTTTAGAATCTTGTAAATATTGAATGTGGCAACACAATAATATATATATAATATTATATATATATATATATATATATATATATATATATATATATATATATATATATATATATATATATATATATATATATGATATATGTGTGTGTTAAAAATTAACTGTCATAATTTATAATTTTAAGACTTTTTTTACATTTCAATTACTTTTCCATATAGGGTGACTTTTTTTTTTCTTTCACTGACAAAGAAATTTTTTTATTACCTAATTTTTAACTTAATATCAGATGGTAATTAAATCTGTATCCTATATTTACGTAGTACAGAAACCATATTTTTAATAAAGTATACTATTAAAAAAAACTACATTAACATAAAATAATATTACTTCAGTATAAAGAAAATATTATAAAGTTTATAAGATTATTTTGATATATAAAATGACATAAAAATACATAACTTTTTTCCTCTTCTGCTCTTGTTTGTATATATTATATATATTTTTATTGTTTTAAAATGTTGTTCTTTTTCTTAGAGACAATGAAATATGACTACGTTAGAGCAACGCTCCTGGTTTTATCCTTAAACTTATCCTCCCTTCTTGGCTTTCTATTATTCACCTGGTCCCCCTCTCTCTCTCTCTCTCTCTCTCTTACTCTCTCGCAAGCCGAGAGAAAGAGAGAGAATGGTCCCTAGGGAGTGATCCGTCTCCCTCAAAGTATACCAAGGAAACGGAGTACTTTAAGTGTTACCCAAAAGTATAAGATGTGTTCGACATTTTAATATAACTAGTAAAAAAAAAAAAGTTAAAAAAAAAAAAAAAAAAAAAGGATTGAATAAGTTTGTTAATTAAAACAATTAATTTTTAATGTTTTGCATATTCAGAAAATAAATATTAAATTTCAACGCACAAAAGTTTAGGAAGTATCTACAAAACAATTTGATTGCACTTCCGTCAAATAATGAGTGTATTTTTATTAAATATATAAACTGATGGAGGCTAATATCGCTACAAGTTTGATGAGAATTAGTGATTTTTTTTTAACATTATTATATATCATGTACCTATTTCACTAACATTCAGTACCTGTGCATACATAATGACCACACTAAACATCCACTCTTATAAAAGACCACAAACTATAAATCAATGTTGTTGCGAACAAATGTGTATTGTATTTAGTTTTTTGTCATGTGAAGCAAAATGTGTAAGTCGAGCACCATCTACATAACGTTTGGAAACGAGATAGACATTTTGCTTAGCGTGACCAAAAAACTAGATACACATATTGTTCGCAACAACATCGAAATATTTAATCTCTGGCATCATTGGGAAATTTTTAGGCTCTTTCTACTAGAGTTTGATTTATAACTATGACTATATGCATAAAATGTTTTATAAGTAATAGTTTCAAACTCCTAATTAACCTCTACTTTTTTATCTTAAGTAAAATTTATTATAAACAAGCCTGAATTAGGTATTTTTTTTTTAACTTAAATATTTTTATTTGTCACTTTTAATTGAAAAAATTAAAAAATTAAATTGGGAAGTTTCATACTGAAAATCTCGGATCTGATTGTCAAATAATATATTCTGGTTCCATCCGTGTATCAAAGTTATCGCAGAAAACTTTTATCCTAAAATATGTTCAATTAATTCTTATAATACGTCTCTGCTGGGAAGTAAGGTAGTTGAAATATACATCAAAGGCTCAACTTATAATATTTGTAATAATAATGTTTAATATATTATTATATGTCAGAGGACCATGTAAGTGGGTGTATACCTTTTGTGGCCTCTCAATAAAAACCATTTATTATTATTATTAACTCTCATAATTTTTTAGTAGTCGATTACCCAGGTACAAGCTTAGAACTTATACTACGTGAAATTTGACAGGAATTTACTTACCCCATGCTTCATAAACATTCAATTATGATTAATAAAGTGTACTCAAATACCTCGAGATACGTAATACAATATATAATAACAATAAAATTAATATAAGTTATAGTAAATTACTCCTTGATATCTATAAGGCAGTTCTTTACCCATAATAGCACTTCTCCGTAAATTAACTTATGCTATATTGGTATCTCTTTGCACTAATGTAACTTACGCCAACTGTATATTCTTGGCAGCAATACACATTCTCACATATACTACACTATATTCAACACTATAGACAAAAAAGAATCAATAACATGAAATACATTGATTATCTTTCATTTTACTTGAATTTAATGCAACAATAAAATTTACTACAGAGAGTAAGAGAAAAAAATTTTTAATGTCTATATGAAAGAGTATATTGTTTCCATAAAGACAGAATAATTCCCAAGTGGCGACTAACATTTAGGGAATTGCCTCTTGCTTTTTTATTGTTACCTCTGAAAAATTTACATCTAGGAACAACATAAAAATAAATACGCACTAAAATATTTTACTATATGAAACAAAGTTTAAAATGATTGTATACATTTTTTTTTTTTTACTTTGCAGGAGTAAAAGGTTTCTTTGTTTTTATAAAAAAAAAAGTATTTTTATGTAAATTAAAATTGTTTTATTGTAATGTACAAATAAAATGTTCTACATTAAAGTGATTTTTAGATGTTGAATGTAATAATATTAAATTATTTAAAATATTTATAAGAAATCATGCCTGTTTAATTTAATATTAAGAATATTATTTTGAATCAGCAGTTTTAAAAATAATGTACATTTTTTTTCATGGAATTGAATGACATCTAAAGCAGCAACTTCTTAGAACATGAATATTGATATCTTGTTATTATTGATTATATCTCAATTTTTGAGAGGTAATCTACAATATTTATAAGTTCAGCTATAAATTTAATTTTTCATAATATCACTGATCATTTTTAGGAGTAGTGTCAATGTATTTAAGTAATTTGTAACAAATTCAAACAATTGTTATATACGAAAATACCCAGTAATAATATTGTTATTTTAAATTAAAATCAAAATAATTTAATGAATTAGATGCAACTTTGTTTTAATGAAATGATAATAAAAAAATGCAAATTTTAATTACAAAAATATTTTTAGCTACTCTTATAAAAATAAGCCAAACCCTTTCAATAAATATATCATGTAGAAAAATAGCAAATTACCTCGGATTTTTTTTTTCTTTTTGACAAATGACTTTTAATTTTTGACCTGAAAGCTATTTTTTGTTTTTTATTTTTCTTCTTCTTTTATTGAAAAAAAAAAAAAAAAGTTTTTTCTGTATACAAAAACTGGAGAAGTGATTTGTGATGATTTTATACTTTTTGTCGCCTCTTTTTTAAGATCAATAGTTTGACGCTGTTGCGCTTTCCCTTCAATAAGCAGCAGAGAGCAGCGCGAGAGAAAGATATAATTAGTAACACTTCTGTAATAAACCCTCCGGCAATTGAATTTTAAACTTGTTCTTAACAACTTCGCTATATAAGAAGACTAAAAAGTTATATCTTACAAGAAAAGTATCTTAAAATATAAGATTTTCCTTTGCAAAGGTGAAACGAGGGCAAAACTTAATGACATTTTCTTAAGATTTTAATCATGCTGGTCAAAAACATAAATATTTCAATTAAAGTAGATTGAAATCTTAAAAAGTATATTTCATCTTCTTTATTTAATTTTAGTTAGCAAACGGAATGAAACTTGGATCACAAGGTTTTTCATTGACACTTTAAAAAGCAGAAAACGTAGATAAAACAAATTTAGGGGTGGGTTTCTTTTCATTTTCTAGTAAATCAAACATTTTTCACACATTTTGGTTCTTGTTAAAGTAATTTACAAAAAATTATGTCAGTATTTTGTTTTAACTTAACAATAAAAAATAAAACAGTGGGAAAAAAATTTACCAATGCATTATTTTAACGCTCAAATTACTACAATAATGGAGTTTTATCTTTGAAATTCAATTTGCGTGCTGTAATATTATATTTTCCCAGTTCAATTTTCTATACTCCTGTGCGGGTTCAATGTACACTGCAGTTATTGATTTACAAAAGTTTTGCCTCGAGTGTTTTGTTAGCACAATATTATTTACACTGTGATTTGAATTTACTTTGAATACATCAGTGCTTTTTAGGTACCATGGGTAACAGAAAAGTACAAAATAAACTATCTAATTAAATATGGCAATTGTTTTATATTATATTAAATGTATGTGATAAAAATTTAAAGGAAATAATATTAAGCCGTATTTTATAACAAAAAATAGCATTAACCGTTATAAAATAAAACGAAAATAATGTTGAAAAATCATTTAATTGAGGATTTTTAATCCTCTACATATGATATTAAAACTTATTTCATAATAATAATAATTTACTTTTCTATCAAAGTTTTTAATTTTATTACTTGATAATTATTGGAAAAGCTCATCAGAAATGGTTCCCTTATACTTTTATTATATAAAAAAAACAAAAACCACATGAATGCATGATCCAATTATAACTAAATTGAATTTGAGTAATAATTCGACGTAATTAAATTCCAAATCTATTAATATACCATGCATATATAGCTAAATTATTTTGTAACCAACAAACTGACCGCAAATCTGGTAATGACGTCTTTTATGGTAGAAACAACCCACAAACATTGTCCCGCCTGTCTAATGAAATAAAACCTGAAGCTAGGGGAGAATATATATAGTGAGAATAAAGTATACTTTCAAGACGTCTAATTCTAACCTTTAATATAGTGTATCAACAGATTTTAAAAGCAGCAGCAATGATTTATTAGTGCACCTAGTTTTTATATAAAATTTTACGTAAAAATAATGACAATAGACATGTGTTGGAAATCAAGTCAACGTAATCGCAAGTTAAAAAAAATGCTAAATTGTTTTTATATTTTAACAAAGAGATTCTTGTTAGAATTTAAAAAAGCAATACTTTGCACTCATATAGATTAAATTAAATAATCGTCTTTATTAAAAAAAAAAAATTTAAAAGGTCAGGTTTAAGCCTGACAAAATGTCTGGCCCACTCTTAAACCTAACCCCAACAGATCTTTCATAACTTCTTTAAGTTAAATATAGGAAAAGTCAAATAATTTTTTTCCGTGTATATATATATATATATATATATATATATATATATATATATATATATATATATATATATATATATATATATATATATATACACACACACACACACTATTTTGTAAAGATCCACACAGCTGAGGAATGAACTTAACAATATTATATTAACAGAGAGAGAGAGAGAGAGAGGGAGAGAGAGAGAGAGGATGTCCAAGACGGAAAAAAAATCTACAAAAGTTGTATGTAAGGTCCAAGTCTCCCGAGGGCAAGCTCAAGGCCCGGCATGTTCCTGAGCTGAGGACTAGCACGCGAACATCAGCCTCAGGTAGACATCAACATACATATTCCATCAACTTGACACCGGGTCTGGAGAGAGAGAGAGAGAGAGAGAGAGAGAGAGAGATCCACTTACAAGAAGTTGAAAGCTATAAGATGTACTCACATGTTATACATTTCAATAAAAAAAAAATTATATTTCACTTTAAATTTTTTTATTCCCATGTAGTGTTTTCACACTGCATTTTTTTTATTTATGCTCCAAGCACTTTTTTTTTTAGAGTTATAGAAATAATATTATCTGTAATTTTAACTGTGTTTTTATTTTACTAAAGTACACTAACAAGCATCAAATTTACAACAACAAATAATATCTAAAATAATTTACAATAATTGAAAATATATACTAACAAAATAATGTTTTCACTAAACAAAGTTCAATGAATTAATTCTACAATATGAACAGTAAATAATAACATCTATAATGTGATAAACTATAATGAATAACATTTTATCCAAGAGACAATTATTATTTACATTCTTGCTACTATTTATTTAATCTTCTCATCTGAAACTAAAATTACAGATAAAAATTATATTGAATGAGATATTTTTTTTATAATTTCATTAACAAATTATCATTAAATTATTTTATATTATGTAATGGTTGAAATGTGAGCATATGTTTGTTTGTTTCTGTTTATTATTATTTTAGTGCAACTAATAATCATGAAATTTTAATTGATATGTAAATAAGAGCTAATCCTTTGTATCTCACCTTATTACGAATAAGCTTATGTAAATTATACATAAATGTAATTTTAAGTTCTAATTTTAAGCTATTTTTTTAAGTTAGTATTTATGTAAGCTTTTTGGATATTAAGTTTGACTTTATCACGCATTTTATGCCACAAGAATAAAATAAATAATAAAATTAACATATACAGTAATGCATTTACAATAACTACTTAATAACACATTTAAAAAAGACGTATCAAAACTGTTATTGTTTATACATATAATTTATTATTACATTTACTTTTAAAACTATAACAAAAACTTTTAAATGGGTTAAAAATAACAAAATTTGTTTCACTCTTATTTAACACTGGAAAAGTTTTTTTTTTTTTTTTTTTATTCTTTAAATTCGATATACAATTCATCAAAAAAAAAAGTTTCTACATTGCAAAGTACGTATGTTATTTTGTGACTTTCTCAGTTTTATGGTAAACTATAAAATTAGCCATTAAAGTTAGGGAGAACGAGAACACACCAAGAAGTAAGAATTCAATTCACTAAGGCACTAAAATTTATACTTCAGCTTCTATTGATATTTATGGACTTTCATATTATTTTAGAAATAATGTTACTACTCTATATAATATATATATATATATATATATATATATATATATATATATATATATATATATATATATATATAAAAATAAAACAAATTAAAATATTTAATAGTGTTTTTTTTAATTCCTAAGGATATTCACATAACTTAAATTAGAAAAGTTGAGTGTATATACTGTGAAATAATAATAATTGGTATTTATTACTCTTTTTTTTTACTTGCCATATTGTGTTATTATGCTACACCAATCCCAGTCCCAGTCAAGACATTTTCTTATCAACAGGTAAGGACTTTTCAATTAATGGAAAAGCACACACGGGCTGGCCACGGCCTAATTACACAGCCCGATGACAGCCTAGAGAAACCGTGGAAACGTCTAGGCAGGCTGGTCGGTGCAATCACATCAATCATGCACCTCCCGAATGTTGTGCGTCGTCATGGAATGCATGTAATAATAATAATACTTGATAATACTTTTTTCTGTATTCATCTGAAACATTTAGAAATACTAGCTACACCCAAAAAATTGCACTCTTTGTGAATATATAAAGTATTGATAAGATAAATATCTGTGGCTTTCATTGTGTCGCAAAAAAAAAAGCCCACTTTAGAAAATAATATCGCAATATTTAAAATAGAATATTTTAACGCTATTTTTAGAAATTGGATAAAAGAATATAATTTTGTTATTATAACTTTTTTTAAGAGAAATAAAGAATTAAAAATTGTAACAGGCTTGTTTGTTTGTTTTTTACTTATATTATAATAATAAAATAAAGAAAAAGCCAGAATAAAGTATATAATTAAAATTAAAAAAACATATTCGAAAAGTATATAAAAAAAAGACATGAAACTTTTTGTGTTTTTTTGCAACAACCCAGCCTAAAGTAAAACTTAAGCTTTGATTTTTAAACCAGAAATTAGGTTTAAATTTGACTTAAAAATACAGACAACAATAAAAACAAGAGCAATTCTCACCTCTGTAGAGTGGAAAAACTACAAGGGAAGAAAAATCCATTTACAAATTAAGAGAATTTTATATACACGAATGTAAGTATTTTTATTGCAAATATATTCTGCAGTAAAGGAAAATAAAGTGAGAGAAGTTAAGTGAGAGAGAGAGAGAGAGAGAGAGAGAGAGAGAGAGAGAGAGAGAGAGAGAGAGAGAGAGAGAGAGAGAGAACACACCAAAGTATATAAACTCTCCCTCTTCCTTACAAACTACATCTCGCGTACAATTTAACCTGCCAAGAAGAAAAAAAATACGTAGAAATAAAGTTCTACAACTTTTCTTAACAAAAAATTAGATACCAAGGTGTATTAGATAGGAATTGTCAGTTGATTTATTAACTTTATAATTAGTTATTATTAAAATTCATAATTTTATTGAATATCAAGGGACAGCATTTTTTGGGTAATCTCCTTTGCGTTATGCTCATTTTATAACTAATAAGATATTGAAAAACGCAGATAAGGGAGGTGTTAATTAAAGAAAAAAGTTTCACTTTATTTTTAACAGATGAGCATCAAATATTTGTATACACGTGTTTATGAAATTCTGTATTTTTTAAAGTTTTAAAGTTTGACATACGTAAAAACCATGATGCTCACATTAGAAGCCCAAGATATATAGCCAAAAACTGCTTGTATTTTGATTATACACTTTTTTATTAACACTGATATATTTAGCTTATATTTGTTATATAATTAGTAGAAAGAATGTTTGGATACAAAATTAGCAGCTTCCATCCATTATAATTTGTTTGCTATTTATATCATTAACACCTAGACTATTGAGTGTTAAGGGTTGATTCATTCGACTCTGTTATCCTGCAAGAAATTCTTTCAGTAGACAAGAGCTTCTTCGTACTCCCAAAATCCACAAAATGTCAATTGCAAAGGTAGCTCCAATCCCCAGTCATTGATCCGCTTGAAATGAACGCGAAACATGATTAATGATGCAAAAACAAAAACACATTTCAAATTCCTATTTTACTTGTTTAATCTTTCTTCAAATGCTTTGAAAATAACAATTTTGTGCTTTACTTTTTTTTTTTTTTTCAACTCTATTTTGGTTACTTTTAGAACTTTCAGAAAATGAATGTGGTCATTTTTTTATTTTTGTACAATATATGGAGAAGTGTTCCAGAAATTTTCAGTGTTATTAGTTAGATCATTGGAAACTTTTAAAGACAAAATTCAATGACCAAAGTATCATACCCATATTTTTCTCACGCATCGAGGTTTAAAAACCTATTCTAAATAAAAATAATAAACAGAGTATCTTTAGTTTAAAGATCATGTTCAATAACTATTAAGGGAGTAGGTGACCGACTGATATCTCGCAAACTGGACTGTAATCGCGAATTATAATATTAACACAAAACAAATTTAGCTACGTGAAACATGTGAAAAGGAGATCAAATATTTAAGTTATTCCACTTTAAAGATTATATATGCAAGTAAGGAAATTCTAATTTTAGTGGCAAATTTTAGTCAAATTAGAAACTTTTTAAAATTAAAAACATTATTAAAACTTTTTTCGGAACAAACCCCCCCCCCCTTTTTTTCAAATTTACTTGATTTTATTTGAAAATTATAGTGTTTGTTTTGCTAGAAATAAAGAATGTATAAAGAATTATTGTGAAAATATAGTTCCTCTTTTAACAATTTTCGGTCCAAGTCGGTCACCCGCTACGTTAAACAATGAGTTTTAGACTTAAAAAAAAAAAAAAAAAAAAAACGTACTTAAAAATGTTAAAACCAACATTTTATGTCTTATAATCCACCTATAGTTGCATGCTGAGAAGTGCTTCAAGTTACACAATTGTTAAATTTACATTATATACACGAAGTTCAAGATATTCAATATAAATTGTTCCAAAAACAAAACTTTTTCACAATGAATTTGTATTCACTAATCCCAAAGTGTATTAAATTTTTTGTTATACAACTTCTTCCGTATTACCGTTTCCAAATATCTTACTTGGGGTTTCTTCTGTGTGTGTGGCTGGCTCGCGCCTCTCATTTATTAACCACTCTTGAGCCCCGCCCCCCTCCGTAAGACGTCGTTTCCACCCTGCGTTCAATACTCTCTCTCTCTCTCTCTCTCTCTCTCTCTCTCTCTCTCTCTCTCTCTCAGGCTTTCATGATAGCCCAACAACAAAACAAACAATGCAGCAACAATGACACCTGTCTGCACAACACATTGTTGAAACCACCAACGATTGATCGATAAAAAAACACATCGAATTACATCAAATTCATTCTACTTACCAATTGATTTTAAATAATGAAGTTATCATTTTGTATAAAGAACTACAGATTTTAAACATAAATTTTTATAAATTCAAAGAAAAAATTAAAGAATATAATATGTACACGATGAAAAACAAGTTAACTCACAATATGCCAATAACATTATTATTAAATCAAGATAAATTGAAACTGTAAAACAAAAATTGACCTTAACTTTTCAAGTGATCTTTAAATATTTTTACATTTACCCATCAACTTTCAGACACTTATGTAAATTTTTAATACCATGATGATCTTATTATTGAATAGAATATTCTACAGAACGAACAAAGAAAATGGTAATTAGTTTATTAATTAGAATTTTAGTCCCTTAAAAATGAAAATAAATATGCTAATTAAGAAAATAAAGGATTATATTTTGTAGAAGGTAAATAAAGTTTACTAACATTTCAAAAAACAATCAAACTACCATAATATTATTTAATATTTTGATAATTCATATAAAAATGAGATTAATGATAAAATTGTTACACAAAACTATTTTTAATGTTTTAATATTATAGAACTGTTATTACTACGCTAATATGGTTAAAGTCTCTCTCTCTCTCTCTCTCTTGCTCTCTCTCTCACACACACATATACACCACACACACACATTTGCTACAAACTCAACGTGGGGATGTGGTCAAATTATTTCTGTAATTACATTCCAGGAGAACTGAGTTTTTGTACTCTCTTTTTTTTTTTTTTTTTTCAAATCTATTCACATAATTAAATTTTATACTTTTTATATACACGAACACTCATGAATGCTATTTTTTATTGTATACTGAAGGTGAGCATATATAACAGTGCTGTGAAACACACATATTTTCTAAACACCTACGAGAGGAAAGGTTTTTATGCACGAAGAAAAACTAATCGTTACAATTTAATGTTGCGTACTTTTACATATAAAAAAATAATATTCTCTTTTCCTAGTAGTTTATTATTTTATTTAAAAATTGCTCCTGTTAATAATAAAAATGTAACTTAAGGGTTTGATAGGTTTTGGGCAAATTTATAACTGTGAAACCCGTTTTTTCCCCCTTTTTTTTCTTTCTTTCTTTCTTTTTTTTTTTTTTTTTTTTTATTCTTCTTCAGTTTTTTAGTAACACTAACAATTAGTTTAGAAGTTTGGGGAAGATATTTGATAATTTTTTAGTGAAAATATACCATTTAAATGAAAATTCAAATAATAATATTATACGTTGCAGTGCTGTTAAAAAAAAAAAAAAAAATACAATCCAGATAAAAAAAATTATCCGTTATTCAAATAATTATCCAAATCAAAGAAATCCACATAAAAAATTTAGATAAGTAGGTGAATACGGATTAGATCCAAGCTGATTTTTGTAGCTCTTCTCCTGGAAAGAGTGTTTGTTGTTATTGTTGTTGCATTTTTGCCATATTTAATCCGGACTTTGTTGGTCCGTTTACAATCCACATAATGTAGATACGGATAAAATTTTGTCCATAAACCCCATATTTTTCGATCTGGATAAGTTGTTAAATTTGAATTTTGACAGCACTTATATTGATCAAATAAAGGGGTTGGAATATAAAAAGTATCCTGTAAGATAGGCAGAAAGTGTGTCACATTTGTGCAGCGGGTTGCCTATATACACCTGGTTCTCGAACCTCATACGAGTGACAATAGTGTTGAAATTGTATTTATTCTATGTCTTATTATTTGTGTATTGTATCTTTTTAAACCCAAAGGTGAGAAAGATAATATCTGTAATCAGTCTGTTATGTCAATGTAATGTGTTACATAAAATACTGAATCTGTAAAAACTTCTAATAATGATAGACAAAAACTAAGGATAACATTAAAAAAAAACTATTTATAGCTCAGAGATATTTCACTTTTAGTGATATTAAATTTAATGTTACTTTGTATGATTTATGATTTTTAGTCTCGTGAGAAATCTCGAGAGTACTTGTAAAATATAAACTGCACTTTCATGTACTCACTTCATAATATTTTCATAGTCTTATTTGCAAAAAAAAAAAAAAAAAAAAAAAAAAAAAAAGGAGAGAGAGAGAAAGAGAAAAAAAGATTTTAAGTATAAAGTGAGAAATCACGAAATCAGTACGAAATGAGTTATATAATCGGTATTTTCAATGTGAAAATCAAGAAATATTTCTTTCTTGGTATTGATGGCACCAACGTTATAACGTTTCATTAATTTAAATCTTTCATGGCGATGACAATTAGGCAAATTTTTAAATATTTGGAATGCAAAAATGATATGGAGACTAATTTCTATGTATATGAGTTCTAGAAATTTGTAATGTAAAATTGTCAACGTAAATAAACCCAATTTACTATTTGTTTGTTTTCCGAATTCTGATAAAAATGAATTATTTTAATTAATTTGTACTCACCTATGTTAATTAACTGTATCGTGCTCCCGAAGGTATAAAAATGTGGTGATATTGTTTTAGATGTTCAAATGAACCTGAAAAAAAAAGTAATTAAAAAAAAATAAACTTGACTTTTGCTCAGCCGGCAAATAATGTTACAATTTCAAATTAATAGTGGTATTAGTATGAATTTGTTTAAGAATAACAAAATTAACAAAAATAAGAGTCTAAAATACATAGTGCGAGAGAGAGAGAGTAAAGAATTACAACATTACCTAAATTCCACGAATAAATTCATACCACAAATTTCCAAGCAAGTACTTTATAATCAAAATATTGTTACATAGGTTTAAAAAAATCATTCAGTAAAATTACAGAAAAAAAAATACCTATATAGAATTTAAATACTTCAAGTGAAAATTGTAATAAAAAAATATAATAAAATAAAGTAAAGATTTTCAGCTTAAATTTCTGACATTAACTGTAATAATAAATTATCTTGTACAGTATAATAAAAAAAAAAAAGACGAGAAAGATTAAATTTTTAATTAATTTATATTAAGATATGTTTTAGGTTAAACGATATAAAATAATTCTGCTTGTTAGTTAAAATTGCGTATAAAATTAAAACCTTAAAAAAATTGTAGGTTGTTTTACCAGACGTGCCTTTAATTAGTTCATAACATTTTAGAAAATTTTATACAATTATAATTTAATATAATTACAATCAAAATGTTATATGAAGTTAAAATTTTTAATATTATAAACAAATGGGTGTAAATAAATTTCATGTCATGATTTTAAATTTAGTTTTTGAATGTGTGTAATATTGCTATATTGTAAAGCTTGAAAGCGAAAAGGATGATACTTTGGGGGGATGGAAGGGAGGAGGGTGGGTGGGTGGGTGGGAGCCTGCTTCGAGCTTGCCCGTGATTACACTCTCCTATTCATCATCATCATCTCTCTTGCTCTCTCTCTCTCTCTCTCTCTCTCTCTCTCTCTCTCTTGCTTCTTCTCAAGCCCCAAGCTACATAAATCCAGAGCAACACTGAGCCACCTGCCCCTTCTCTCTCTCTCTCTCTTTCTCTTCACTCGCGCGAGTTGCCCGCTCGCTTATATTTATACATATATAATACCACAGACGCCCCGCGACAAAATCGACTTGGCTTGCTTTTATTTCCATATCCATTAGACGAACTCACTCTCTTCTTCATATATACATACATACATATACATATAAATATTCTTCATACACTGCAGCAAGAGAGAGAGAGAGAGAGAGAGAGAGAGAATAATATCCTCATCTGTTGTATACAAAATGAATGTATAATGTGTCTAACCACAAAATCTATTAAAACAGTTAAGAACAACAAATTTATCTTAATATTATTTATGTTTGTTGTAATAAATCTAATTATAATTTATTTACATAACGTTTTACTTTTGTATTTAAAATTATATTTATAATATTATTTTATTTTTCCTTCTTTCATATGATATGTTAGAAATATATGTATAAATATACTGTATATTATTCTGGTTTTATTAAAATTTAGTATGAAAAGAACATTTTTATTTTAAGTTTTATTTAATATTTGCTATGAAAATAAATATTAAAATTTTATAAATATAATTTGTTCAGTATTTTATATAATTACAGACATTTATGATTAAATTTTCTAATGTGATGAATGATGAATCAATAAAGTTTATTACCAAATAAGACAAACAAAAATTTAGACGAACTAATTATTGAGCCTGGCAATAAAACCTCTTTTAATAAAATCCATGAAAGTGAACATTTTTCATTTATTTGAACAAAATATGTATAAATTATTATTTTTAAGCAAATAGTTTATCATTTCGGTGGTTTTAATGACCATACACGAATTTAAAACAAGTAACGTTGAATTTTAAAATTAAGATAAAATAATAATAAGTAATAGTAGGAAACATTCTAAATTCTAAATATTCTGATATGTTATACATGATTATGTTCTTTTAACGTCAAAACTTTGAATTTATTTACTTTTCTTTACCTTCTGTATACGAGCATAATTTTGATTACTCTTTTTAATAGTTTTTTTTTTACTTTATGTTCGTTTAATTTTTTTTTCTCCATCGTAAAACAATTTTAAATTTTACTATGACAAACGTTATTCTTGTTTTATTTAACTGTATCCCTAAAGACATTCTATATAAATAGTAGCCATATGTATACATACATATGTTTGGTTTTTGAGGTAAAATCTGATGGAAAAAGAATGTATAAGGAAACATTTTCAGTTTTGTCGTACTTAAAGTTGTTTTTCTAAGAAGTCATGTGAAGAGTTTTAGATAGCTCTCTCTCTCTCTCTTCTCTCTCTCTCCCTCTCTCTCTACGTGTTAAGTGTTGAACGGTTGCCTAGTTCGCTCGCCAATTGCTATTGAAAGTTGCATGTAGCAAGCAAGCTATACTATATAGCTCTCAATACTTGATGGAGCGAGCAAAAAGCGTTACATACAACACTCGCGTTCGTCGGCATTGATCTTACGTCTCTTGCTATATATACTCATGTGTACACATATGTACACATACATACATTTGTACGTACGTTTTGTGTGTTTTGCACGCCGCATTGCACTTTAACTCAAACACAACTAAATTGTATAAACCAACAAGAAAATATATTTAACACCTTTCTAAAACAAATTTTTAATTAAAAAAATATTTATATTACACATCTTTATAGTGGAAACAATATGCACCTAAGGGAATCTTTCTATTTTTTTTTTCTTTTTGTAGGCCGTACTAAAATTTGTAAAATATGCGTAAGAGATCCTAGAACAGTTTTAAAAACTGTAATTTTTTGATCATAATATTTTGATGTTTGTTTATTTTATTTTAATAGCTTCCCCACAAATAATGTATTCTTCTTCAAATTTCAGAAATAAATTGTATGATGTTTTTCTTCGTGGCATGATCTAAGTAATAATATAAACTATAATAATTCTATTTCAAATTACTAATTATTTATTGCATTTCAAGGATGGAACGTTCTTGTATCAATAAAGATAAATCATTTACTATATTAGAAATTAATTTTTGAATAAATATGACTTAAAAATATTTAACTATGTATTATGTATAATATAAAAGAGACTTTTAAATTATTAAGCAAAATAAAAAATATTTGAGTGGCTTGAAAAAAAAACCTTACAATGACAATATTTATACACCAAAAAAATAAATATTAATAATAATAAAAAAAAAAAGAAAAGAAAAAGAAGTTTAGTAAAAAAAAAATAACACGTTTGCTTTCATTCACACACAGTTTAGTCAAGTGAGATACTCCAGGTGAACTTACGTCCAATGAATAAACTCAAAACGTGATTTCAATTTACACGAAATTCTCTTGATGTTCGCCAAATTAAGCTCCTTTTTACATCAATGACTTAACTATGTTAAAAATTAATTTTTTTGCATCTTTTTTTTTATAATTTTTGTCCTTTCATTGACAAATATAATAAGATTATATTCAGCAAATTTCAGACAAAAAAATAAAATGTTATTTTCATTTATTCAATTTATCATTTTATTGTTATTATTTTTGCATGAGAAACTCCATGGATGAAAATTAAGAACCAATTAAATTAATAAATTTATAATTAGCAAAGTATGAATACTGAATACACGAATGGAAGTATATATTTTCCGATTCAGATTCACCGTTGTTGTTGTCGTCACAAGAATAACCTTACAAACTTAGTGCAAAGTTTTGAAAAGTTAAATACTATCACACTTGTAAGTATCTTCAAAATTTTAGATTGTTTCTGCAGTCTATATTTTATGTTAGTAATAATATTTTTTTAAAAAAATCTTTGTTTAAAGATAGAATGTTTCAGTGTTTATTCTCCTTGTAATAATAGAAACTATTAAGTGCCATAATGTAGCATGCATAATATGAATGATGAAGAAATAAAAAGCAAACTCATCATACTGATAAGTGATATACTGAAATATATCAAATAAATAGTGATTTTCACAATTATAACACTAGAAACAAAAATAAAGTTGTTATACGTAATCACCATTCAAAATTTCTGGAGAGAAGTCCTTATTACCAAACTGCAAAATTGTATGATTTTCTACCAATAATACTTAGAAATGTTAATAATAATGCTTTGTTTAAAAATCTTGTAAAAAAAAATATTAATTTCTAAAGAATATTAGTGTTAAAAATTTTTTTTGATGAGAGTACAAAAATTGTTAATGAAAATGCGTTGGAGTTTATTAAATATGAAGATCTGAAAAAGAACTCTGCAGCTGCTGAGCTGTAAACATTGTAAATATTTGTATTCATAGTTGATTTTATTCTATTTTCTATTATAATATTCATTTTATGTTTAATTTAAAATTAGAGCATTTTGACGAGACGCATGTAGTGTAAATTATTATATTGATGTGAGATTACTGTAAGCTACCAATGTCTAATGAAATAAAAATTTAAAAAATATATATGTATTATATGTAATGTATTACTCCAGAAATGTAGTTACAACGTGTTTTTTTTTTTTTTTTTTTAAAGATTTGTTGTTGTTATGTTATATTGGTTTTAGTAGATTATTAAATAGTATAATATATGAACAGTTTTTAGAACTGGTTAATAATCCATTTTATTTAATTACAACAATGGTTTAACAACAATACTCACAATTAGTGACATCTAGGTACACATATTTCTTAAAACTATTATTTTAACTTATGATAAATGATATAAAGTAATTTACTCTGACAGTGAATAACCTCTCATGATATCTTTAGTTTTGTCTTGTAGGAATTGTTCTCCAAAATGTCACTCATCTAGACATTCAACTTTCTTTACATGTGTTACTTGGTTGTACTTCATGAAAATAAAAAAAAGAGTATGGGTGAAAATTAATGCAATAATAATGAAATTAGAATCAGTAGTTATCGTTTTATTTAACATGACTATATTTTTATTCTGTTTTTATACATTTCAGCTGGAAAGTATAATTTGAAATGAAATTTTATACTACTCATTCAATGTTAAAATATAACTATAAACACAGAAAGGCAAAAAAAAAAAAAAAAAAAAAAAAAAAAAAAAGTAATGGAAAAAAAGAGTGAATGAAAAACTAGCGCTCGAGAATTTAGTTGGGTTAGAGAGAGAGAGAGAGAGAGAGAGAGAGAGAGAGAGAGAGAGAGAGAGAGAGAGAGAGAGAGAGAACGATACAACATTATAGTGTCTGTCAGTGACAGCCTCAAGCATCCAAACACACAGTGAGAGAGAGAGAGAGAGAGAGAGAGAGAGAGAGAGAGAGAGAGAGAGAGGTAGTTTAGGTGGATCCCTCGCGAACAAGCGTCACATTAGCATTTACATCAATGTATGTACAGTTATTTTCTCCTCCTATCTCACACCAAAACCTCTCTTTCTCTCTCTTTCCTTCTCTCTCTGTCTCTCTTTCTCTCTATATTCCAGTAATATGTATATCATTTTGGTAGCGTCAAAAAGCCTCAACAGCGCTCGTAATATCTTATACAAAGACCTCAACTACACTGATCGCATTAAAAAACTTGTATTGGATTTGTCAGATAATCCATCAACAAGAAATGCATACTTATGGTTGAATAATATTTTAAATACTGTAATTTAAATGAATAAAAAAAAGAAAGAAAAGAAGAAAAGAAGAAGATAAATAAGCGTGCAAAAGAATCAACAATACAAAATAAATAAATAAATATTTGTTTTAATGAATATACAAATTTAGAATTTTTAGTTGTAGTATATCTGCTGAAAAGTGCTAAACAATTTTGCATATGTGTCGTCTGATAACTGAGTACAACAGGGCAGACATGCTAGTGAAAGCACGGAGCGCGTGCTCTGATGAACGATCGCAATATCCAGCTATATGTATAGCACCCAGCACAGCACAGCGCAGCACATGCTTGCATATACATGTAAACTCGCACTTCATTACTTAACGTTCATGCGTGGTACAGCAGTCAATAATTCTTGCTCATGTATATGCGCGAGCCGAGCGTATATAATTGTTAATGAAAATCATTCCATTTTTGCAATCATGCTAAAAGTAAAAAGTAATAATTAATTTTTATTATTATTATTATTATCCATTATTATTTTGCATGATATATTATCTGCATTTTTAGTATATTAAAATAATAATTATTATTATTCTTTTATATTTGCTTAATCACTTATATCTACAGACAGAATTTTATATGTTAAAGTATATTATAATAAATAACATTTTTTTAATTTTTTACTGTTATAATTATTATCGTACAATAAGCTGAATACGATGCTTATTTATATTGTAGCGTAATGATTTTTTATATAAATAATATTTAATTAATGAGAGAATATGATATTGTAATTGGAAATAAATATGCATACAAGCTTCAATGATTTTTTTTAATCGATACTTTGCGTAGCATATGCTCAATAACAGGAATTATGATGCCAATGTTTAGTATTCCAGGCGGTTCGTATTAACAATAGTACTTTATAAATTTTTTTAATTTAAAATAGTAATAATTAAGTAAGTAATTTTTGTGTAATTGATGAGTGTATTAGAACGCTTTCAATTGTTGAAACGTTTTGTTCATTAAATTATTTACTGGATAATTTTCTAATAAAACAGAATTTCATCACTGTTGCCACAGTAATAAAGTGCACTGCAATTAATAATTATTTTAAGATTTGACATTTGAGCAAGGAAAATTATGTATTTTTGCTATCTTGGTCTATTAAAAAAAAGGGATTAAGTTTAAGAGCTGGCTAGACTGTTGTTGAACCTTAACCCCGCCTTGTCAAGATAAAATAATTATACTTTTATTAATAACGAGGATTATTTAATTTAATTTGAAGCTGTATGAGATAGTAATATACTACAAGGAGGTTGATTTGACAAAAAGTTGTGGCGATAGTTTTTTATTTTTATTATTATTATTTTTTTTTATCCTCTCAAAAAAAAAAAGTGTATTACTTCAGTTACGAATCCTAACTTATTTGAGATAAACACCTTTGGAGTATTATGAGCAGATAAAAATAATGCATTTTTAATATCAATAGCTAATTAAGCTATTTTCAGTTATTTTAGTCTATTTTAAGTTAAGTTAGCTATTGTTAATAATTTGCTAAAATGCTTTATTTTATCTGCTCATAATTACTCAAAAGTGTTTATCTCAAATAATTTAGGAATTGTAAGTAAGTAATGGTCTTTTTTTGAGTGTGCAGTGTATATACTTTAAAATAATATAACTCCAAATATAATAATAATAAAATCGTGGATCACGCATGCAAAATTTTAAATTCCGATATTTTGAAATCTTACTCCCACTACATCCCATGTTGATTTCAATAATAATTTTATACTTATCTATCAGTCACAATTTCTAAAAAAATAAAGAGAGTTGTTACCAATGACATATACAATAAAATATATAGGGATCAGTCAACTTTTGAATTTTAGGTATGAACGTTCTAACAACATCCTTTAATTTTCAAATATTACAGCTTTACTGACAGGTGCTACGAAATCACACAAACAACTTAATAATTAATATTTTCAAATCAATAAAGCTCCCTGTAAATTTAATATTTTATAATATCAGAATATCAACTTCATAGATCTTTGCGTTATCTTTTATAAAGTTATGATCCATTTGAGAAGAAAATTTATTTTTAATAACATATTATATAATATGAACGTGTTGAAATGAGCTCTTAAAAGTGATGCCGAGATTTATTATTATAGTAAACACGTCATAACCTGGTGCATAATCATTATAACAATAGTTAGGAAGATAGTATATGGTATGTTTTAAAATAATAATTAAATTTTATGGCATAACTAAAAAATAATTAGTCTACATATATTGTAACGTAAAAGTTTTAAAGCAACTCTTAATAAATGTGGTATAATGATAACCAAAGGTATTTTTACCTTTTAAGTGCCTAAAATACGTATAAATCACATTTATAATATCGATATTTTGTTTGTTGCTGAATAAAATACATTTAAAATTATTTTATAGTTGTTGTTGTTGTTTTTTAAAAAAAGTAGTATAAAAATTTGAATTTATATGCTCATTTCTAATGGCCTTCCGATTTAAGAGACATAGATTTTAACTAACTCACTATAATGCACCATATACCTTAATTTTATAAATTCAGTTTAATGGTTATCATTGCTCTAAAGTGAGAAGGCCGTAGTCGTAGTATGAATTTTCAATTTTTACAGGATATACATAAATCGGTCAATTTAATAATCAACTATTTACTTAAAATTTAAAAAATTGAACTAAAAATAGTTATAAATTATTTAAATGCGTTTACTTTCTTGTATATCAAATTACTAAAATCAGAGCAACGCTTAAGTATAATACGTTTTACATTATAAAGTATAGGTACTATTTGAAAATGCATTTTCTCTTAAGTATTTTTATCTTGATAATTTTGGCATACATACAATATTTTATGACAAATTTAGAGTAACAGAAAAAAAAAATAATAAAATCGTGAAGTGGGATAAAAAAAATTAGCAATTTTAACATTTGTGTGTAATTTTTTCGTGTAGTAAAAAAAAAAAAGTATATAACCTCTCTTTCTGTACCCCTCTCTCTATATCATGTAAAATTAGCAGGGAACATAAAAGTAAAGGTTTGTGTTACAAGCATGTGATATAACATTATGACATCAAGAGAAAGACCTTTTCAAAATTCACCACGGAATGCAGAGTGAGCGAGCGAGCGAGCGAGCAAGCAAGCAAGCGAGCGAGCGAATGAGGGGAGAAATAAAGACAAAATATGAGCGAACATCAAGCAGCCGAGAGTGTATAATCAGTCTAAAGGTCCGGCTGCCTTACTTGCTACTTCACTGGTGTTATAATTTCGTGACAAATGAGGGGATCAACAGCAAATGAGAAGATTTATCCTTCGCAAAACCCAAGAGACAATTTGGCCAAATATGTTTTCACTAAACTAAGTGATCTTTATAAATGACATTACTCAACTACAGCTATAAGTGAATTGCTGTTTGAAATAATTTAAAAATAAAGTTAAAAGTTTGATGAAAATGAAAAAAAAAAAATGTTATAGTTTATTATAATTGTATTTAAAATCATAGAGTTAGAAATTTTGATTTAAAAATAAACCTTTTCAATGTAGCTGTCAACAATAAAGTGTTGACATCATTATTTTATAAATCATTATTTGAATTATTTGCTATAACGAAAAACACTTAGGAAATACAAGTATCCAAATTAGCATGTACTTTAAAAAATACAGTGCTCCAAATATTCTAAAAAAATTTAAATTTATTACAATTTGAACCATTTAGAGATTTAAATATTATCATTGTTTGAACACAAATACAGTTATCATCACATTTAAATAAGTAACTAAATTATCTACAACTCATGATAAAAAATATACAGGTAAATTAATTTGTAGAATTTATAGTTCACTAATATTTTTTTTCCGTGCTGTAATACATTTTTATTCTCTTGACGCTACCATTGCTATGAATTATGTTATATAAAAAATGAAAGGTCGAAAAATTTAATAAGGAAAAGAAAATGGAAAGAGGGGGAAAAATGAGATGACAGCATTAAAATGTTATTTAAATTTATTGATTTCTTTTTGGAAAATAATAAAAAGAAATTTAAAGAGAGATATAAATGAAATATCACCGTGCTCGGGCTGCAGATGTTTAAAATCAATGGTATGGTGGGAGCCGGGTGAAGTGAAATATTGTGTTTGAAATTGCTTCAAAACTTAATTCATAAGAAATTGAATACTTTTCCTTGTGTTCTTAATAGATAGAATTTTTTCTTCTTCAAGTATTTTAAACAAATATGAAAATATTTTATTGCTATTATAAATTTTATGAAAAAAAAAATAATAATAATAAGTTCTCCAAAAAGTTACTTACATTTGAAAAGTTGTGTTAATATCAAGAAATATTTTTACACCTTTAACAATTGCAATGTAAACTGACTTTAAAAAAGAAATTAGTTAATATATCACTAACCTTAAAGCCATAGACCACATGAAACCTCACGTGCTTTTTAATGATTTAACACAAAATAGGATATCCAAAACTGATGACAATTTTTATTAGAATGTAAATGTGGCCCCACAAGAGAGCGTGGAAAAACTGTAGAGTAACTATTTGCGTGACTGTTCACAGAAACTATAGTAAAAATTAGTATGAAAATGTTGTGCGGGTTGCATAAGTCAACATTTTCTGATCATTGCTATGGCGTTGGGTTTTGAGACAAACTAATGTAATTTATGTAAGTCCCATCAAGTATTTTGTGATATAAATGCTAATGTTTTCTAATGTTATATTCCTTAAATGGATTTTTTTTTATATAATTTAATTGAAGTGAATCATACTTTTAGGCTATGAATAAATGTGGCGTGAACCTGAATCATAAGAATATATTGTACACTTACTTTGCTGTTGGGCAAATAATTGCATTACTTTGTTTACAGTTAGTCAATAAAAGTCAATAAATACTTTAGTCAATAAAGTATTGATGTTAGTTGGAGAAAAAAAAAGGCTAGTTAAGTTAACATTTTATTTTTTAGATTTATCCTTGAGAACATTTATAATTACGCATATTAGACTAATAAACAATATTTAAGATAATATTTGTTTACTTTTAATTATTTACAGACTCCAACAAAACAATATGTATATACACAATTAATAATATAATTATTTACTCTATGTTAGCAATTGTTTCGATGACAAATGGGCTCGTGGTTTTATAATAAACAATTTGCGGTAACCCTTGCTTCCATTTATCATAATAATATTTTAGATTTCAATAAGTTTCGTTTAGTCTTGCTTAGTTATATAACAACAAAACAATATTTTATATATTGAAATACATGACCGTTTTTTTTTTTTTTTTTTTTTTTTTGTATTAAAATATCTATTGAAAACTTTAATTAAATACTTGATTCTATCCTATATAGACGATATTGATAGTTTTTTTAATGTTATGAATTGTGAAATGAGAAGATAGGAAAAGGTATATCGATCTGTATTTTCTATTTCATTGTATTATATTTATTATTAAAGTTATTATTATTTAACTTAAAAATTGTACCAGGACCTCCTATCATTCTTTTTTGTCTTCTATTCATATAATGCAATACAAGTTTTGTATTTTTATTAAATCTTTCTACATGGCTTAATGAAAATACAATTGTAACAATGTAAAAAAGAAGAAAAGAAAAATATATAGATTTTCATTTTAAACTAAACAATGTATACGAGGAAGATTTTTTTCTTCTTCGCTTTTTTCTTCATTTTCTTCAAGTTTTTTTTTTTTTTTTTTTTTTTTTTTTTGCACACATTCATATGTTACTTTCTCTTTGATTTCATTGTACATTTATTGTATTATTTTTTTTATCTTAACTTTTTCTCAAAATGAATCGTGAATGTATCGTTGAAGCTAAGATAATACACAAAGTAGTTTGATTCTTGTAGGAAAAAAAAAAGTATAACATGCGTCTACTTTTCTTTAAAAGATAAAACTTCGGTCATATCCCTGTAAAAAAAAGACCCCGGTCTCACATTTGGCTACTTTTCCTTGCAAGGCAAGCTGGCAAGTCTATGAGGAGGGTCATGATGGAGGAAAGAGAGAGGTGGGGGGTAATATTAAAATATCGGCGGTCCGCAGGATGTAAAATATGACGGCAACATACGATATTGAAGTGACATCCTAACCCTCGTTCCGTCACAAGAAAAATAATATAAGCGCTTTATGTAGATACGATATTTTTCTTACTTTTTTTTCAATACACTTTATAATAATAATATTTTTATTTTGTTCAGCTATATAAGATAGCGATTTCTTACAATAATATATTTACATACATACATATTATATGTGTATAGGAGATTTGTTATTCTCAATGTACTGTACATACAATTGTATTTAAATTAAAATATCATGTATATATTCTTAGCTAACGTACGTAACAAGAAGTTCCTGAATGAAAATTTCTATAAATTTTTATTTTCTTTAAACTGGTGCAAAAATATTTTTCATGTGCCAATTTTTTTTAGTTAAATTGAGACAATTAAACCTAAATTTTTGGACAATACTTAGACCATAATGTTGTTACATAATGAATGTTTTCTATTATCTCTAGAAATGTGTCCATGATATTTGTATGCAAAGAATCATAGAAAATATAATCATACTTTTTTATATATACAAAGACACGTTTCTGGAGATAATATAAATGAACTTCTAATATAATGAACTGAATTACATTGTTGTACGCGTTGTAAAAAAATATATATATATATAGTTTATAAATACAATAAAACTTAATTGAACTTCATGCATGATATTATACTATATTATTAGAAAATATTTTTGACGTCATAATAAATAGCATGAACTCCAAGTTGAGTTAGAAGTTTAAGCGTGGGATATGGGAGCATGTGTCAGTTGAGAAGAAACTTGGTACAAAGTGTCAAAAGGAAAGATGAGTAGAATGAATATCTACCTGCAAGTAAAGGCGGCTTTACAAAATATATAACGTAACTTTACCTTAAATAACGAAGAGGAAATAAAATTTGTAATTTGACTATAAATAAATTAGACATCAAGATGACGTATATAACAAAACTCTTTTGATCGATATCTTTATCATTAGTCTCTGAATTGTTTTTATTGTTTACTGTATGTCACTTTGACTATGGATATATTAAAGTTAATTTTATTATTCACGCGTTAAACTTTGCAGAAGACAATCGCAAAAATGACGAAAGGGTCTTCTAAGGGGGCGTGGTGGGTATTTTTTTTAGAGGGGAATTAATTACGGAAATGTAATTAATAAAGGAAAATATTGACTTCAAAAGAATTCACTGGTTATACTGTTTCTAAAAATGTGCTCAAAACAGCTAGAGTCTTAACTTTATGGAAACTTCCTCACTAGCATGTTTAAAACTACCCTAAATATATAAAAAATGACTAATAGTTAACACTTTTATAATGCACGTATTATTTATGTATGTATATGTCTTTTTTTTTAATCAACATGTACCAACTGGTATTTTGATCAATATAAAGAAACTTTTGTTTTTATTATTCTGTTTTAAAAATAAATTGTTGTATTCTAATAAAATTTTAAAATTTTCATAAACAGGACTTAAGTGATATTTAACTTTATTTAAGTGAATTATTATATTAGTGTAGTATTATTAATTATACTGTAGATTTCAGGGCAAGGATGTCATCGTATACCTGACATAGTCATATATGGCTAACTCAACCACCGGCCAACTTACAGTTACTTGTTTAATCTCTGGCAAGGTCCTACCTTTTAAATGTTAAATGAGTTTGTATGATAGTAATATTATAATTAATAACTTTAGCGTCTATCATGGCCTAGACTATAATATATTACATCCCCTTTGCGACTGAATTTTTTTATTTCATTATACTTTTTTATATTGCTCATATGATTATAATATTAATATCGAAATTTTAATTGCTGTTGTTTTGGTGGTACTTTTTCTATCTACAGAAAGCACAATTATCAAATACATAATATATTCAAGTTAAGATTATTCCAATGTATATCAAATTAGTTAAAATTACAACGTTTTAAAGGAATAGACCAGAAGAAAACATATAAGCATTTATATCACAAAACACTTAATGGGACTTACATAAATAACTTTAGTTTGTCTCAAAACCCAGCAGCAGCAGTGATCAGAAAATGTCAATTTATGCAACTCGCACAAATTTTTTCTTCTAATTTTTGCATGTTTGTGACGTTAGAAACATGAATAGTCACGCAAATTGCATACTTTATAGTATTTTCACGCTCTCTCGTGGGGCTACATTAACATTCTGGTAAAAATTGTCATCAGTTTTGAAGATCTTATGTGGTCTGTGGCTTTAAGTTTCACTAAATGAAGTATTAATGTTTAAAATATTTTCTTACAACAGTACTTTAATAAAATTGTAAAATTTATTTGAACATCGTTTCCAACTTATAATTTTCCAATTCATTTTCTAAACCTTTTCTTATTTTATAATAGTTCACACTTGACAGAATTTGATATAAGACCTCTTATTTCTTAATTATACATGATACAAAAGTTGCATCAAAGAATACAACAATTGTGACAACATAATAATGTTCTTTAGTACGAGACATCAATATCGTATAAAATATTACAGTGAGCTGTCAAAAACTCTGAGAGAAAACAACATATTTGAATAATTTATTACAAAATATTATTCATAACAAGGAAGATGTGTTACATTAAACTTGTAGCAGATTATTTGAGAGCGCGAGCGAGTCTACATTTGAATAAAATGCTGATGAATTCGTCATTCTGTTGCGTACAATATGCTACTTGCCAGTGTTAGGGTTATTTTATTTGAGTGTGTGTTTTTTATTCACTTATTTATTTACTTACTAAATTTTTTACATTCATTCATTCATTCATTCATTCATTCATTCATTCATTCATTCATTCATTCATTCATTCATTCATTCATTCATTCATTCATTCATTCATTCATTCATTCATTCATTCATTCATTCATTCATTCATTCATTCATTCATTCATTCATTCATTCATTCATTCATTCATTCATTCATTCATTCATTCATTCATTCATTCATTCATTCATTCATTCATTCATTCATTCATTCATTCATTCATTCATTCATTCATTCATTCATTCATTCATTCATTCATTTTTATGTAAAGTATGATATATTTTTGTGATGTTACAAAATCTTGCTACAAATAGTTATGTATACTTCTTGTGTTCATTACTTTAAAATTGCATTTTTAAATACTAAAGCATTTGAGCATGGTTTTTAAATTTTGTTTTACATAAATTAAATATATAAAAAAATTAATAGAATATTTTTACATAATTAAAATTACTTACTAGTAAGTAATTCAATTCAGTTTATTTTCCAGGGCAAAGTTTTTGCGCAAATATTCAGTAAGAATATAAAAAGAAAACTAAGAAATTTATTTAATTTTTCAATGTAGAATGAAGTTATCCTTACTTCAAAGTTAAAAATAGTTTTATAATAAATAATATACATATAAACAATGCAGACGTCTGTCTTAAATAATAATAAAATGTATATAACAAAAAATTATTTTCAAATTATTCTGCGCTAGTTATTGTTCATCTCATTAAAATATATAATGAAGCTCACAGATTTTTTTTTCTCACACTTATATAATATGCATTACAAAAAATGTAAATAATATGCTGCAGACTGTATTCAAAACTTGCATTAAAATTATATTTTTGTCTTTTCTTTTATTCATTTGCTTTTGTTATCATTGTACAAACTTACGTGCATTACTATACTGGTTGGAACAATGCAAAAGTGAGGAATTCAATTTTCTTACCAAGTAACTTATTAACTTAAAAATCCTAACGTATTATAATAGGTGAATATATATTTTTATATTTATAGAAATACGTGATCATTCATAATTATACTCTATTTTCCCAATAAAATATGTAAGCAGAAACTTAAAGTTAAAAATATTTATGCTAATAGTTGAGTCGAAGATATATTTTACAATACAATACTTTTATGGATTTAAATTTTATAATTATATATAGTTTACTTTAGTAAAATAATTCTTAGTTAGAAAATAAAAGTATAATTAAGTCTCTTCATACAATTTCGGTTTTTGTATCTTGTTTATTGACTTTTGCGTTTTAAAATATCGTTTTTCATCAGTTTATATTTGTATACGGAAATACTCATGTTCTCATGTTTCTCTTATTTTGCCTTGTTAAGATGATAAATTGAGCGTATTTCAATCTCTCGGTTCAGTTAACTTATCCTTCCTCTGTAAGATTTTACCTCACAGTTTTCTATAAATAATTTACGCATTTTTAATTTTATTATCCTGCTGTCATGGTGAATCAAAACACAGTATTATGTTATATATTTTTATTTAGCAATAGTATGAACGCTTATAAGATGTTTCTTTTTATTTAACTGTTATGATATTAGAACTTTATATTTAGTTTATTAAGAGTTGAAGCCAAAAAACTGAAGGAAATTTTTAACTTGAAGAAAAGAAACATTTTGAGGCAAAGAAGGAATTTAAAAAGTTATTTTAATACGACATATGACATATACAGAGAGTGACAGAAAAATGTGGAGGCTTTTCGTATTTTTCACCAAGTATGAGAAAGACAAGCGAGTGAAGTAAATATACTGACTGCTTCAATCCGTATGCTAAGTTGTAACAGAGGGAAAGAGGAAGGAAGGGATGGAGAGAGAAAGAGAAAGAGAGAGAGAGAGAGAGAGAATTTTTTTGAACGTATCTCATAGCAAAATTGCACTTCTACCATCTATCATAGAAAATAACTCATCGACATTCAATTTAATATTATTATCTTTAATTTTTATTTCCTTAGCACATCTCTACTCCATATATTTTATTTATTTATTTATACAAAAATTATAACCTATTAAAAATATAAATACTTTGAAATGCTTGTTTCATTAATCACCAAAAACAAGCTTTAAAAAAGTTATTACTAAAAAACATCACAACTAAACAAATAATATTACCAACACTGATCCTGATTAACTAAAACACTAATGTGATTAATATGGTAATGTATTTTTTGAAAACTCAATAATAGCTAAAACCACCATGTAAAATTACAAAATAGATTGCGATTAATACCTGTGCGTGTAATAGTGTTTAATTGTATTTTCATGATACTATCTATTTTTATTTAATTACAAGTAAAAAAAATGTAAAAGTTTGAGTAAATAGGATTTTAAATTTTGAAGATCAGGTGATATTGTAGAAACTTTATGTATGTGACGTCACTATTGTTGAGAAATGATTAAATGTTGCTATTGTTGAAAGGTATTGTTACAAAACATACAGAAATATACATCATTGTAGGTTTCTATTTGATTTCTCTTAGGAAAATAAAACTGTATATTTTTTACACTAGAATTCTTTCTATGTACAGTATGAATGTATAAAAAATTGTAATTATTCATATTACTTTTGTTGGCATTGTAATTTTGTAAATTATATTTCAATATTTTAACAAAACGATAAAAAAAAAATGCTGCAACTCAAGTCTTAATAAATATATCTTATATAAAACTTTATCATATTGTGAAATTTAATACACCGAATAATAGGACAAAATTTGATATTACGTTAAAGTTTTTATTTCATTTTAGGATCGCATTTAATGGATCCGTATTTTTTTTGTACGTGTAGCATTTTTGTGAATGATTGGATTATTTTAAAATATAATTATATTTATTAATTTACTTTGGAAACAATAGTTTTCAATATGCACTAGATTAATTTGCATGCAATTCCCATTACAAACTATTAAATTTTACGCAAACATTTGAAAATTTGCTCACATTAAATCGTCTACATATATAAATGAATTTGAAGAATACTTAAAATAAAAACATTTAGAAAAATTCATTCAGCAAACTATAGAAGCCTAAATATATAAGCACATTATTTTCATATTTCTAAATTTGAAGGGAGAAATTATCAGTACCTCTTCAATAAATTATTTTACACTGGTAATTCTATAAAGTAGAGATTACCAATGATAAGATGACCTATTTCTTACACTATTTTGTATTTTTTATTTATTTATTATTATTTTGCCTTCATACATACAATTCAGAACATATAGTTTTAAAAGTATTAGTATTTTATTATTTTAGTATTATATTATATTTATATAATTTATATTATTATATATATATTAGTATATTAGTGTTATTTTAGTATTTAGTATTTTAAAAGTTTTACAAAGTATTAAATGTTATACTGTAACAAAAAAAATCAATGATTATTAAAAATAAAATTTAAATTAATAAAAAATAAAATTTACGTTTAATTACATTAATATAAAACATGTAAGATATTAAAAAAAAAAACTAAAATGAAAAACAAAAATTTGTAATATTTTACAAAGATTGTTAATAAAAATTTTACTACAAAAAGGTATGAGATATTAAGTTATATTAACAAATCAGCGAGATCAAAAAGTGTTGACAAAGAGCATTCATAAATTTATGTTGGTAATAAAAATTAAAATAACCAATTAGAAACATAACATATTTTATCATTCTCTCATGCTGCACACGAGTTACAGAGCTTATTACTAACAATGGAAAATTATGCTATTCAATATAATATAAAACGATAACATAAAACGTTATTAAAATACCCTTTTATATACTAGACACAACAATAATAATAATATGTTATATTGTACAAAATAGCAAAACAGTTAATAGCAAAAATAAATTATGATACATAAAATTTGTAGAATGTACTCAGTTAATGTTGATTATAATTATTTTAAATAACATTTTAATTAAAAATACCTTTTTTATATATTAAGTAATATATATATATATATATATATATATATATATATATATATATATATATATATATATATATATATATATATATATATATATATATAGTAGACAATTTATATGTGTTTTTTTCTTTCTTTTTAAAAAAAAAAGAAGAAAAAAGGCTAATAATAAATAAAATTTTGTTATTATGGTCCTGCTGGGGTACACAGGTATGCGGCTCAATTATTTTGAGTATAAAGTGAATGTACGGAGGCTCATTTTATTATAATTCAAGCTTTAGAGAGAGAGAGAGAGAGAGAGAGGTATTAGAAGAATTATTATTTGCGGCTTTTTAGGTTACAGTAGAATATATAAAGCTTTTGCCGTGCTTGTGTATGTGGCTTGTTTTATAGTAGAGAGAGAGAGAGAGAGAGAGAGAGAGAGAGAGAGAGAGAGAGAGAGAGAGAGAGAGAGAGAGAGAGAGAGAGAGAGAGAGAGAGAGAGAGAGAGAGAGAGGCGTAGATTAAATTGGACTAGTAGTATAACAACCATACCACCCCCTCTATTCTCTCTCACTCAGTGAGTTGGGTGCATATACGCTACACACACATACACACACACACACATAGAGAAAAGCACAAGCGTTATTTTGAACGTTGAAATTCTAAACATTCCTCAATATCCCCCAAACCTCATCCTCCTCTACCATATAACACTGAAACCGCTAACATAGCGTGATTGCTATATACTATCATCAGCCCTCATGCTGAAAAAAAATAAATATATAAAAATATAATAAAGTATAACACACATACAAAAAAAAAAGTATAGATTTCTACCCCTACCTCTCCATTTTTGTTTTTCTATATATTTTTAAACATACATAGAGCAAAAAATATGGGATTTTTATATGTTATTGTTGTTGAGTTAAATTTGAATAGGAGAATAATGTGTTTTTAAAATGTACTTTATTGGTAATTTTTTGTGTTAAAAATAAATAATTTTACAATTTATCATTTTATTGCTGGTCTACCCTAAAAAAGCCAAGTGTGTATATTTGTTGATATAATGTATATATATATGTGTATGTGCGTGCGTATGAGTGTGTGTGTAACTGTAAATATATATAAATATAATAATAATACAACTTAGTTCAGATTTTTTAAAAAAAATGAAAAATAAAAGAGCATAATACAAATTAAAAGCAAAATTAAAGCTTTATTTTAAGTTATACATAGTTTACAGTTACTGTATGATGTAAAAATTATGAAATATTAATTTCTTAAAGAATTACATTTTTTTAATTGCGTAGGTGTCTTTTTCTCTACATTAAATTATAGCCATAATTATGTATTTTATTTATCTTAACGTATTTGAACAATAGACATGAATCTTAACCTGAATTAATAATATATTTTAAAGTAAAAATTTCATGTACGTACATTCATTGCGCTATATAATTTTATTCTATCACCTTATAAAATTCCAAGTATAAATATGTATAAAAATAAAAAGTATTGCGTTACTAAAGTCTGTATTATAAACAATGAAATTTACATTTAAATTATAACTGACTGTTTTGTAAAAGAGTTGGGTTAAATTGAAAGATTTGTAACCTAATTTTTCAAAATAAAAGTCGTTAACTATTATTATTGTTGTATATAAATTCATGACATATTCATATATGGCAATAATAGTTTAAAATTGTATACCACAACTTTTTTTTTAATTCATAGTATTTATTTTCAAGTCTCAACTTTAGCTGTTTCATAGAAAGCTTTTTATTTTTATATATATTTTTTTACAATTTTTTTAATTTGATTTAAAACTTATTCTTGCCCTAGCAACGCAAATGTAAATATGACATCAATATATATTTTTTAGCACTTTCAATAAATCATAATGCAATTAAATACTTTTTTAAATAACCAATGAAAATTTAAGTAAACTAACTAACTATCAAGTAAACTCCGTCCACAATGGGTTAACATAATCCTAAATTACAATAAAATAATAAAATATTCTGTTGAATAAAATCAACTGTATTTGATTGCAGGAGATTAAAAATAAATTTCTTTGAATGGCATATTGTATTACACATTATAGAATACGTTTTTGTTGTGTTGTATAATTTTTGTTTCTTAAAATATTAGGTAGAGAAGGCCGTAACAAGACGTAGAAGTATAATCACAAAAGAACGTAGATTGGTGTAAATGTTTATTCACGGTTCATAATATAACAATGATGCAACAAATATTATATAATTGTAAAGAGAAAAAATATGTGTATAAAAAAATACTTTTTTTTTTTTTTTTTTTTTTTGACAAAGTTAAAGATGACAATAACTTTCAAAATTTACGCAAACTGCAAGGATATAATGATAAAACCTTTGAAAAATGTAATATTAGAGTTTTACATACATTCTTATGTAAATTCAATCTACAACTATCGATTACCTATTCAACAATCTCTTTATAATACTATGGAATTTAAAAAGATGAGGGAGAAAGAGAGCGAACGACTTTTAAGTTCCGGCTTACTAAAACCCCTCATAAAAGACAATGTAAAAAAAGGATCACAAAATGCTAGAATAAGAAATGAATAAAAGCTTTTCAAACAAATCAGATTTTTTTTAGATATTTTTTATCAATAAAATTTCGTTTTAAGATTTTTTTCTTTCTTTCTTTTTTTTTCTTTCTTTTTTTTTTTTTTTTTTTTTAAATAGTAAATGTATCCTAATCACTAATCACAATCTAATCAGATATAAATCAGATTTTTTTTTTTTTTTTTTTTTTTTTTTGCACAAATGTAAATAAATAACTTTCATTATTTTATATTTTTAAATCAAAGATTTCTTGTCAAAATATTAGTATAAAGTTTCTTTTTTATTGTAAACTTTAAAAACTTAAAATCAATAATACTGTACTGTACAGTACGTAATCAATGAATTGTTTTTGAACTTCAAACTTTTTGATCAAAAAAGCTTATTAAAAGCAGATATTGGAAAAAAATATATAAGTTTAATTAACTGAATTTCAAAATTATTTTCAATTTACATTGCTTTTACAAAAGAAACAAAATGAAAGAACGAATACTACTTTGTTTCTCACAGCACTATGAGAAAACCAATAGTATCCTTACTAATATGCAACCAGTTTGTTATTTATGACAAGCGGGTGGTCTAACTACAAATTTTCTAGGGGATTTAACTGCGCCTCTCTTTAAAAAAATAAATAATTTTTTGTTGGTTTTATTTTTTTTCTTATTAAAAACTGCTGCATCAATTCATGTGAAAAATACCATTGCAATTAAAAAGAATCTATTTAATTTTAAGAAGGACAAAAAATCTTGTATAGAATGAAATGTCTCATAAAACGCTTTGAGAAAATGAAGAAAAAAAAATAACAATATAATGATAATAAAGCATGTTCTGAGTCAAAATGCCGACGTGACAACTGACTACGTTAAAGACGAGAATTCAGCCTGACATTGCTTGGCTTGTCGATCTGGCTATTTCTGCGCGTTTGCAAGGTATCGCGCGATGTGCTGTAATATAAAACGTTGTACCTTGAGAGTAACGTGCAGAAGTAGAGTGACTGAGAGTCCCCAGGGAGAGTCCGCAGTGTTGGAAGAAAGCTATTTACACTCATCCATGTGGAGGCTGAGACAGCTTTATAATAATAAAGGATAAAAAGAAAATTAACGGTGCAAAAATTATGCATTAAAAAGGTAGAGAGTTGATATATCGAATGTGTTTTTTGCAATTTACGATTTTATTACGTTCCGTGTTTTTGTCACTGTGTTTGTCACTTAATCAGCGCATCCTTGAACTGAGCAGAGTAAGTCATTGGGGAAACCAGGGAATTCCTTTACCACCTATTAAGAAACGTCTATGATTTATATGTTCGTGCGCACTTCTCTAGCAAGAGGTAATTAAAACACCTTTATGGTAGTGTGTGTTACAACACAGGCTGATTGTAGGTAGGTTCATATAATGTGATTCCGACAGTTAAACCAATAGATTGGTGTGACATAAGTGACCAGCACATATAAAAAAAAATTTGAAGTTTTATTATATTATTTATAATGTGTATTATAATATAAATTTTCTTAAAATTATAAACTCCTGAGATAATAAACAGTTAATAAATATGAAATTTAACGACAAATTTAAATTCAATAATAAACATTAATAAGAAACACTACCAACTACCAAGTATATGTATTTTACTAATAATTTATAAAATTATATTACTTACTTGTTAGTAGATGCTTCTTTTGGTATTTCTACTTTTTTTTTTTTTTTTTTTTTTTTTTTTTTTTTTTTTTACTTCGTGTTGGAAAGAAACAGGAAAAGTTTTTTGGTACAAGAGACATGCCACAAATCCTTCGTTTTTAGAATAGTTTAAATCTTGTTGCTTAAATTTATTTTAATATACTTGTCTTGAAAAAAACTTTTTTATTTTTGTCACTCATTTAATTGCCAAAAAGTAACACATTTTTTACAGTATCAATTGTTATAAAAAAGATATCAAGTTAATGAAATATTGTCTATTTAAAAATGACTTAAGAAAACCCATAATAAAACACCGTCTAATTAAATTGGTAAATAAATGTTAATTAAAAAAAAAAGTAAGAAAAGTTCAGACAGCAGGCAAAGCTATCAGTTTCTAGACACGTGTAAAAAAGTATAGAGGTCAACATAATTAAAAATGTACTTTCAATTTGTATCCATTTTATTATCAAATCAATAAAAGCGTTGTTTGTTTGTTTTGTTTTTTTTTTTTTCCATTTCCTGTCCTGTGTTTTGTCACCCCATTACGCGCGGTAAACAACTTGTAATATTTATAACTCGCTGAATTCAATTCCACGACGAAGCGAACGATTTTTTTATGTCGTTTTCATGTGAAACTTACTGGCGGAATCTTTCAACCTAACTTTTCACTCGTTTTACAGAGATACAGAGTTATCTATAGTATGATTGATTGAGAATTAGATATTTTCAATTATATATTTTTATGATAGTATAGTCAGTCACTAATAATAAAAGTTTAAATGAAACATAGGATTGCAATTTTCAGTCATCTATCGTAATTATCATTAATATAAAATTTAACTGTGAAGTTTCGTTTTTATTATTATTATTTTTTAGAAGTAAACATTAGCCAAAAAATAAAATATGATGTGTTGCCATGAAAGCTAACAGTCAAAACAGATTATTGTTTAAAAAATAAAAAATAATAATAACTAAAAAAAAAAAACTTAAACCAAAAAGCCATAAAATATTATCACTTTGGTTTTTAAGTAAAGTTTTATTTCATTTCACTAGTTTTTTTTAACATTTAAATTAATTTAAAAAAAAGTAGAAATTTATTAATTAATTTTTTAGCTATTTTTTGTCATTGTTGGTATTTGCTGGAATTGAATAAAACGTTGCGTATAAAATTTGCATCTCTGCAGTTCCAATACTAGTAGCTTATCTTAATCATTAAAATTTAAAGAAATACTGTCAATAGCAATAAAATATGCTAATAACTAAAAAATATCTATAAAATTATAGTTACAAAATTTATCTAATATTTAAATGTATTGTTCAATAGTACTCTATTACTTTGAGTTACATTTTGTCGCTTTTCGAACTCTTCTTTTTTTCCTCCTTTTTCTTCTTTCTGTCTGCGATTCTCTTCACCTTGCATTTCAAGTTAACCACCTCGAATTTTAACTTTCTGAGAAAGCTTTTTGAAAAGCTACTTAGCTCTCTCTCTCTCTCTCTCTCTCTCTCTCTTTCTCTCAGTTACTCCAGTTTCAAATCTAACTTCCTTTTATAAATTATATTTCTCCCATTCATGTTTTATTCTTTCTACTTTTTATTTAAAATCAAATTTTCTTTTACCTCCTCTTCTTCTTTGTTTCCCCCATTTATTATTAAAAAGTGTTTGTTTATTTTATTATAATTAAATTAAAAAAGAGAGAATAATATAAGTGACAATTTTATATTTTTCCAAAGTATACATGTTTATACAGATTTTTTTTAGATATATATTTTTTTTATATAAAAATAGAGAGGATGTAGACGGTTTTTAGCGAACATAAAAAAATAAAAGTATAAATAAATGGTTCGATAGCCATCGATTCGCTCAATTACATCACAAAGTTGGGAGTCGCGTCTCTCTCTCTCTCTCTCTCTCTCTCGTACGTTCACCTGTACAATTCTCGAGCGAGTACTATATATTTTTTACCCCTGTGTGTTTCACTCGCAAACTCACAATGTCAAGAACAACTAAAAATTAGGCCTGCTACTAACTTATAATAAGAGTATAAAAACCGTGTAGGCAGGGATTTATTGTATTTTAATTTCAAAACTTGATACTATTATGGTTCATAAATTTTTCATGTTTATATGAGGATTAAAAAAAAAACTCTGTGCTTCTATTATTTTTTAAACATTATATTTTTATATTTAAAATGAGTAGCATTTACATAGGCACTTTAAAATATTTAAGATACACCTATTTAAATCAAAATTGCTAGCATAAATTATATTTAAAAAACAAACATACATCAGTATATTTATATTAAATTTTACTATAGCTATTAAATTTATAGCCATAGTCAAAGTAAATTTTAATTTTAAAAAAAAGGAGGAATAAATTCACGTTGCTCCAAACAAGAATGTTGTTGCTGTGATTTGTTCATACGCCTGACGAGTTTTGAGTATTTTCATTGTATCCGAATTGAACTCTCATCCAAAAGCTAGCATAAACAGCTCACTGTTGCTCAGTACAAATAGCAACACAATTGTAGGCCTGTATCTAGAAGGGTTTGTGAGTAGTGTTACAATTTGTCACTCCGGAGTATGGCATCACAGCTCTCTCTCTCTCTCTCTCTCTCTCTCTCTCTCTCTCTCTCTCTCTCTCTCTCTCTCTCTCTCTCTCTCTCTCTCTCTCTCTCTCTGCTGTACGTTTTTCTGCCGTTAGCTGCAAGCAATGTTCGTACAACAATACTGTGCAGCTTTCTGCTTACATAGATTAAAAATCTCGCCAAGAGGGACTTCAGACAAAAAAAAAAAAAAAAAAAAAAATATTTAGAAATAAAATGTAACATTTTCTGCTATTGTGATATACATTTTATATTTTATATAAAACATGATGATAAATTGGTTTTAATTTTCAACTGAAACATAATATATATTATATATATATATATATATATATATATATATATATATATATATATATATATATATATATATATATATATATATATATATATATATATATATATATATATATATATAAATTATTAAATTGTATACAAAAGTTTAAAAAAAATACTCAATGCACTTTTAAATTTAATTTGAACATGTAACTATGGGGGGGGGGGTTATTAGTAACATTTCTTTACAGATAATGCACCAACAAACCTGAAGGATAAGTAATGAAATAAAAGATTATTATTATTTTGCAAGCATGCCCACTGATTCACTTCCGTTAAAATAAAATAAAAGGTTAAAATATGTAAAAAAATTTAAGCACCTTCAGAATAGAAAAGTTGGGCAATTTAAAAAATACTAATGATGTATGAAATCGTGTACTTTCTATGGCTGTATTTTAAAGTAGTTTTCTATCCACAATATTATACTTTAGAACTATTGATAAGTATTCTCCAAGTACACTTTTAAGTTATTCAATATTATATTGTGTTTGTTTTTTAGGCCTTAACATAGAATAAACATAAATCTAACAAATTGTTTAGCTTTGTAACGTTTTTGTAATGATTTTATGTAAAGGTTTTTGTTGTTTTTGACACTAGTTTTTGTACGTTCAATTCAACCTCGATTGTTTTTTGTCGTTCTAAGTTGAAAGTTAATGTTCTCTAACTTTTGGTCTAATTCTGTAAAGTCATTTTACAGCTACCAAAATGGTAGCTGATACAATTAATTTAAAGTTTAATTCTTCAAAGAAAGAGATTTAATATTGTAATGACTGTGAGTTGAAAGTGTATAAAATTGATTAAAAAAAATATTAGCTGAGAAGACAAACAATTGCTGCTTGTTCATAAATAAATATTAATTAAAACCTATTTGAGTATCTCTTACTTTATTCCATTAGTTCATACCTGACCCTCGTTCAAAAGGTTTTATTGTTAAATGTATGGTTTTGACACGTTTTGGAGTAGTCCAAAGTCTTTTATTTTAATTATTCTTTTACTGGGTAACAATACAAAGACATTTTAAAAAATGATCGCTTCATCTAAAAAAAAAACAAAAAAAAAAACAAAAAAATATCGAGCAACAGCTTGTTCTGTAAAGTAAAGTGAATCTCAACAACAGTGATTGGCTGACCAACAAAATACGACACATTCATTGGTTGATCTTGTTTTTTGAGCTAACAAAATTGACAAAAATTGAGTCACATGAAGAGCATGGATTTTTTTTTTGTGGAGTTTCTTTCATTCTTATCAAGTTCAAAGTTCTAAACGAAGAAATAACAATGATCGACCATATGTATAAACGTAGTAAACAAGTAACGAAGTCATAATCAGCTGTTATAACAAAGGAACATATCGACACAAAAGTTGCGCCGGAAGTCTGACTTTGCAGAACGAGCTAACATGAAAATAAGATTTATTGTGGTTTTTATAGTTTTATTATCTACATTTTTTCAAGGTTCAAGACCCTGAACCGTTTTTAAGGCAGAATATTTATAAGTGAAAATACAACAAACATTTTCCACCTTTTATTTTGACGATTGTTGGTCATCATTTTATTTTATGCATTTTGTATTATTTGTTTAATTGTTTTTGCTTTAACACAAAGTGAATTTTTAGTAAAATCGTTTATATATATATATATATATTTCATTAAAATTCATTAACATCTTATCTCTCTGGCAGCTTATAATTATTAAAACTATTGAAATATATGAAATAAAATTTCATTTAACTTTATACATACATAATTATTCATTTAAAATAGTAGAAATTTAATTAATAAATTAAATATTAATAATCTTTTATTTTGATAATATGACTTTAAAATGCTTTTCTTCTAATTTTAAAAACGATGGACTAAAGTTTTCTCTCTGTGTGTTAGAATTAAAGTATGGTAGAGAGAAAATGGTCTACAATAGGAACATTGCTGAGGTAGAAAGAGAGAGAGAGAGAGAGGCTAGCTATGCATTATTGAGCAGCAATAACGTTGCTAGCTCGCACGCTGGTGTAGGAGGGAGAGAGAGAGAGAGAGAGAGAGAGAGAGAGAGAGATAGAATAGAGAGAGAGCAAGAGAGAGAAGTATAACGTGTGTAAAAGCACTAACATACAGGCTATACAGTACAGTGTACTGTACACTCAACTTAGTCGGTACTCTGTTATATATTTTGTAAAACATACAATAATCAAGCTCCCTAAGTATATTACAGAGTATTTTAAGTAAAATAGATAAACTTTAAGGTTCAGTGAGACACCTAGTGGTAGTATATTTAAACAATATTTTCCTTACTTTAATTTGGCATATTACGTGTATGAAAATTGACAAAATTTACATGTAAGAATTCTATTAAAAAGTATAAATTTCAGCATAGAGTACTAAATAGTATTTAATATATTAATTTCAAAACCATTGTTAAAAAAAATGGTATAAAAATTATGTTCTCTCTTTCTTTTTAGTTGCAAGGGATAATTGCAAATAAAAAGCATATTATAATAATATAATTTAAGGCAAAAAGCAGTTATAATAATACTATTTGTATAATGTGTATTGTAAGCCATTGCAGGACATTCTGATGTCATATTATGTAGGCTCATTAAGGTACATGATCTTTTAATCCTGCTAAAAAAATTACAGTACTAATATATATGTCACATTAGTACAAAAAAAATTATAGAGCTTTTTTTTTATTATTCTTTGTTACTAAAATTTAGGCAATACTGTAAATAACATTGATACGATTTGTATAAAAATAAAAATATTTGGAATATCATACTACAAGCTTACTACACTTTGCTTTGGTTGATGTCATTCATAATTCTTAAACCTTATCCATAAAAGACGTACGTACTCCCTACAGCTAAAAATTTCTTTACATAAATTCATAAAAAAAAAAAAAAAAAAAAAAAAAAAAAAAAAACTACCTTTACCATAGCGACACAGAAAGTGTAAGAATTAAATTTTTTATCATTTCAAAATACAGAATTTAACAAAAGATGGAATATAAAAAATGTCTAGACAGACGAGAATAATAATAATAAAACTTTTCAATTTAATAGAAATGTATTTTTAATATATTCATATTTTTACAAAGAAATAATACTCTAAAGAAAATTAATAAAATAGAATTTTAATTGGTTTTTTTATTTAATACTTTTAACATATAAGTGTTTAAAATCAGAATTAATGTTTATTTCTGGTTATATTTTCATTAAAATTAATATAGTTAACACATTATTTGTTTGGTAAAAAAAAGTAAAAGTATGTATACGCTTTTGTGTAATCATGTTAAAGTTAAAAGAGAAAAAATATTATAATAAAAAATATTTAAAAAATAATAATAATAAAATTTAGCTCTTATTAAATCGTATAAAAATCTCACGCATGAATAAAAAATTTAAGCTATCAAAAAATTTGAGAACCTATTGAACACTTACAGAATGAAATTGTATATTTCAAGCAAGTTAATATAAAATATCATGAAGACGTATTTCTATACTAACTTAAATTTGTTTTAAGGAATTAATTGCCATTAAATATATATTTTTTTTTTCTTTTCTAACAAAGTACATGTATGTACTACAAAGCTGATGACGTCATCATCCCTACAGTTGATTGCAACTTTATACTTTAGTACTTGAGATAAAAAGTAAAATTGACAGCAGGAAATATTTTATTCTGAAAATGGTTTCAAATTTTGTTCTCAATCTTCCTTTATTGAATTAGATTCTCTAAATTTTCAGTATCTTTTTCGATTCTCCCCCACTTTTTTTATACTATTTTTTTTTTATATAAATGAATTATTAATTTGTAACAAAAAAGTGTTCATTTATAATTTATTAATAAGATTAATTTTTCAATAAATCATACAAAAGTTTTATAACAATTTTTTACTTAATACATATTTTAAGTACATAATTATTGTGTTTAAAATATTTTATATACTATTTTTAAATACATATTATAAAAAAAATACCATTAATGAAGTTTATACACTAATATTAATAAATCATTTGAGTTTAAGATGGTTTAATAATAATTAAAACTTAATATATATTTTCATATCATTTTTCATTAGGATCAGGTGCATAAAATGTCTATAATTAATAAATGTATGAAATTTTAAGTTTGTTTAAAAAATTAGCTTGATTCAGAGACATAAAATATTAAATCGATAAATAATTGCAAGTTTGTAGTAGTTTACCACGTTTTCCCGTTGTTATAAAAAATATTCCTAAATATTATATTATATAAAACTGCGAGGGAATAAGTAAAAAATTAATACGTTTTATAATAAGAACAAAACTAGATAACAACTTTTGAAGTTCACTAGAAAGAATAAATACCAACTTTTGATTAAAAAGTGTTTTATTTTCATATTAGGTTTAACAAAAAAAAATTATAAAAAAAAATCAGTTCTAATACTTTTAAATTTATTTGTAGAAATAAAATGAAACTGCACAACAATGAAATCACTTCTGTAGGTTTTAGTTGCTTTTCTATGATTTTCAATAAAAATAAACCTATTATTTAGCATCTATACTTTTTTTCTTGCCATATTGTGTTATCGTACAACACCAATCCATAGTCCCAGTGAAAACATTGTCTTATCGACAGGTAAGAACTTTTCTAATCAATGAAAACAGCACACATGGCCGGCCATGGCCTAAATACACAGCCCAGCATTCGCCATGACAGTCTAGAAAAACCGTGGAAATTCTAGGCAGGCTGTTATTTGTAATCACATCAATCATGCACCTCCCGAATGCTGTGCGTCGTCATGGAATTCATGTAAACATGCATCGTGCTGTGTTGTGCTCTCACACTTCACATACGCACCCAGCATTGGCTCGAACCTATACTAGGTAAGGAATACAGAGTTACGAGTCACATGCCTTTACCACTTAGCCATACCAGCTCAGTCTATTATTTGCATTCTATAGAATATATAGATTAAAAGATGATATAATTATTAAAATAATCGTATAAGCAAATCGCTTACATAAAATAATTTATTCTCTTCATAAATGTTCTCATCTCTCTCTCTCTCTCTCTCTCTCTCTCTCTCTCTCTCTCTCTCTCTCTCTCTCTCTCTCTCTCTCTCTCTGCATTTGTTAGTAAGTAAGGTGTGATAGTAAAAGAGCTAAAGTAATAAATACATCCCATATAATTTGTTGCCATTTGTAGTCGTTCATCACTTTTTTCTTCTTCTACATATCATTAAAAATCTACTGTAATTCACATTGAAATTTCAAGGTATTTGAACCCAAGACTCCGACAGTCACGATAGAAAGTAAGAGAAAGAGTTAGGGTATAATTATACACATCCTGAAGTGCACGGGTATGGTAGGTGGGAGGAGGGAGGGAGTGAGGTTTCAACATGTTGTATACAACACAAAACACGCCAGAATTACATACAACTCTGAATATCTTTGTAAAACCCTCTAATTAGCAATGTAACAAAACAACATCCGTATAAAATACAAAATATAAGTATATAATACTGTACATAAATATATAGAAATCAATTGATATTTTTTAATTAGATTATTATATTTTACCATAAGAAATATCTTTTTGTAAAAGATACAAATTTTATATATGTATATTTTTTGTATAAAAATTTATTATTTTTAATATATTTTATTGAATTGCTAAAATATTTTAATATATTAAAAAAGGAGAAATATGCGCACATATATACCTCCCCTGTAGTACTCCATGACATCCGATACAAAACCTCCATTGTTGTCTTATCAACAATCTGTCTACTCTCTTTTTTTTTATCCTCGTTCTCTCTCTCTCTCTCTTCGTCTTTTTTTTATTTATTATTATTATTTTTTATTTTTATTTTAGAGTTTGGATAAAGAATACCAATGAATGGTATGCAAAAAAAGAGTAACTTTTCTATTGTTAGCGAAATATTTGTCCGCAGGGTAGAAAAAGAGAAAAAAATATATACATGTCTCCCATCATTTCAATAATATTATATTATTATTTTTGTGTATCTCATGATCCCTGGTATTGACTTGTGTATGTTCTCTCTCTCTCTCTCTCTCTCTCTCTCTCTCTCTCTCTCTCTCTCTCTCTCTCTCTCTCTCTCTCTCTCTCTCTCTCTCTCTCTCTCTACATTACAATGCTAAAGGGACTGTAATTATTCTTGCTTCGATAAATAACCCCTCTATTTTTTTTCTCGTATCGTTCATTTCTTTTCTTTTCATAAAACAACCCGTTTGCATCAAGAATACTGTATAATGCTTTTCATAATATAAAAGAAAAGTATTGGAAAAATTTTAGTACTTTTTTTTTCTTTATTCACAATAATAGTAATAATAATAATAATATAGTATATTGTAAGGTTCATTAATTTAATGGTACAGGGTTCGATGTCACTGTATATACGAGAGAGAGAGAGAGAGAGACGATAATTTAAATATGTACTTAAATAAATGAAGTGTAAACTTATTGATTATTAAATTTTTTTAATGATTAATATCAGACTAAAGGTGTCTTTAATTATAGCATGACAGTAATTTCAATATACAATACACACTTTTTTATTTTTAATAAATATCACACGCTCTCGTATTTTGATTTAAAAAGTTGCTGGATGAGAGTACGTTAAAAATTCAAAGATTTTAAATAATTGACCCAAATAATATGTAATATATTAATTATATATAACTTTTTAACAATAAATTGTTGTATTTTTTTTCCTAGTAATTGTTTCAAAAGACTACAGTTATTAGAAATGCATGCATTATGATTAATTTATTATAGCTTTTAATAATTTTATCTTCCATAAGTAACATAATTTGAACATTGCATTCATATTATGTTGTTTAAAAAGGATAATTATTATATAATAATAACATAAAATATGTGAGTTATTCATGCTTACTGAAATTTATTTACTATATAGTTTAATTTAATGAAATTATTTAAAATTTATTATAGTGAAACAAATGTATAAAACACACATGTTTTTAGCAAACCCGTACGTTAGTTTATCAATAAATTTTGCACCGTGAATATTTTGGAAACATGATCCGCTGTCAAATGTATTTAGTTTCCTCGCAAAATTAATTAAAACTCGAGTGAAATATGACAGGGTTAATTTTGTCGACACAATTCATTAACACTCTCATTACTTCTCTGCCTAATGGAATAATTTTTAATACTCTGCCTTTCATAATAATTATAATTTTAAATAAAATTTAAATTTAATGATGTTTCAAATAGGAAAACTTTTTTTTATATATATAATTAAAAAAAAAAGTTGAAAAACAAACAAACATCCAAGTATCAACTCATTGAACATGCAATGAATGAATGAGAGGATAAAAAATTATAATGAAATAAAGTTTCTTTTTACAAAATTAAACATGTAATATTTATGCTAGCTCGATTTTCGCAACATTTATTTAGAACAAAAGTTTATGCTATATTGAATAATATTTACTATGCACAGCATGAAAAGTATGCTGTACAGCATAATAAGTTATACAGTTCTAAAAAAGCAATATTTATGATGCACGAAAAAAAATATATTGCCAGGTACATTAATTCCGTAAATTGCAATACGTAAACATAAAAAAAAGAGATGTGCTGATTTTGTTTAATTATTATTGTAATTTTTTTATGCTTACTAACATTTTTATATGTTGATTAAGCACCCACCGATAAGACTTCATTGTCTTGGTGGGACTTATGTATGTATTATTTATTTTTTATTATTAATAAAAAAAAAAAAGCCTGGTACGTATGTACTGTACAAGTGTTACTACAATACTACTTGATGCAGGTAAATACTACACTAAAGGTGTGACTCACCTAGATTAGATAATATTTCACCTGCATTAGGTATTTTTTAAAGTATCAATACTTGTTTCATGTTAAAATTTACCTATTGTAATTTACAGGATTCATGTAGTACTTGTCACTAGTAGTAATTTTTTAAGTGTACACAGGATCGCGATTATATATTTTTACCAGTCAACAACTCACGCTAAATTTGCAATTTTATTCTTATGAGAAAAACACGCTCTGGATTTATGTGGTAAAATATATTATCGCGGTCCTGTGAACGTGGGAGAAATAAATGCAACATAAATTAGGTGATTTATTTATTCCAGGAATAAAACTATAATTAAAATATTTTTATCATTATACTCATAAAAATACAAATTTTATATGCATATTTATTTTACTCTGCAACCCACACATATATTTAAAAAAAAAATAATCTTTCTCTGATAATTTTGTATTTCTACGTTTTAAATGACTTTTTAAATTACAAAGATTATATTTTTTGTAAAGTGGTTCTCCTAAGTATGAGACAGCCGATGTTTTTATTACTTGTGTCTTGTAATTTTGACATTAAACCTCTTTAAATCTGAATTAAAAAAAAAAAAAAAAAAGAAAGAATAGAAATTTATATATTTCTTTATATGAAAATGGCAGTAATATTTAACTTAATCGTAGAATTACGTTCTAACATAAAACATGACTATTTCGTGATTTCAAATATCTTTACTTTCCTTTAATTTATTCAGTTCTTTAAAATTACATTACAATGAAAAATGTTTTACACATCCTATAAACATGCAATACAACTATTATGTTATAAGAAGTAATAGCAGACGATTTTTATTGTCTTCGACAATAACTTAAAAAAAAAAATATTAATGAGAGTATTCTGAAAAATTATTATAATTATATTTTAATATATTTATATTATAATATTATAGAAAATCAAATCATATTTGGTATAATTGTACTTGTGTTTTACCTAAAATGATTCGAATAACGTGTGTTTTGCAAAGATGTGCTACAGAACAGAAGAGGAAGAGAGAGAGAGAGAGAGAGAGAGAGAGAGAGAGAGAGAGAGAGAGAGAGAGAGAGAGAGAGAGAGAGAGAGAGAGAGAGAGAGGAGAAACGAGACGAGACGAGACACAGACCATGAAGCAACAATGTGATCTTTATCATTACGCACGTCAAAGTATTCTGAAAGAACAAAGACACCCTGAAACTAACGTCCAAACTCTTCCGCCGATCAACGTGTCATCAACTCCAGCAAAATATTATCTCAAGTTCGGAAGTGGACAGCGGATTTTAATGAAGTGCAAACTTTGAGGCGGTTGTAGCAAAATATGAAAGATGTCTCTTATTGCTATAGAAACAATAAACCAAGTAAATGAATATTTTTAAGAGAATAAAATATCAACTTTTTTTTTAACACGAGAAAGAAACATATCTTATTTATTGTCCCCATATTTCTAGTGAATTTCTTTCGTTTTATAGTTCTCCTTAATTAATATCATCTCTTCGTAATTGATGAATAAAAGGTAGTACAAAACATACACATTTTATACACATTTTTATAGCGTTAGATATTTTATAATAGAGATCTCTTTTTTTTTTTTTTTCTTTGTTGGGCAATTCAATGTCTCACAAGCAAATTCAAGATAAAAAAACACGTATAATTTTTTTCCCTGTCCTTTAAATGGATTATAGTAATTTATTATTATTCCATTTACGTTGCTTGTAAGTTTAACGTCTAATAAGCTATTCAAAGATAAAATAACATTATATCATAGAAAATATAAACTTAAATTTTAGAACGAATACTTCATTCATACTTTTTGACTTCAAATTTTATATAAAATTTGAGCTTAATTTTGCCGAGATTCTCAAAATGCGAATCATGAGTCAAGGTTAATGTAGAGATTGTGTATGAAAATACAACATAATAATAATAAAAATAAAATAAAGTTACTACTTTATGCGGCAAGTCTACATAATGACATTTTTATCTCTTTTTTATTATTATTTCCAATAACCATTTTCATATAAGTGCCTCTTATTGATTATTATTGCTATGTTATTTTTTTTTCTATATAATCATAAAATAACTGCTTCTATCACATAACTTTATATAGCAATTATTAATATAATATATATTTTTATTTCATTATCATTTTTTACAGGTATATAATAATAATTTATTTATCCTCTTGCGTATTTGAATGTGAAGTCTTCAATTAGTAAGTTTTAATATCTCAAAATAAAATAAAATTTTCAAGAAACAGGAATCATGATATATGTAAGCTTATATAGAAATCTAACTTTCTTTTGAATAATATTTAAAGCCCTTGTCAACTTACTTTTTTATCATTTAGTATACTATAGATTGATAATTACCATACCTTATTATCCATGAATTAAACACCACTACGTCGATTTTGTATTTATTTTCATTTTGACAGTTATTTCACGCACCTGACGTCACAATCTACCGCCGCCAATCACAGTCACCGCTCTGTTCACATGATAAATTTAAGCTCCTTACTCAAGTTCTTTACCCCTATTACGGCTCTATCGGTACATTATGACGTCAGATGCTTGAAATAACCGTCAAAATGAAAATAAATACAAAATCAACGTGGTGGTGTCTAATTCATGGATAATAAGGTATGGTAATTATCAATCTAGTATTCTAAATGATAAAAAAGTAAGTTGACAAAGGGTTTAATTTTATACAGAAAAACACTTGTAGTGGTCTTATCTTTAATTATGTAGCTCGTGTCATTTACTTGGTTTAATTCACGTGCATAGCCCCCAATTAATTTTACTGTCAATTATACAGTAAAAAAATATATACAATTCATAAATGAGACTGGAAAAAATCATAATAACAAAATTTATTTCAAAATTATTTATTAAAAAGTTTTCTTACGTAGAATATCGAATAGCTATGAATAGTTACTTATATTTATGTTATTATTAAGAAATATATAACCTTTTTGCTGAGTGTCTGTTTAATAAGATTTATCAACATATTCAAATTAAATTGAGTAATAATAAAAGTTTTGATGGTTAATAAATCACACAAAAAGTTTTAAATTGCTAAAAACAATTGTTTTTGTTTGTAATAATTAATAAATCATAGTAAACAAATAGAAACTCTTTATTTGAATATTATTTATAATTTAACACATTCACAAAAAAAAATCTTTTATATGTGTTTTTATATTGTATTATTATATTATTCTATACACTATATAATACTAAAATAAAAATTACATATAATAATTATGTGAAAAACATTATATTAAATTTTGTAGAAATTACTTTTTGTATAATGAATATTTGAGTAGATTTATATTTAAACATATGAAGTTATGTTAACAACAGTTAAGTTGTAATTAAAAATTTAATGAACTCTATGTTAAGTTGTTGTTCCACAAGGGAGGAAACAACTTTAACAATCTATGTCTTATCCTTTATTTAAACATGTACGTGTATAAACTTATTTCACTACTGTACCTAGTCTTAATGGTACTCATCTATTCTTTACTTCATAATATACATATATAGAGTGTAAACTATTTTCTAACTTAACTCATTTTTTTTATAATATAATAAGTATCGTGTAGTGTAAATAATATAGTAGAACTTTTTTTTTTTTTTTTTTTTTTATGTTAACTTATTATTAGACAAAATGTTATCAGGTTTTCTTGTACATATTATATATATGCCATTTTGATTTTTGAAGATGTTTGAGATAATATGTATTGACAAGACGTCTCACTTGAAGTAGGCCACTACAATTATGGTCAAGACTAACCGAAGACATAATATAAAATCTGAACAACTCTCAACCAGTGATAGCACGGGTGGGTATCGTACGTTCTGGTACTCATTTGATATAACAGCCTCTAAAAACACAATACATATATATACAAGCTATAGTATGTAATCTACAGTACTGTACAGTACCATAATATTTGCTTTGTCACCTGCATATATCCTGCAGCATATGCAACCAGTTGGGTATTTGTGACAAGCGGGTAGTATAACTTCAATTTTTTGTAGGGGATATATGATTGGAGTTGTATTTTCATAAAATAAAACCCTTTCAAATTGAAACTGATTAATTTTCATACATAGAAGAGTTAATATAAAACCCTCATATAATTTTGCTTATTTATTTGCGTACTGAAGATTAGGTTTCTCGGTTCTATAACGACCAATAATCCAAGCAGTATTCGACGATGCATGCTGCGTCATAATACGTGAGTACGAAACATATCTTGCAAAAGAGAGGGGAGCAAAATATGTAATGTCATTCCACGCTAATGAATTACTTAGAGAACGCGAGAACATTATTTAGAGTTTCATATTAAAATGAAGTAACTTTTCTAATAAATTCAACCAGTATAATATACTCTCGTATAAAAAGTTATATAATATTAAATGCATGCAACACATCATTTTTTTTTAACTTTATTCTTTGTGGTCAGTTTTTCAAAAACTTTGTTTCATTGCTGTTGTATAATATTTAAAAAGTATTCGCAGAAAAATATGAGAGAAAATTAATGTAGCTCAGAGATAAAGTTTGAAATTTAAAAAACTTTTATACTTACTTTTTTTTTTTAGTCATAACAGTTTTTTTTTTTTTTTTTTTTTTTTTTTTGAAATCCTGAATGGACAATAAAATGTATTTATTACTTAAATAAAAATATAGCCACCACAGTCCAAGTATGTTTTTGCAGACCGTACTTGATATGTGAATTATTCTAATGAAATGATAATTGTCATGTACAAAATAATAACTTTAAAAAAAATAAATTTATTTATTTTAAAAAATTTATATAATTTTAATTATGAATACTAATGAGAAAACTTTAACTTAAATTTAAGCTGGATTAAGTACGTTGGGATAAACTTGAAAAGTACAATCACAAAAGTTAAGTTACGTTACGGACAATAAGTTCTGGAAACGGTGACCACTTCAACGTTCATGACTGTAGCTCAATTCAAACATAGCCTTAGCTCTACATTAAAGTAAAGTTTAACTAAATATAAAATTGATTAATTATCTATCAATACTTCTTTGAATTAGTAAGTTAATTTTTAAATAATCTCTTTCATTGTTTACTGTATAAAAAATATGAAAGTTAAAATGATTAATTTCATAAAATTTTAAAAAAAAACTCATAATCACTTAATCTCTATATTTTTGTAATAAAAAGTTTTAAGCTTTTTTAAAAAATAATAATAATAATAATAACATAAAAAACACTGTACTAAAATTCCATTTTACATTATATAAAACATATAGACAAAATCTTTATCGTATAAAATTATAATAATATTAATAATATTATAATATGTGTATTAAAATTTAACCAATCATAGTAAAGTTAGTTTTATATATTGCTATAATATTATATTAAAAAACCACGCCTATATATTTATTATAAAAAGCAAAAATGTAACAAGTGGCGCCTTATAGTGGCGCATAAAGTAAATATAATAATATAAGACAAATCATGCAATGTACGAAACGTACGATGCGAGTGGGGACTTATTTCAAGTTATAGAGGGCTGGGGGATTGGGGAGGAAGGGTGAGTTTTGAGACTGTGATAAAACATTTCTATCAATAATACACATATTCCGCAAGAATGGAGGTGCCTCTTTCTCTCTCTTTCACTGACAGAAATAAGCGGGATAAGAGAATTCGCAAGCAAGAATTCATCCAGCAGAAGAGAGAGAGAGAGAGAGAGAGAGAGAGAGAGAGAGAGAGAGAGAGAGAGAGAGAGAGAGAGAAGGATATAGGAATAAAGTAAAACACAAGTTATAAAAAAGTATATTATATATATAGCATGAAATAAAAAAAATTGTTCGAAAAGAATTCGTAAAATCTTGATTAAAGAAGGAGAAAAAAATATAATAAAAAAATTGTTTGATTTTTAAAATGGAATAAAAAAAGAGAGAAAATTGAATATAATATTTTATTATTTAAAAGTTAAATATTGATTTAAATTATTAATATTTAAATAAATTATTAATCGTTTTTAATATAAAATGTATATATATATATATATATATATATATATATTATTTTTTTTCATGTAGTAATATTTTATACTATTATACAGTTTTTAAAATGATAAATGGATTGATCGTATGTGTGATCAATGGTAATTATTTTATCATTTATATACAAATAAATTTTAAATGTATGACAATTTTTATAAATTACATTATTTAATAATAATATATTTTTAAATATTTGATATGGAGCATATTGATTTTATTTATTTATTTATTGAACTTTATACTTTTAACTTGTGATTGTGATTGTATGCATGGTGTGACATATTCCCATGTTTGGCACAAAATGGAATACACTGGGGGAATAGATATTTATCTATTTTAACAGATGTCAATATTTGTCATTTTAAAGGCTGATTGTTTTGTGTTACCTCAAAACACATAATATTAGGAAATATTCAATTCTTCAATATCAAGTATACTAATCTCTCTCTCTCTCTGAATTTTGTGACAGCCTAATGATGCATTAACCAGTTACTTATAACACAAGAGCATGTTAAGTTAAAATATGAGAAATTTTGGAGAGTATATTTTTTTTTCAGAATCAAATAAACTGTAATCTTATAACTTTTTTTTTTTCATAATGTATTGTGCCACACGCGTCACCTTTTTACTGCCATAGACCCGTCAAGATATTGTCTTGACAACGTTTAAAATGGAAACCGAACGCACAGATCGTCAACGGCCTAAATATAAAGTCTGGTATTCGCCATGACAACGTAGAGAAACTGTGGAAACGTATAGGCAGGCTGTTGTGTGCAATAACATGTTCGGTGCACCATGCATCGCTCGAATGCTGTGCGTCATCGCGTAATGCAACGTGTTGTGATCTCACACTTCACCTACGCATGCAGCAGTGGCTTGAACCTGCACAAGTCAGCTGTCTTCACGAATCAACCTTACCATCTCAGTATTGGGTATTGGACCAAGAATAGTACAATAATATTAAAACATAATAATTATGTTAGTCTGTTTTTTGGTTGACAATAAATCATGAATCATCACACAGCAAACTTCATTATGTATATGTGTATGTTATGCGACTCATCTACAACTTAGGGGCAACTGCTATGAGTAATTTGAAACAATATTATATTTTTTTAATACAAGCTTATATTAAATACATTACGCTTTTTTTTTCTTCTTTTTTTTTTAATATATAGTCTTATAAAAAAGTCCTACAACTTAAGCTACGTTTAAAAGCTACGTGTAAAAATCATTAAAAACAAGTTAAATACATTTTAAAAGGTTAATTAAAATTGAAGTTGAAAATTTAAATTAAGTGATATAAGATAAAATATATAATGATGTAAGTTTGTTGACCTGTTATACAAATAATTAGGTGGCGAGTTTGTGTTGTTTGGTCATGTGTGCAACATGTGTTGTGCTCTCTCTCTCTCTCTCTCTCTCTCTCTCTCTCTCTCTCTCTCTCTCTCTCGCTAGTGTAAGACGATACACTTTCACCCTCTCCATGTAATTTATCTCATCACACAGTACAAACCGAGGGAAGACTTGCAAGAGAGAGAAAGATGTATATATACATGTTAGAGGGGAAGAAAAACTCAGGGTAATTTTATTTTATTTGTGTTTGCAAGTGCTGCATGTAAATATTGACATCGAGTAAAGAGAAGAAGAAAAAAAAATGAAATTACATCAGAACAAAAATAATATTATATTAGAGATAAGAGAGATTTATGGTATGTTGTTTCAAATTTAATTTAACTTGAAGTCAACAATAATTCTAAAAAATAATTTAAATAATAATAAAATCAAGCTCATGTTTAATGACATGACATTTTGGTAGTCTATAATGTTGGTAAACCGGTTAAGCTTAGTTAGTTTAAATACGTAAAAAAATATAGGTAAGTAAATTTCAAAAACTTGACTCGAAATATTTATAATTACGGTATCTATAAGCTTTATTTATACAGCAAATACCAGGCTATGTAATCCTGAAATATTTTATATATTAAGGATTGTATATAGATGGCTTGTATCTCAAAATCTAAAAAGAAAACTTCAAAATTTTATGATGCCATTTGAAAGTTAATAGTAACAGCCACCTATGATAAAATTTTCAGAACCTGTGACCATCAGATAAGAGAGAAATTAATTATTGAAATTAACATGGGCTCTTATGGGACTAAAACTTCAAAAAATCATAATTTAAAATCTAGCACGGTGACCCCCCAAAATTTTTACATTTTTGAAGATACCTAATCCTAATGTATCACTGTGCAAAATTTCAGATTTTTCTGTCTTTACAATTTTTTAGTCAAATCCCGCAGTAGCTGATTTCCCGCCTTAACTGAAATTTTCACATTACAAATTTTAATTGGTTTGATTTTATTATTATTATTTTGAAACCTTATATTTGTAACATTTGATACTATTCTTTACAGTCATCTACAAATATTAATTAAATTTTCAAATAAAATAGTTTTTTTTTATCTGACCACACAAAATAAATGTAATTAATATATAAATAAAAAAGAGTGTCTAAAAGTTACGCAATATTGTCCTAATAAAAGTAGATGGATATTATAGCCATGTATTTTGTTCACAATATCTCAGCTATTAAATTTCATTTTGCGTGGGGAATTATCGTTAACACCCCCTCCCCCCCCCCCCCCCCCACATACAAAAACACCTTTTTAAACAATTGAACATCAGATTTTGTATCATTAAAAATGAAGTGAAAAGACATCATCTTCATTTGTTTTTACTAAAAGTTTCATTAAAAATAAACTTTTATGACATCACAAAAGAGTTTTTTTTAAATAAAAACTTTTTGTTTATCAAGCAATTAAAACTAAAATATAAAAAAATAACATTTTTAGTTTAAATTTTATTTAAAAAAAATCAGTTTCCTCTTTCACAGTACAATATCACATTTATTTTCATGAAAAAGTAACATAAAGTATTCTTATGAAAGCATTTTTTAGTTTTTGTATATTTTAGTATTTATACGGCTATGCAAATGTATGTTTTATTTAAGTACAGAATTAAACGATTATTTACATCTATTTAGGCGAGTACGGCAAACACAAGCTTTTTAAATGTCATAAATTAGACCCTAAGATTAAAAAATATATTGTATTTTATAAAAAAGTTAAAATTTTCACTATATTATATACGAATTTTTTTTTCTGATTTTTTTTCTTGGCCCACTGAAAGTATACTAATTAAGCTAATTTTTCAAATTACGGCGAGAAGTAATAGAAATCGCAAGTTAATAATTATAATATGGTAGGTCTGTTATAACAGAATAATGCAAAATAGCGCATTTCAAAATTATTTATAAATAGTATGTACTATTTCAAATGAAGATTCATGCTAGAAACCTAAAATATATATATACATATATATAAAATATATATTCACAATAAAAAGTTAAGCTTTTTTAGCATATTATGCAATAACATTTGAAATAACATTTTTTTAAATAAAATAATTACTGGTTCTCTAATTATCTTAACCCCTAATTTTATAGTCGGATAAGTTTTTAAATGACTTTTGATCATGATGAATGAAAATTTTAATGTTAATATATATATATATATATATATATATATATATATATACATATTTTTGCTACTAATTACAGCATTAACGCAAACATAAACTTATACTAAGGAGTTTTTTTTTTTTTTTTTTTTTTTTTTGCGTCATATAATATGAATCTTATCCATAATTATCATACAAACAGTGCCAGAATAAACATAATTCTTTACATTATAATATAAAAATACACATTTTAATTATAAGATATCATCTAGCTTTTTTGCAAAACTTAAAATTCAAAGGAAATCAATTATGTACACTGGAAATAAAATATTAAAAATAAAATTATAAGAAGAATATTTTACTTGTAACATATTTTTGACCTATCTACAAATGACACCAAAAAGTTGCTTCAAAGTTAACAAAACGTTTGAGTATAATTGTATAAGTAAAATCACAGACTTTCAAAGCTACAAAAACAAATCTTTGTTTACTTTAAATAAAATTGAAGAAAATTCTAAAAAAAGTAAGAAAAAAATATATAATTAAAATAAAATTTACATAAAAATATATTAAAATTCATTTTAGCATTTTAATTTGATTAAATTTCATCAACATTAAGTTCCCTCTTTTTATTATTATTATTATTACGCGAAGCACCTTGTAAGCAATTAACTGGCCAATCAGCTTCAAGGATACTCTGAGTTTCTTTTGTTTTTTCCACTCCTTCATTTTGAAAACAATGGTCCTTGTGGTGGTGTAAATGTTAAAAAAACAACGAGGGTAAAATTGAAGACGTCACCTCTTTACTTAAGAGAGAGAGAAGAGTAGAGATGCTAATGATTATTACTTACGTATTTGCATAACAAAAGTAAACTATTTAAAAATTTTATACTCATAAAAAATAATTAAAATCAGAGTATTTAATTATTTTTCAAGTGTTTTACTTTCTTTCTCTTTCTTTTGTTTACTTTTATTATTGTGGTAAAATGTAATTAAATGATAATTATTAATTATATTTATGTTAATTATATATAAAAAAAAGTTTTTTACCCTGCAATTTCATATAATTATATTTGGAGTACAAAGTAATGTTAAAAAAAAGAAAGAAAATGTTACCAGTAAATAGTATTTACGCTAATTTTGTGTGTGATTTTTTTTAATTAAAATTTATTTTTGTATTTATTTTTAAGCCACATTAAGCTTATAACATTGCACTTTTTCTTTAAATTAAATAAAATTTCATTATTTAAATGTTACAGTTTCCGTAGTTATTAGCCAATGCTGGACTGTGTATTACGCTGTGCGGCTGGAATGCTTATATTATGTATATTATCCTAAAATAGACTTTTTTAGGATACCCTGAGCAAACTCCATATAGTAAATATATTAGTATAACCTTGTTTAGAAAATTATATAAAAATGCAGTAAAAATTTAGTAGGTATGCTGGAAGCACTTTTTTTTACTACAGTCTATCGAAGGAGAAAAGGAACAGAGAGAGAGAGAGAGAGAGAGAGAGAGAGAGAGAGAGAGAGAGAGAGAGAGAGAGAGAACCGATTTGTATTATTTTTATATGTTTATTGTTGAGCACGCTCACTATTGTGGTGTATTTTTCTGTGATATTATGTTATTTTCTACTTAGCTCAAGTGAAGGGGAGAGAAAGAGAGAGGAGATTTGATTGTTACACAACGACGACAACGTCTGCTAGAAATCTTACGTCCACGGAATATAAAGAATGGGTTTGTGCGAGTGACAGCACCCCCATCCCACTCCTCTTCTACTCACTACCTCACTCCCAGGGTACACGACATCCATATCAATCCAACAGAATTCACGAGCAACGCAATTTTCTCATATATACTCACAACTTCTCATGTCTTTTATAACTTATTAGATGAGATTTTTTTTTTTTTTTTTTTTTTTTTTGTAAATTATGATTTTATGAGTTATTACACAACATCAAATTTTAGTCAATTGCACATGTGAATTATGGGATCTTATAAAATACTAAAATTTTGAAAGAAAAAAATGAACCTATTTGCTCTGTATGGATAACTACATAAACCTGATTTTGCTTTTGGTAAAAAAAAAAAAAGAGTGAAATTGCTTTGAAGAATGTTCTGAATCTGGCAAGCAAAAATTTGGGATGCTTTTCTGTTATAGATATTGTCAATAACTATGGAAATTTTACGTGAGTTTGACCCAGAATAAAAAAACGCAACTCTGAAGTTCATTTTTACTTCTCGTGCCAAATAAGTGTAAGCAAGCAATAAACTTTTCTTAATTTAAATTAAAATAGCAATCAACACTGGGTAGCCGTAATCTTAAAAAGCTTATGATTGGTTACGACTTATTGAGAACAAGAAAATCACGTATTTTGTACCAAAGTTAAATGTAAAAGCTAAATATTTTGTCATTTTCAAAATATAAAAAGATTTTGCTCATGTGCATATCATTTGTTAGATATAACTTTTTTCTATGCATTATATATTTTTAATTTGCTATACTCCTTTCATTAAAATATAGTTGTGTTTTTTTCATACTATATGCTGCAAACTTTTTACAGTTACATATTATAATTTTGTATACAGTTAAAATGAATTGTAAACTTCAAAGTGTATAGAGTATTATAATAATAAGTTATATTTAAAATATAAGAGAATAAAATATCTTTGTTTCTGACTCATTATAAATCGTCGTTTTCTCTACCACACACACACACACACACACACAGAGACTGGCTGCTTTTGCTGCTTGCTACTCTAAAGTAAAAAGTAAAACAGCAGAGAGAGTAGCATTCATTGTTCTTTATATAAATATGATGGTATAAACGTGCACTAACTTTCCTTGTGGGCTCCAGATAGAGACAATGGACGTTAAGAGAGAGAGAGAGAGAGAGAGAGAGAGAGAGAGAGAGAGAGAGAGAGAGAGAGAGAAGGATTTTACTGAAAAACAAGAGAAAAACGCCGGCTTTCGTTGCATCTGTGGTTGGCAAGGGGTGTCACGTGGTTTTCCAAGCGGAAACCAAGGGAAAAAGAAAGAAAGAAAAAAAAGATGAATATCGTGACGCGGCTTTTTTATATTCTAATGATACTATAAAAGATGCTTTATCCATAATAAAACATATTATATACATTTACAATTTTTTATTTAAATTACAATTTTTTGTTATTTAAAATTATTAATTAAATTTGTATCTTCTTTGAATGTTAATAAGATACTTTAAACATAAAAAAAAATTAAAGCGAATAATATTTTTGGAACAGTTTAATACATAAACCAATCTGATTTCATGTTTTACTGTATTATCATTGAAATAATTTGGATTTTTTTATTAATAATATTTCCTGAAACCAATATATCAATATACAGCAAAAATATCAGGTAAAGGATAAACAAATAATAATAATTAACGTTTTGTAAGTTAAATTTGAACGAAACCTTTTTTTTTTTTTTTTTTTTTTTTTTAGATTTATTGCGTAAAATAGTTCTACTTATTATTATTTTCTTCTTAATATTTAAAATATATTTTAAGAGTTAAATTTGATTTCTATTATTATTTATAAATATGATTTTCATTAATAAGTCTCATGTTGAGTTCAATAACACTGTTTTATTTGTTAGCATCCTTTTTCATATATTAATGCATATATTAAAAAATGTAATTTACATTTTCAATGAATTCTATATATTTTTTAATCAATTTCATAAAATAATTTTAAAAAATGTACAGACAAAAAAAAAAAAGAATAACAATAAAAATCTGAGACAAATCACATGACAAATATTCCAGACTGATTGTGACGCAAACACATATTTATTTATTCTCACAGTTCAATGACTCACATTTAAAATGATTAAAAAGAAATATTTCATAAGATTTTGTCTGCACGAATGAATGACTGACTTTCCTCATTTACTTCGCAAAGATTTAATTACTTTTTTTTTTTTTTTTTTTTTTTTTTTTTTTTTTTTTTGTGAAACGTCACTGTAATTTTAAAACTTCAAATGCACTTTGTGTTTATAAAAATTATTTTCTAATCCATCTTGCTCTGCAAAAGTTGTCATCAAAGCAGAAAACTTTTTTTTTTTTTTTTATAATATATAACTTTATTTTCTGTCTGAAACACTTAAATTAATGAAACATACAACTTTTTTTTAAATATCTTTCATTTAAGTAATAGTAAAAAAAAAAAAATGCATAACAATTTTCTTTTATAAATATTTTTACTTTACTAGAATATTTATATAAAATAATTTATTTATTTATTCACACACCAGAATGTAAGAAATTCAATATATAATTCTAATTATTGTAATATGTCTAGTAAATTATAAATGTAGAAATTTTTCATGATTTTATACTTAATGCGATTGTGAGCTGCTATTGAGTTTTTCATGCAAGTGTGATAGCTCGAGCAAATCATGTTGCATTCTAGATACACTTAATTAAGAATAGGAATAAGAATTTTTTTTTTATTTAGCCCAGGCAGTTCATATTGTAACAATAAAACTTACAAGAAACATTGTACGTGTCAAATATCTTAAATTAAATAGACTAAAAACAATCAATTACATTTTTAACAATATATTTACACAATATAACAACAACAAAATAATAGCGTGTTTTCAAGCAAAACAGGTTAAAACTGCCGGGTTCTGTCCAGCGACCACATACAGTACACACGATTGTGATAATGTATTTTAATATTTAAAGTCAATGCATTTTTTTCCTTCCTTTTCTCTTTCTTAAGAATTAGTTTGAAAAATTACATTGATTTTTTTTAATATATTTTCAGAATCGTGTATATAGTGGTTAAGTACTTTAATAATTGCAGCATATCAACCTTACTACTATATGACTTCTGGTTTACAATTATAAGCCGATAAGTCCCTTTCCCTTTCAATGTAAACTCAGTGGCTATGGCCTTTTTCCGATATAACCTAACCACCGGCCAACTTCCGGTTAAACTCATGTAAGGCCCATTTTTTACAATGTACATAGACGGACAGTGAGAGGTGAGAAGACACCAATCATGACAATGACTATATAATATGTGTAACTGACATGACGGTCACAACAATAAGACAGAATGTCCGACAAATTGCATAGTTTCCAGGATACCTTTCTTTACATCCGATATCCCTTTTTTAACACATATATCAGTTGTTCCAAATAGAAACCTCGTAATTTTTTTTTTTTTTTTTTTTTTTTTTTTTTTTTTTTTTGTCATGCAACTTTGAGTTCTATGTAAAAAACAGGTATGATTCAAGGTCGCAAGATAAAAATACTCTACATCGAGGCTATTTGGAACACTTGATAATTATGCAAGAACTACAGGTGTATAACTATGTTTATTTTCTCTAATTTTAATATTAATATTACTTTACTTTACAACGTATTTTAGGATTATTAAAATGGCCGATTGTTTTTATTACTTGTTTCTTATCAAATAAGACACTCTCAATAAAATTCCTCTGAAACTTAAAAAAAAATTGGACATTGGTGTCAGTTTGTTCGTTCAGACATTTATTTAAGCAGATTATAATCTCTATCGCATTTACTAACAAAAAATATGTCAAGCTTAAATAATCAAGAGTACATAATAAATCACATTTAAATGTATTTTAGATGTTAATAAAATATGAAATAATTGTTTGCTCAGAATGTTACAATGTTTTTCATTTAAGGGTTGTATTCAGATGGCTTGTATCTCAAAATTTAAAAAGAAAACTTTATAATGCTTTTTAAAAGTTAATAGTAAAAGCTACCTATGTTAAAATTTTAAGAACCCGTTACCATCTGATAAAGAGAGAAAATAATTATTGAAATTAACATGGGCTCTTATGTCATTAAAACCTCAAAAAATTATAATTCAAAATTTAGTATGGCAACCCCTGAAATTTTTTATGTTTTTGAGTATACCTTATCCTAATGTAGTGCAAAATTTCAGATTTTTCTTTCTTTACAAGTTTTTAGTGAAATCCCACAGTACCTGATTTACCTCCTTAAACCAGTATTTTAAATTATAAATATGATTAATTTTTATTTAAGCTTCAAAATATATTTACCATTTATAGACATTCTATAAAAATGTTATTTGCAATGTGAACATTACATCAAAAACAAATTGAATTTTTTGTCATAAAAAAAAGAAACAACAAAATATATTAATTAAATTGAGTTTTGTAGACATAAAAAAAAAAAGAAAAGAAAAAATACAATTTCAAAATATAAGACATTGAAATAAGGAAGAAAAAAAAACTACATTAATATGATATCTGTGTTTTTTGTCGCGGTGTAGAAAAAAAAATCCTGGAAAATAAGATTTCATTCAAATGCCATAAAAAAAAACACAATAAAAAAGAATATTATTTTGTATATGTATATTTATTTATAGACATTGCAATTCCATTAACATGATTCTATAAAAATATTGTCACTCCATAAAAAGTTTTAAAATAATAATAAAAAAAAGTATATCATAAGAATAAAATCACATGTTTGTGAATAGATTTCTTTCTTTTTTTTTTACTGTTACATTCTTTTTTGTAGTAAATTTTTTTTTCTGTACTGTATATATAAAAATAAACAGAGATCAATACACATCCATATCTATATTCAAAGCCATTTATAATACACATTTTATCGTCTAAAGGCAATAAGAGTTATAAATTCATTTTATATTATACAATTTTCATCCTTAATGTTTAGATATGATATTGATGACTTTTTACCTTTATTGTACTTTTTATTTATCATTTTAAAATTATTTTTATGTTGTGTATTTTTTAACAAGAATGTTATTTTATATACATACATAAATACATACATATATATATATATATATATATATATATATATATATATATATATATATATATATATATATATATATATATATATATATATATATATATATATATATATATATATATATATATATATATATATATATATATATTATATATATAAGTGTGTGTGTGTATAATTTTATACTTTTTCATGTTTCTTTTTATTTTTTTTATTACTGTAATTTCAAAGTTTTTTTTTTTTTTTTTTTTTAATCTAAATTCAACTCTACGGTGAACGAATTTCAGAACAGAAAAGAGTAAATTTCACTAACAGTTGGCTTATATGTAAAAAATTAAAAATCTAATAGAAGAACAACTACTGTATATATATATATAGCAACTGCTCAACAATGACTACTTATTACTTAACTTATTAACATTTTTTTTTCGTGATAAATTAGTTCAGTTAGAATAAAAAGTTATATTTTTATCCAAATTAATATAAAAATTGAAAAAAAAAAAAAAATTTAGTCAAAAGCTACAATATTACAAAAGGTTCTAAGAATATATTATGTGTGTAAGACAAATACGTTTTAATGTTTTACAATGATAAATTACGCTTATAAAGGAACTTTTTTATGTTTAGTATTTTCATCTATTGTACAAATTTTATAAATATAGTCCTAAATAGTAAATACTAAATAGTAAACGCATTAAATTTTTTTCAAAAAAAAAAAAAAAAAAAAAAAAAAAGCTTAGTGAAGAGTTAAAAGAGTAGTGTATCTTAAAAAATGGTTTTGTAATGCAAGAACGTATAGATGGAACCCAGTTCTCTCGATTGCCCGATTAAACAAAAATAATTAGTTAGGTAACGTAACGGTCTATGTACATAAAATGTTATTCAGATATAAAGGTTTTGAATAAAATAAAAAATACAGACCTATTACTCCGAATAAACCTTCAAATGAAGCATAATTTCTGTTCAGCTCAGGCTAAATATCAAGAAAGGTTTTAAGTATAGGCAACTCCTCCATAGCTCTCTAGCATGCGTGACTACACGTGATTTGAAAATGATTGGCTTGTATATGAAATAAAAATTGTAATTATGTTTGGACATTGTCATAGCAACGTGGCTATGATTGGAGGAAGCAATTAAAGACAATGTATGGCATACGTTATTCTTAAAACAAAATGCCGTCTCATAATATTTTATTCTATATTAAAAAGTGTAAGGTTATATTATTAAGTTACTCATTGCATCTGTTTATTTGCAAATATGCAATTTCCAAAACACGTTATTGCAAAATAAACAAATAACACGTAACAGTATGACAGAAAAAAAAAATAGTAATCTTATGGGAAATGATAGTTTTTTTAGTCTAAGGTTTCCTCACATTAATTTTGCTCAATTTTAATATCATTCATTTTAAAATTCTTATTAATTTTCTGTTTATTATTTATATTTTGTAAGCATAATATGTAAGAAAATTCTGTGAAAGATTTCGTACTAAATGTTTTAGTTAATAAATTACTGTTCTAGAAATTTATGTCATTAGAGAAAAAATTGTTATAAATAATATTTTTTAAGGGGGTAGGTGACCGACTGATATCTCGCAAACTAGATGGTTGCGAATAATAATATTAATACAAAGTAAAGAAGAAATAGTACTTATAAGTTTAGTTACGTCAAACATGTGAAAACACGATCAATTATTTAAGTTATTCCACTTTAACTTTAAAGATAACATATAAATGTGGAAATTCAAATAACAAATTTGACAAATTTTAGTCAAATTAGAAACTTTTTTAAAATTAAAAATATTATTCAAACTTTTTTCGAAATAAAAAAAAAATTAAAAAATAAATAAATTTACTTGATTTTATTTGAAAATTATAGTGGTTGTTTTGTTGGAAATAAATAATGTACAAAAAATTATTGTGAAAATATATTCTTCTTTTAACGGTTTCCGGTCCAAGTCGGTCACGTTCTAAGTTAATGGTACATAGATAATTTTATGAATATAACAAGTAAATAAAATGCTGTGCTCTATAACTTCCATGGCGGACTGCAAATCAGGCTGAAGACTTTTTCCCTTTTAATGACGTCACTACCATGACTAAAACATTTTTTTCTTCTTTTTCTTTTATATATATATATATATATATATATATATATATATATATATATATATATATATATATATATATATATATATATATATATATATAAATATTTTTTTTTGCTTTTAAGTAATTAACTTTATGAAAGAGAAAGAAAAAGAATGACATTTTTTTTATCTTGTTATACTTTGAAAATTATTTTATATTTAACGCGGTTGTATATTTTTATAAAATAAAAAACATTATATTTGATAAGTTTTTGACAAAAATACAGCAAGCGAAACAAAGTAAAAACACCTGAGGAAGCTCGGCTAATAGCATTAGAGGTAAAGCACGGGGCTGTAAATGGAGTTAAGGATAAAACGTATATATCTAAGAAGAGAAAATGATGGGGTAGATTTTATATATATATATATATATATATATATATATATGAAAGATTTATTATGAAGGTATAATAATAAGTTAGCTATAAGAAGGAAACAGAGCAAAGCTATATCATTCCATATCGATACAATGTCAGTTATGACGTATACTAAAAAATAATCTTTCACTTCTCGATTGTAAAATATATCGATTTTTCTTTTCAAATGGAAGAAAAACATTTTACAGTGTTTTTTGAGTTCAAATTAAATAGTTGAAAACGATTTGTCTGATGTTATTAATGCTGTTCGTAAACCCTGTTCTTTGCTCCTAAAATGACGATCGCCTTTGGTTATTTAAATAGAATGCGCATTTTTTGGTGCAAGAGAACAGGGTTTACGAACAGCATTATTGTAGTTAATAATTATTAACTAACTTTTAAGTAAAGAGAAAAAGAGGGGGCACTTTTTATGTCTGGTTTTCGAATGGATAAATTTTGCTGTACTGAATGAATGCGTTAAATTACGTTAACCTAAATTTTTGAAACAAAAGTAATTAAACTTAATAAAATGTTAAATATTTAAGTTAAAAAAAATTAAATGTGTATTTTAAAATAGAAAATAAGGAACTTAACATTATTAATTCACAAATTATTTTACATGTGCGTTTGACTTTTAAAATTACCAACTTTTTCTGAGAACTGTATTTCGTAGATGATAAAAAATTCTTTCTCTTTACATTTTTTTCTATACTTTTGTTAGATTTCAAAACCAAATCTACTTTATTATGTTTGTTGCTGAGTTGTGTAATTAGGTTATTTTACGTTTTACCTGTGTGTGTGTGTGTGTGTGTGGTTTGTGTATATGTGTGTGTGTGTGTGTGTGTGTGTGTGTGTGTGTGTGTGTGTGTGTGTGTGTGTGTGTGTGTGTGTGTGTGTGTGTGAGAGAGAGAGAGAGAGAGAGAGAGAGAGAGAGAGAGAGAGAGAGAGAGAGAGAGAGAGAGAGAGAGAGAGAGAGAGAGAGAGAGAGAGAGAGAGAGAGAGAGAGAGTGATCTCATCCCAGCAAAACCAACTTTAATCATCATGTATAGCACGTGTCCAGAGCATTTTCTCAATTTTGCCATACACATGCCTCATGTTTTTGCCACTCTGATCAAGTACTTGTTCCGTGTGTTTTTGTGTCAGACAAGTACAAAGATAAGTACAAGAAACTTTAATATTTTCTCCAGCAGTGGAAATATACGAATGACAAAATGTACTTTTCTTGTATTTGGCAAGTGCATAACTTACATTTAAAGTGTTGGACAAGTACATGTCCCAGAGCGACATATAAGCACATATACTATAGTTTAAAAAAGGTGCACTCTCAGAAAGTCAATTTAGAACTATAAGATCTTCACAGTATAAATGTATATAAAACATTATATATGTCAGAAACTGAAGTCAGCCAAATTCCTGTGAGAATCAAGAAAAGTACAATACGTCTAGTTTGTTTCAGTTTAAATAGTGCTACTTTTAGATCATAAGAAAAAATATTGAATTCTCTGAAGGACTTTAATGTTTTACTAATTTATTATTATTTTTATTATTTTTTATATACTATTTTAGCACTGGAAGTCTTTAAATAATTTTTAAATTTACAACAAGAGGCAATAAGACCCACCTATCAATACTTGCATTAGAATAGAATCTGCAAATTGAATCTGCAAAATGTATATCATTTTAGAATTACATTGATAATTGTAAAATCCAGAAAAAAAAACTATTTTATTTATAAAAAAATAAAGCACTATCATTTTCTTTAACCTTGGGACCTTATTTATTATTTAGAAATATTCGTAAATCAATCATACAGTACACATTAACAAAGGTATATAAAATTGTACTACAGCACAGATTTTTAAAAAAAAATACTTTTCGATTTATTTTACATCGATATATCTGTTAAATCGATGTTAGTCTGGTTTGTGTGTACCTGAGGAGATTGAAGCCATATAAAATGTTCCAAAGTACACATGGAGAGAAAAAGAGAGAAAACATTATTGTCGAATGTCAATCCCTCATTATTTATGGCTCTCACAAAAAAAAAATCTATTATATTTATATAAAAAATGGTTTATATTGTAAAATATGAATTATGGAAGTAGATTTGAAATGGCAAAACAGTCGTTTGTTAATAATAATAATTCAGGGAATGTAGTATATTATATATATATATATAATATATATATATATATATATATATATATATATATATATATATATATATATATGTATATATATATATATATATATATATATATATATATATATATATATATATATATATATAAAGTGTAACGTTGTGCATCAAATCTACCACAAAATTTCATTTTTATGTTTCTGCTGTGCTGCTGTTCTGCCAGCTTAATTATGTTTTATTAGTAAAATTATTGACATGTTAATGTTATACCCACGTGCTAGTGAAGGAGAGACTAGGAGCTACACCGGATATACGTATGCTAAAGAGTCGGTTGCTCTTATTTTAGTACGTAGTTCCGGTTAAGATAGTCATAATTCTTTTGCTATCTTATGAATTTTAATATCGACAATTTGAATGAACACGTAATATAATTGTTTCTATTCTTATTTAAAAAAAAAAGTTTCAATAAAAATTATTATCTTCATTGAAAATATCACATTTTTATTGTTTTGTAGGTCAATTTTAAACGACAGCTTCACTGGGCGTTCATTCGTAGACTTTTTATATTACATAATTTTCATACGTATCCTAACAGTAGTAGCGGTGTGTGTATTCTTAATTATGTAATATATCAGGTTAAATTCTGAATTAAATCATTATCATGAAATTTCAATTTTCCCCTTTTTGTGAAATTTCTCCATTTGTTAATTGTAATCGTTCATTAACAATTATCGTATTGTATAATTTTAGTGGTGATTTAATAAAAATATACTTATACGCACTAAATTATGATGTTATGATAGTTTAATGCTCGTATAAAACTTACATTACAAAATAAAGTTGCGTATATTTTGTAAGTTGCATTTTGATGACTCTTTTATATTTGTCTGCTCATGTCACGAATTTCCATGCTTTTCTCTGTGCACGAGAACAATGGTTGAGAGTGAAAGAGAGAGAGAGAGAAAAAAAACGTTGCTCCATTCAGCACGCTATTGTTGAGCTCTCATTCTGCCTCCGGGAACTAGAGAGAGAGAGAGAGAGATGAGTTACGTACACTTCACAACACGAGAATTATTATTTCTATTATTAACCAGTATTCATTATTATTATTATCATCATTCTGATATACAAGCAAAAAAAAACTATACTCCATTGTAAAATAGTGTTGGTTGTCAGTTTTAAATTATTATTTAGAAGAAGAAAAAAGGACGAATTAACACTTTGTTAAACGAATATTTAGTTATCATACCTTCATGTCTTATATTTCTAATGATTGTGTGTGATTTACATTTTTCACGCGTATATTTTTAAGGATCTTATCATCATAAGTTAAAATTTTGCACCTGTCTTGAGTTATATAGTAAAATACAGTATGGTACATAAGATCCCTTTTGAAATACATGATGAAATTTAGAATTTGAACTAAAGTTTAAATTATCTGAACATTTATTTGTAAAATGACAAGAAATGTTAAGCGAGAGAGAGAGAGAGAGAGAGAGAGAGAGAGAGAGAGAGAGAGAGAGAGAGAGAGAGAGAGAGAGATCGTTAAGTAAATAAAGTATAATTAAATTTTCAATTTGCAAACAAATTTTCTTGAAATTTGATAATATATTTTGTATCGTATATAATATATTATTATAAAATATTAGTATTTATTAATTAATAAATTTCCGTACTTGCAAACCTGATATTTTTGTCGGATAATTTTACTATATATATATATATATATATATATATATATATATATATATATATATATATAATACGTATATAATAATGTCGTACATTTTGAAACATTTGAAACAATTTATGAGTATTGCTTGTCATCGACTGGGAGTGTTTTTGTTAAAATTAGTTGCGAGCGCCGCGTAACACACACCATGTGTTTAAAATAAAATCTACGATGAATGTTGTACATAGGGATATTTTGAGCTGTAGCAATTAAGCTCGCAGAGAATATTATTATGTTTTAATGTAGTGCTGTGTAGATTCATACAGAGAGAGAGAGAGAGAGTGAGTGAGTGAGATTTGCAATCTGTTGTCAAGCTACGTTTGTTTCAGAATATACTGTGTATATCTTAAAAGTAAGATTTGTGAAATTCATCGGAATTTTTTTTTTCTGTTCATTTATTACGTATATTGTTCAATATGTTGCTTCTAGTAATTAAAAAGCAACAACAACAACAACAAAAAGGCATATTTTTGCAAAGGTAACAGCAAAATAATTTTTTGCAATGAAAGAGACTCCAATTTTACATTTGTATGATTAACGATAAACTGGATTTTTTGTCCTTTAAAAATTTCCAAATATTATATATTTTGTATGATATATTATATAATATTAATAATAGCCAACAATAACTAGGCTATGCTGAATTTTGTTGCATATTGTTATATTGGTCAAAATAACTTTAAATTTGCTACAAAATATAAAATATTGAATTATTACAACGCGTATATCAAACACATTTATTTCTTGATTTAAAGTCTAGCTAACTGAAAATTATATATACCAATAAATTACTCGTGAAATTTCGTCCGAATAAAAATATTATGTACACTATTTTAAACATTGTTAAATATACGTGTAATATTAAAGAAATAAATTGATTCTAAAACTGTAATTTTAACTATAAAATACCTCAAATGTTGTTATTACTGGTTATCGTGAAATCTTCAGAGATAATAACATTACTCTGAAACTTCCCAGTAAACCACAGCTTTTCACATGTAGATTGCAAGTTCATACTTGTCCGATTGAAGAATGTTACACCTAGTTTACGTGACGTCACTGGTACTGACGTGTTCTTGAATTGGACAAGTACTTGCAATCTGCATGTGAAAAAACTGTGGTTTACTGGGTTTGCATCATTGCCTTCATAAATGTGCAATATCAGTTAAAAGCATTAGGTGCATGATTATCATTTTTTCATGTTTAGAACAACAGAAATATAGAGTTTACAAATACCACATTGATTTTTTTTTTTTTTTTTTTTTTTTTTGCAGTGTATAGAAATACTTTTGAGTGCACTTTATTTATGTACAGAAAAAAAAAACGTACAGAGTAAAATAGTGGAGAGGGAGAAAGAGAGAGAGAATGATATTTTATAGAGCTATTCAACTAAGTGATATCTGTGGCCTAGTATTGTATATAATACCACCGAGAATATATAAAAATATTGTATTATACTTCACCATAATACAAGAAGAGATAGTAAGTTTAAAAAATATATTCATCACAGTATCTAGTTTATATACATATAAGATTTAGATATGTTTTTTTTTATATATCGTAAATACATTTTAAAATACAAGTTTATCGATCATTAAAATATATACATTCACTGTCCATATTATATTCTCTGATACAATAGCAAGTTACAATAATATATATACTTATTTTTATATAATATCAAAATCACTTATCCATTTACATTCATTTCTGTATATTTTTTAACATATTCTTCTGTAAATCTATTTTTATATATATGAAATAACCATTAGTCATTTTTTGTATGACGTTTTTATTACCAATATGCTTATAATAATTTATATTATATCACAATCCAATCGTATCTAAAGCAAGGTAAAAAGAAGGAGTGTAAATACACGGAAAGAAATTTAAACAAAAAAATTTTTTTTTTTTTTTTGATAAGATACATGCGTGGGAAGGGGATTTTTTTAAAATTATAAAATCTCAACATTATTAGCTTGCAAAAATTATATAATTTCTCATGTAGCAATTTGTTATTTGATTTCTTTAGCATTGAAAATTTGAAAATATAAATATATTATATATATATATTATATATATATATTTTATATATATATATATATATATATATATATATATATATGAATAGTTTTAGAAATTAGTAACCTTTGAAATCAGTGACTCTCTTTTTATTGTAAAGCTATATCCAAATATTGCACATGTTTAAAAATAAAATCTTGTGTTTTGTTTACATAAAAAGAAATATAAATTCAGTAAATTATAAATATTATAGTAAAAAGTTTTATTTTTTCAATTCATATAAAGTTACTCATTTTATTAGTTATAAAAAAGAATTTGATAATCTTTTGCTCAAGCAAGGTTGCTATTTTATAATTAAGACATAAAAAATGTTAAGCCAAACAATTAAATAGCTAACATATGATAAGTATATGAAATTTAGTTTTCACAGTTTTCTTTGCAAACAGTACTGTATGGTCAGTTAAAATGAACAGCACTAGTATTCTCTACGCAAAAAATTCTCTGCAAAAAAAAAAAAAAAAAAAAAAAAAAAAAAAAACTTATTTATTGTTAATGCTTAATACTATTATTTTCTTTTTTACTAAAATAAATTATACAATAACTGTAGAACTTCATTTTCATTACATTATAGATATGCATTAATGTTTATTTAAAAAAAAAAAAAAAATCCTTTATAGTTTGTTCTGCAAATTTGAGCCAGTGCTCAGAACTTTTTTCTGTGTTAATAACATATGATCACGACGTCACTACCTAGCTCTTCACGACGTGTATTTGATTTTTACTTAGGATTTATTTCAGCAATAACTTTTCCTTTGTATGTTTTATTAGATAAATATTATTATATTATTGTTTTTTTTTTTTCTTCAATTAGTAACAATGTATAAAAAAATGTTTGAATCAAGAAAAAAATACGCTTTTTGCTTGTGTAAATACTTGACTTCCGACTCAAATGCTTGACAGGTAAGACGGCTCGTCTTCTAGCTCGGTGCATGCCTGTCGAGTCGAGTGTCCGAATGACATGAGGTGCCTTCTCATTTCATTCAGAAGCCAAACTCTTACACAAGCAAAACACACAAATTTTTCCTCAAATCAAGCATTTTTGATACATATTTGTATGCAGAAAAATATAAAAACAATTTTCAACTATAACAAAGTAATTCAGAAATTTCATTTCTTAAATAAATCGTAAGTAAAAATCAAATACACGTCATGAAGAGGTATAGTGACGTCGTGATCAGATGTTCTTAACAAAGAAAAAAAGTTCTGAGCAGTGGCTCAATTTTGTGTGTAGTTTATAGAACGAACTTTTATTTCATACAAGTATTTCTTCCAGTGTAAAAGGTATATAAAATTTTATATAAAAAAGACCACAAAATTGATAAGAATTGGTCTAATCTAATGTCGGAATTGATAGCCAATCTTAAGTTTACCTTACATGGGTTGTTGGAACAAGTCGTAAATTACCCTTTAAAGGAGAAAAAGAGGGAGAAAAGGGATAAGAAAAAAAACAAAAACTAAAAGTAGGAGGAGGGTTTTAGACATTGCGCGTGGTTGGAGTTTTTGTTACTAAAATCTTTATCTTAATGCTTATTTTTGTATTATTTTGCTTTGTTTTGTTTTATTCTTGTATGAAAGAATAGTTATGAATAAAGATCGACACGTGAATTATTTTATTTAAAATCATACTGAGGAGATTAAAATTTTATAAGTCTGCTTTTGTTTCTACGGTATTCTGTGTTCTTATATATAAGTGTATAGATCATGTTTTTCTTAAGAAATTTAAATTTTGGATTAATTTTATAATATGTTAAGCTTATGAAATAAACAGAATGGAGTATAGTGCAAAATGAACATCAAAATACTATGATCATGAAAGTACAGTATGAATGGTTGATTCTAAAGATGTAACGTGTTTTCAAGAAGTGATCGAGTGTTAAAAATTTAACATACAGCAGTTGAAGTTTTTAACGCATGCAATATTACAATTGACCAACAACATGTGTGAGAATAAAATTTTTAATCTTTTCATGCAGGCCAATAATTTTAATTTAGTTATGTTATGAATAAAAAAAATGATAATAATAAAAGCTCATACTACACACTAAAACGTAGCAAAAAAATCACATCTATAAGTCTTAGCATCCCCCCCCCCCCCTTTCACTCCCAAATATTATTTTATTTTGGTTAAAAATGTACCTTTTAAAAAAAGTTCTATTTTCTAAAAATGTTGCGTGCCTCTCTCTCTCTCTCTCTCTCTCTCTCTCTCTGATTAGTGATACGACGCTTTACTTAAAAGTTTACCTCTTACTTAAGAAAAGAGTACTCAGGTAACACTAACGTAAGTGCTCTACTAAGTAAGCTTATACAAAGTAAAGAAATTTACCATTATCTTAAACGTCAAACTTTAAAAAAGTACTATCTCATAAACACAATTCAGTATGACCATACTAACACAAATACGCACTTGAGAATAATAATACAATATACTTAAAAAACACTCTTAACTTTTTTTTTTTTTTTTTTTTTTTTGTAGTTGTTGTTGTGTAAGTATATAGGAGCTTTTAGTAAAACGTTAAGTATTCAATAGTTATAAAATTATATAATATTTAAATATATTATATTGTTTTGAGAGCACGCGTATATGTGTAAAATAAGTTACGTGGATAGTGCTTGCTAGGAAAGCTGCACCTGCTCCCCAATTAACCTTTTGCTTCGCTCCTTAAACCATCTCTCCCCCTTTACTTTTTTTTTCTCTCTCTCTCTCTTAGCACAACTCTATATTTAAATATTAATATCAATTTACACTAAAAAATGTAAGAAAATAATTAGAATATTGTACAGTATATAATTAAGCCTTCTTTATTAAAAAAAATTAATCAATCACCAATAATTTCTAAAACTATTTCAATGTGATTTTATCAGACATAACAATTTATACATAGAAAATAATTTATAAAGTCATATATTTCTTTTACTTATATACAATGTTACTATAATTTTTTTTAAATGCAATACACGATCTAATTACTATACCACTTAAATTTGGAATTATTAGTATTAAGGATAAAATATAATATTAAAACGTACATATCTAAGTCTAAATTGCTAAATTGGAACTGTTCAAGTTTTTCATACATTGAAAATGTATAGAACAATCTATTAACTTAAATAATATTAAATGAAATAAAGTATACAAAACTGTACTCCAAAAATCATAGTACCTACTTATAAAATGAGCCTGTATTAGGAGCCATTTTTAGACATTTATTTATTGTATATAGTTATTTATATTTAAAGTCTACATTTCTCACAAAAATTATACTTTTTTTCTACTATAATTATCATTTAATAGCTTGTAAAACATATTTATAAAATAGCAGTAAAAAAAATATATAACATAAATGTCCTTCATTTTTTTTTTTTTTTTTTTTTTCCATTTTTATTATTTAAAAAAGTAACAACTGTAATACATAATAAGTACCAATAAACGTTTTTCTTTCTATGTTTTAGCCAATCGTAAGCCTATTATTGTATAATAATGTATAAAAACAGTAGAGTAGTGTATTATAAAAGTTAGTAAAAAGTTGGCTGGTAAGTAAAAAAAAAAAAATTTTTAAACGTTCCCTTGAGAGAGCAAAGCATTTTGTAAAATGAAAATTATAAACTCAAAGTCAAGGAAAAGAACACTGAAACACGTACAAACAAATAACATCATTATAAAATTGAGATTATGTGCAAACGTTATTTAGCTTTTTACTGTTTTTAATCTATATAATTTTAAGTTAGTAAGGATAATTTTATAACATGAATTGTTTGTTATATGATGTGTGATTTAAAACATCTCAATAAAAAATTGTGCGTCTATAACTCACATACCAGACTACAGTATATTTTTGTAGTAAATATTTCGGTTGCATCATGCTTTCTTTTATAAAAAAAAATTTGTAACTTTGAAATTAAATTATGGACATTTTTCACGGGAGATATCCAAATAATGCAAAAACATTTATGTAATACAGCAAGATTAATTTATAGCAACAAAAAAAACTGTTAAATTTTAAACAAAATTTAGATGAATACATAAAAATTATTTGTTTTGAAATTCAAGCCTTTATATTTCATACTATTTTGTGAAAAAAATTATATTCACACCTAAAAATATAATTTTAGAAGATAAATATGAATTTTACAGACAAAAACTTATACGATTCAATATTATAAAGTCTTTTATAGATTAAATACATGTTTTCGTATTGTGACTTTGTCTTTAGCTTTAATGGGTAATAAATAAATGTAGAAAAAAAAGAGAAAAAAAAAAAAAGAAGAAGAAGGGTTGGTTAATATATAGTAATTGCCCGGTATCTCTACAAAGCCATTGTCATCGCGGGGAGAATATTTTTAACTAACAATAGAACATTATTTGGTAGGAAGAATATAATGAAAAGAAAGTCGAGTCGAATACGTGGTATAGAGAGAGCATGAGAGAGAGAGAGAGAGAGAGAGAGAGAGAGAGAGAGAGAGAGAGAGAGAGAGAGAGAGAGAGAGAGAGAGAGAGAGAGAGAGAGAGAGAGAGAGAGAGAGAGAGATTGGCTTGACAATATGCAAAACACAAAGATGAGAAAAATAAAACGACATGCATGACTTTCAAAAGACTATTTTGTTGTTGTGGATAAAATATTAAAAGCCAAGGAAAGGTATACATATAATCAAGACAACATGAAATATTATATAAAAAAAGGTACTCGTCTTCTTCTTCTCTCTCTCTCTCTCTCTCTCTCTCTCTCTCTCTCTCTCTCTCTCTCTCTCTCTCTCTCTCTCTCTCTCTCTCTCTTTATTGTTGTGTAAAATGTTTCTTATTTTTTATATATAAAAGCTATTTTATGTTTATATAAAGATATTATACAACAACAAAAATCATTGTATAAAAGAATATTGAAAGGAGGTGTAAAATGGTGTACTACATAAAACGACAATGCTACTGCAAGTAATTTTACTATATTTATAATTTTAAATAAGATTTTAAAAATGTTTATTATGAAATTAAATTTAAATGTGCTATTTTTTTTACCCTACAGTATATAGCAGCCATATATAGAAACGATTGTATATGATAAAACTGTTGTTTGGTTAAAAATAAGGCTGCAATCATATGTTTTTTAAGAAATAATAATTAAAAGTTAAGATATTAGCATGTGTTATGTTTTTTTTTATTATTATTATTATAATTTTTTTACAATTATAAAATTAAAAAATTAAAAACATATGTAAAATACATGAAATTACAGATAAAAGCAAAAAATATGTGATAGTAAATAATAAAAATTATTAATGTTTAGTTAATGACAAAAGATGGTTAAAAATCAATTTAGTATAATTTATTAATTTTGAGGAGTTTCACAATATCGTAGCTGCAACGTCACGAATAAAAGGACATCGTGGTATTCAAACTGAGAGCTTCTACTCGCGAAATTTCAGATATAAGGCATAGCGAGTTGGTAAGATTAAACCATAATATATTATGATAATACTAATTTCATAGCATTGGAAAATAGTAATAAAAAGTATAAATATGCAAAATTATCTTGTTTCTTAAATTTAAGCAAATTGATAGCACTTTCATAATTCCAAAATATATTTTTGTAAAATGAATTCACAGTAATGATTATTATCTTCGTGATGAAAATTTGAATACCATGCGTACTTAAAAAGCTAGGGTTTTCTTTCAATGTGTAATACAAAGTGCGGAAAGCAAAAATAACACTGTCTTCAATTTATAATAAAACACAGAATGACGAATACGATGGGAAAAAAATGCGTAGGAAGACAAAAATATAATGCAAATAACTGGAGGGTTTAAGAACACGACATTTTACAAATAATAATGATATGGTATTTGTTGTATTGTTCACTAATATGACAGAAAATAACAATCAAACCATTGTTGTTTGTTTGTTTCTTTCTTTCTTTAATCATCCGTCCAGCTAAAGTTCCCCTTGACATTCATGAGCTACAGAACCACAACTCTGGAATGTCTTTCACATTTCGACATGAAACAGCTCAAAATTATCATAAAAATAACATCATACTCAACTGGCTTTTTGTTTTTACTCTAATATTTCATCTTTTTAAAAAAATACAAGAAGTAAAAACAATGTAATGAATAATTATGATATAAATATTTTAATGCATAGTATTTTATTTTATAAATACAAAAAAAAAGGTAATACATTGCAGTATGCAAGGATAAGAATGAAGCATTAATATTAAATTATATTGTTTAAAATTGTGTAACAAAGAATAGGAAAATTTATTGTTAGACATTTTCTTGACTAAATTTCAAAACTAATGCTAAATCGTATACAGACTCGATACGAAGTCTCTTTTGAATTCCATTGTTTTTCAAGTTATTTTATGCATTCCGTACTCACTATTTGCCTTTGTCATTACGTAACAGGTACACTTTATATAGTAAAATGAAATTATTTAGAAATAATATTTTTATTTTTTATTAATTTTTTTTCATTTTATTCTATAATGTAGAAAGGGACAATATATAACCAATGTTCCATTTCGATTGAAAACATGAAAAATAATAAACGAAACACATCAAAGTATTATACAGTAATAAATCACAATAATTATCTACATGTTATCAGTAAAAAAAACTTTAACTGTTTTGTAAAATTTAGTTATTAATTCAGTAACAAAGCTCATAAATATTCAAATAACACAGTGCGTATAGTACAGTACATAACAATATTGAGTTTATCACACTTGAACTGTTTGCATTATAATATCTTCTTAATATTTATTATATTGGATTGCTAAATTTATCTTTATTGTGTCTCTCGTTATCACAAACTTAAGACGCATGTTCCATAATATTCTCAATGCCAAGTTAGCAAAGCAATAACCACTGACAATTCAGCATGGTCGTCAAGAGAGTCCAAACTTGCTCCACTCACTGATTCTCTAAGCAAAGAAGAGGAAAAATTTCGAGAAATCTTTCTTGAAGATTTTCTCGTTCGAGGTAAATTCCCTCTCGTAAATTGAATATTTTCATTTTCTGATGGCAAATAATCAAATCCATTGATTTCCCATGCATCCGCGCCTACAATTGGCGTTCCAGGGAAGTGTTTGTGAAGTAGAAATATGTAATCACACGTTGAATGATAATTTGACTTGGAATTCGTGAAAATAAAGATAATACTATTATCTTTATTACATGAAAAATTACAAGATTTTAATTTTAAAATCTTTTCCTCTCGATTTATAGAACAAAAATCATCACATGGGAAAATAACTGAAGCTGCATGAACATTTTCCCCTGTAAATACAACACCTTCAATTTTATGTGGTTCATTTTTATTTTTTCCTAGCAAACTTGTTTCAGTGTGAACTAAATTTACATATAGAAACAATCCCTTTTGTTCTTGTGCGATACAATCTACAGTATAATCCATTTCAGATTCTTTATCGGTTCCAAACCCTTGTAGAATCATGAACTTGATTTTCTCGCCAGTTTGGAGTTCTATAAGTTCACTATAATTTGGGTTGAAGTGATCAGTTTCAATCGTAAACTTATGAGTCAACATACCAGGTACTCTTGGAATTAAAACAGAAGCAACGGAAAAATTGTCTTCAAAAGATTCACAGTCTTTTGTAAAACCAGTTTCATCTGTTCCGACTAAATTCACACATTTTAACATTAAACTTTCACAACCTATTGGTAGAATTTGTTTTACTCTTTCTGCAAGAAGTTTTGGTATCGATGAACTATCAACATAATTTCCTTTTTTATTATATGTTTTTAGTAAACAGTTGACTAATAATTCATATAAATTAATATCAATTATTATAAAACAAAATGAATAAGCGGAATTTAATTTTATAATATTCTTAAATAACTTTATAATTATCTTATTAAAAGTATCAAGTTTTGAACATGTTATTAAGTTAGTAGAAAGTTTTACACGTTTTTCTTTTACTTGTAATGTAACTTTATTCCATATTTTGGATACTAAAACAGTTTTACTTAGATCCTGATTAGGTAAATAGTTAATTATTTTCTCTAAAAGTTCACAATTCTGCAAACATAACTCACTCTTATTCATACTTGATACACGCGCCATGGTTAAATGATAAACTGATCATACAAACCTTGACACCTGTCAATTTATAGCTAATTCTCTGATTAGATAAGGAAAACTGAGCAAAAGTATATAGACATACGTTTTAAGATAATATTATAAAGAAGTGGTTACGTAAGATGAGTTTTTTAGGTTGGGTTTCGTGATAAAATACGAAACAGGAAACCATGGCTTACATATGACATAAGTACGTACATATGAGATGAATTCAATCAATGGTACAATTATTCCAAAATTGCAAAAACATGTGTGTGTGTGTGTGTGTGTGTGTGTATATATATATATATATATATATATATATATATATATATATATATATATATATATATATATATATATATATATATACATATAGGACAACAATTTTATAGTATATTAATTCAAAAAATTCATTTGTAACAAAATAGAGATTATAGCAAGTATAATTAAGTTATTTAGTTTAAATTATTATTGTATTTTTTTTTTACGATTCTACTAAAGAAAATTTCAAATTCTACATGTAAACTACTCTAAACGTTTCAAATTATTGATAAGCAGAGTTCAATATAATTTTACGAGATAACTTTGAAACTGTTTAATTTGCATATCTTACAAGGTCGGTTCTTAAAGGTAATCCCTCTAGGATTAAACACTTACTTTTTACGTCTTAATCAGCTTTTTATACTTAAATTTCAAGTGCAATCCGAGTAATGAACACATCTATAATTACAAATGTAAATTTAATAAATGCTATAAAACACAATGTGATTTTTTTTCTAGAAAACTTTTTTATTTTCATTTAGTTCTCATACTCTGACAATTTTTAATTAATCAATTAAATTTGTATACGCATTATTATTTTTTTTAATTCACTATTTAATAGTGGCATATTTACTGACTTTCAATTATTATTGATTTATATTTTTATATATTGATTTTTTTCAAGTTGTTTTTAAAAAATATAATAAATGGTTTAATTTTTCTTATTATTTCCAATTATTTCCAATGATCACATAGCTTTTATGTATCTTTATCAAAGTCAATAGTGAGTTTTCTAAAATAATAATAATAACAATAATAAAAAATGAATAAAAAAATGACTCGGGCTCTGTAAATTTTTAATTTATTTTCATGTGAGTGTGTTTAAATACTGTACCATAATCCTAATGTTAATTTGAAAATATTTAAGCATACAAATCTTATATTATGTTACAAAGTGTGAGCTAAAGGAGCCCAAACAACTTTTACTTAAAATTTTAGCTGCTTTCTATATGGAAGAGAAAATATTTAGCACCTTTATTTCAATAATTTTGAGTTCATGAATTTTATATCAAGATTCTTAAGCATTCCATAATATATAATACCATCTGTACGAAAGACAAACTAATTAAATAAAAAGTAACGATTTTTCAATAAACTTATCATTAAAAAGCTTGTTTTTTTATCGTAACTTATTATTATTATTATTTGCTCTCAAGGTAGCATTAAAAACAACGTTATGAGAAGTTTGTCTTAGCTGGCTGGGGTCGCTTTTTAATTGTTTATGGTCGTAAGACTCAAAAGTAATTACTGCTTCATTTAATTACTTTTCTAAATTCAGCTCTATATAATACTAAAATATAAACGTTAAAATACGTGAAACATTTGAAAGTTTAAACATTGGAATGAGATTTTCAAGTTGAGTAAAATATAATACAAGAAGTGAACTTTTTTTATTTTTAAATATTATTATTTATAATAGGTACTTTACAGTACCTTAGGTCTTCAGGTTCTAGTTTTATGTTTATGGAGCGTTGGAGGGAGAGAGAGAGAGAGACAGAGAGAGAGACAGAGAGAGAGACAGAGAGAGAGACAGAGAGAGAGACAGAGAGAGAGACAGAGAGAGAGACAGAGAGAGAGACAGAGAGAGAGACAGAGATTCTTACAAACCACTGTAAAAATACATTTTTTTTTTAAATTTAGTACAGCAATTTGTCACTTATAAGCTTATAACTAAATTTAACATCCATTTTTAAAACTTATATTAATTTTGAACAAATTTCTACGCAAAGATCTCCTAAAAACGACTGCTATTGTATAAAAGTGGTCACTATTTTTTTTTTTAGTAATATAAAAATGTGTGTGTTTTATTCAGTCCTAGTATTATATTTCCTTTCTCAACCCCTTATTTGTAAAACACTTTCACTCAATTTAATTTTTGTTGTTTTTATGCTATAATACGTCAAAAAATTAAATAATTTAAGTCATATTATATGCGTAAATATTTAAATTATTTTAAAGAAAACCGCTGGTATATAGTTACATTGTGTATTGTCTTGAGTAGCCAGAATAATTAAGTTTTACCACTTAAGAATATGTTATACGAAATATTATATAGCATAATAATTAGCCACTATTTCTTAATTGAATTTTATTTTACCCTTGCCCGGTACATAATGTAAGAGAAATAGAGTTTTGATGAGTGTATCAAATTCTTAAAATAAAAAGTTAACAAAATTATGACTCAATTTTTTTCCCTTTCCTTTTTTCATGCATTTTTGTTACTTTGTTTTATAAATTAAATTGATGCTGTATATTATTACTACTGTATTTTTATAATAGTAAAAAATATTATTGCTACATAAAATTAAAATGTTAAAGAATTTTGCAATGTTGTGTTCAAAGTCATTGGAGACAACATAAAATTATGAACAGATAAAATAATAAAATTGATATAGATATGATTAAACAATGCAATGTCATCATTGCATTGTCATTGTATAAAATTGTTAAAAGTTTGTACATTTTCTTGCATGATAATGTAATTTTTGTAAAGTGCAGTAAAAGACCACAAAAAGACAGAGAGAGAGAGAGAGAGAGAGAGAGAGAGAGAGAGAGAGAGAGAGAGAGAGAGAGAACTAAAACTCTGATTCCTAGAGGGGACAAGTTGCTCCTGGTCTCATGGTCATGAAAAGAGAGAGAGAGATAGATAGAATGGTATGTCGGTTGGTATTTAGATAGCCCTTGGTCATATAAGTATATATTCATGGGGAACAAAAAGCAAAGCATAATATGGTGCTATGTTAGGAACGTTTCTCTTTCGTTCTTAGCTCTTATTTTATATAATGTGACAAAATTCAGACTATAGTATTAGAGAGATTCAGTGTAATTCTCTCTCTCTCTCTCTCTCTCTCTCTCTCTCTCTCTCTCTCTCTCTCTCTCTCTCTCTCTATCTATCTCTCTCTCTCTCTACATGGATGCCAACTCTAGGAGGTCTAAAATTTCGCATACCTTAAATATTACACCAAGTTCATTCATTCATTCAAGTAAGACCTTTATTCAAATAATTTATTACTATTATTATTAACTTCATTGTTATATCTCATGATGAAAATTTATTGTTATTATTATTATTGGGTAGAATTGTAAAGCTATTACACCGAGAAAATAATCTATTACAATAATTTGCAATAAAAATAAAATAATTTACACGCGAAGAAATTTATACTAACATAACGATTTATTTATTTATTTATTTGCAACTAAAAACAAGGCTTGCGCCCATTACATTGGCGGTACACACAGTAAATATAATCATATACACTATACATAATCATATAACATAATGTAAGAAATTTTGATTTTACATATCAAATTTTCAAAACACAAAAAAAAAAAATTATATATATATATATATATATATATATATATATATATATATATATATATATATATATATATATATATATATATATATATATATAATTGAACTTTTTTAAGCATTATTTTTTTTGTAGCTTTGTTTTAAAATGTTTAGGCTGATTTTTTTAAATACATTTTCTATTATAATTAAATTACAATATCATAAAAATCATTTCATATTTTTTCCCACACCAGCAAATTCCAGTGTGTTACGATTCTTAAAATGTTATCTCTCTCTCTCTCTCGCTCTCTCTCTCCCTCAATAATATAAAAAAAACTGATTTCAATTACATTCTTAAAATTTGATTTATACACTTCTTTCAAAATCGTATAAATTATGGAAAATAAAAACCATATAATATATTTTATTTTACAATAATATTTTAAGAAAAACATTAAAATCATTTCAAAATATAAAAGATTTTATAGCTTTAATTGAAATAACATTATAAATTTTTATTACTTAAATTTAATTACAAAATTTTAATGTTATAACTGCTATTAAAATAATAATAAAAATTGAAACTTATGAATATAATAACTTTAAAATATAATAATAATAAAAATATATCTAAACTTTTTTTTGTCATGTATTTTATGTAAAGTTTGTTTGTATATCAATATAACTTGTAGATAATGATTCTGTTTTCTTCACTTTATTTCTTTTACGTGGTATATATTATGATATGTGTGTAGGGTGGCGCTATAGATATAGGAGTAAGAGAGAGAGAGAGAGAGAAAGAGAGGGTGAATTCTGTAGGGAGAAGGGGTACTAAATGTTCTATGTGTCCCCGTGAGATGTTACACTAAAACCCCCCCTTACAGCATATCTCTCTCACTATATCTTTCTTTTTTTTTCTCTTGTCCTTCGCATAAGCTCAAAACATTCATGTTACACTGGAAAAGAACTCAAATTTTACTATTTACATACAGCATGTTGGTATGTGTGGTTAAAATGTTGCCCGGGCTGCATAATTTTTAGGATAACTTTCATTTAAAAATTAGATTGAAACTTCTTGTCGGTTCAGTAAAATTATTTGTTTCTGTTATATTATGGCACTTTATAATGTCCGTGTGTAGAACCTGCTTATGTACAATGTTTTGTATATGATTGTAGGAGATAGAAATGAATAAACATATTTTGAAATTTGAATTTTATGAATTAACGTAATTTGGTATTATAATTATTTTGAAAATACTGAATGTAACGATGTACCCTCGATTTTGTAATATTTCATAAAATATCTATAAACTTAAAATGAGGTTACATAGTCTAAATCTAACTCAATAATAATTATTTTTAAACAAGTAAGATTAATACTGTAATTATTTGAAAGAGCTTCGTTTTTCACTAATTTAGGCAACTTTACAGAATTATGCAAATGTTTTTAAAACTCAGTTTTAAAGTAACAATGAAAGGCGTTAATAGTCAACTGTTAATGTCTCAAACATAAAAATTATATCATAAATAAATGCGACAGTTATGCAAAATATCAATTTTACTTAAGAAAAAAAAAAAAGGGGGGGGGGGGGCAGCTTTTAAAAAACCCGGAAAATTATTATTAATATTATTTTATCTTAGGACCTAATACTGATGTAATAATGTAATACAGTACGTATTTTACTCTCCAAACTAATCTTGATACTTTTTTTCTTTCCATATACACAAAATTATTGTGATAGTAAATTTAATCATTCAAAAATTTGTGATAAAATTGCAATATTATTTTTGTGGTCAAAATAGCCGATATAAAATTTATGGGATCATTATAGATGTATAATTTTTCTCGTGCCGGTGTAACAATGAGACAGGAATCTCGTTTTAAAGCAATCCTCTAACGTGATGTGGTTCAGGTAATGACTGACTTCATTCTTTCACAGGACATGTTTAAATGTTACATTATTTATATTAATATAACATTATATATATTTTTTTCAGTGTTCGGAGAGAAAGATAGAAATAGAGAAATATATAGAGGTAACTTCTCTCTCTCTCTCTCTCTCTCTCTCTCTCTCTCTCTCTCTCTCTCTCTCTCTCTCTCTCTCTCTCTCTCAACTATGTTCCACATCAACTTGCTATAGGTCATAAAAACGTGTAGTAAAAATTATATAGTCCTCACATGTGACGTTTGTTATGCGTATTGCAAGCCAGAGAGAGAGAGAGAGAGAGAGAGAGAGAGAGAGAGAAGGGACAGTACATCTTGGGGGTGTGACACGTGGATATATACATATAAAGAAATACTAATACATACCACATTTATGTGTATACATTCCCCTAAATGTATAGCTATGTTTTAAATTTACACAGATTTATTTACTTTTTTTTTTATAAGAAAACTAAAGCAAAAAATATGACAACTACTTTATTTCAAACCAAATACTATGATAAAATATATTCAACATTATTACAGTATTTCTAACAATTATATATTAATATTTCTATCATAATAGTTGAACTGATATTCTACAATAACACCAATGTTATTTAAAATAAATTGTCCAACTATCCCAAATTCTAAAAAAAAAAAAAAAAAAAAAAAATACGTATGATGTAACATTTGCACCACATTTCATTATTATACTTATGAGAAAACCGCAAGCAAAATTGATTGACATTAATTTTTATAGAATACACTTTATATATATATATATATATATATACAGTGGCGTATGCAGGATTTTGCGACGGGGGGGGGTCCAAGGCTAACACTCCATTGAGGGGGGGTGCAGGGGGGGACACCCCCCTGCCGGGGGTGCGGGGGTATCCCCCGGAAAAAATTTTGAAATTAGAGTTAGAAAATACACGATTTGGTGCGATATTTCTAGTCAATTTTTTTGTTTTTATCTTGTATTTTTGGGCTTGCATTTGTTTCCTTTAACGTAACAATATTATAGGAGCAGAAAATAAGAATCATTCTAATTTTTAAAAGCAGTCACCTAAATTTATTCTTAAAAAATAAAAATCTTTTGATTAATAATGAAGAATTTCCTAGATTTGTGAACATTCAAAGCCAAGCAAATATTAAATATAATTTAATCATTAATATTAGCTTATGGCTTTTTGTAACGCTCACAAATATTGGAAATTCTTCATTATTAATCGAAAAAATTTTAGTGTTAAGAATAAATTAAGATGACGGTTTTTAAAAAATTTAATAATTTTTATTTTCTGCTCTTTATTATTATTTTAAAATTTTATCACTTTTTTTAACGAATGAGACCCAACGGAAGCCAAATTCAGTAGCAGACATTAAAATTTTTACTTTGTTGAATAATTAAAATTTTTGGCAGCACAAAATTTAATTTTTTTTTTTTTTTTTCTAAAAATCATAATTCATATTTTTTTGAACGTACTTGGATTAGGCTAGTTGTTACACAAAAGCAGAATTGCAATAGGGAATTTTGAGAAATAAACAGACTCAGAACCCACCAACACCATCGAAGTGATAGCAGATGACTTTGTGTTATGTTTTATTTAAAACGTAATTTATTGTCGGGGAATCAATCATACTGGAATTAGAAAAGTTTCTTCATACTGAAATTTTACTGCGGCCTTTTTACAAGCTTACACTTCTTTATAAGCTTTTGTTTATCTGATATGAAGCCATTTGGATGACGATGAAAAAATAATTTGTTGAAATTCAGGAAATCAAAAGCTCTCAGTAAAATACAGTAAAATCTTCAGTTTCAGAAAATTTTTTAACTAGAGTTATAGGTGCTTCATTCCCTCGTAAGAAAGCATTGTTTAAACAAGACAGGAACACAAAATCGTCTGCTATAGCACTTTGTTAGTATTTTGTGCTCTCCGCCTTTTGTTTTTATTATTTTTTTCCTACTAAACCTACAAGTTGTCTACTATTTCTTATTCATTTTATACGACTTAAATTTGCACGACTTAAATTTGCACAATTTATTTGAAAGACGAAACTTCTACTTCTAATAACTTTTTTGCTGTAACATTTTGTTTATAAACAAAAATGTAAATTGCAATACAACAAAAAGATGAAGTTTTTTTTTTTTCAGTGGATAAAAATGGCGAGTTATTCAGTATAGATTCTGATAATTGATAAAGTTAATGTATAGTTAGTATAAGTGAAATTTGAGTATAAGAATAAGAGTAATAGTATGACGCAGTTCGATCAGTTTCATATTTTAATTATTGAAACTTTTTGCTCTAATAAAAGCATGAAACAAGTGGGAAAAGATTTCTGTGTTTAAATAAAGAAACTAAACGGTTTGTTAAAATAAAATTTTGGACCTTTGTACAATATAATATAACACAAGATATGACAAATAGAAACAACGGGTATATATAAAATAAAAGAGAGGGGTCTTATAGTTGGTAACTCTCATTTTAGCTACAGAGAATTTTTTTTTAATAACTGATGAAATTTCATATATTTTTAACACTTTATGAGCTTATTAATAAGATATCAGTTCCAAAAAAAAAATTATTTCAGAATTTTTTATTTTTTAAATGTCCAATTTTTGGCCCTTCTCAGACCTGACGGGGGGGGTCCGGACCCCTAAAACCCCCCCCGTAAATACGCTACTGTATATATATATATATATATATATATATATATGAATTTGTAGTTGTACGCATGTAAAATAATTACATGATTTTGAAGATAGAAAAAAAGAAAGCATATTATCAGGTTTTTTTTTATATTTTATTTCATTGTTAAAATATGGTAAATAAAATTGCCTCTGGCATTTAATTTGTCTGACTTAAACATAAAAATAATTACATTTATATATATAAATAAAAAAAAATGCAAACATAAAAATAACATCCAATTTTTTAAACATCAAATAAGAATTATTATTCACAGACGTATAAAGCAAATGAAATTCCCAGAACATTAGCAATAATTAAATATCATTTACACAGATATTCCACCACTTTTTTTTATATAATATATTAAATAATCATTTGGAAAAAAAATTATGAAATGTTTTTTATTGTTAACGTTAATAATACAATTTTATTTTTATATATATATAAAAATTATCGTATTATATAATAATAGTTGGTTAAAGAGAATAAATATATATATTTTTTAATATTATATATATATTTTTTTATTCGTGGTAAATTTTTATATTATGGTGTGATAAAAATTGCATTCAATTTTGTTTGTTGTTTTTATGACTTTATGGTTTATTTAATGTATAATGTATTCCAAGCATTACAGCAATATCGTTAAATTAAAAAAAAAAAAAAAAAAAAAAAATGACAATATATATATTTTTTTTATCATTTAAAAAGCAAGCATATTTTATATGTAAAAAAATTCTCTTATATTTTATTCCCTCCCTCTAACTTTCATATCTCTCGGGAGCGTGAAGAGAGTAAAAGCATTTTTTTCCAATCATGTCGGTAGAGATTAATTATGAAGATTAAAAATTGACATAGATACTTTTTTTTTACCAGAGAGTATAGATTGTTTATTACATATTATTTGTAAGTGAAATTCACGTAAATTTTGTACGACATGAAAATCAATATGTATCTTTATCTCAATATTTTCTTTCCATGCTCTCTCTCTCTCTCTCTCTCTCTATTTATTTTTTCAGGGAGTAAATTTATAAACATGAAGTAAATAAATAATCTCTTACATTGTACTTGTTCAGAATTTACATACACAGATATATCTGAGATAATACTCGTACAAAGTCAATTTTTTTACTGTTTTCAACAAGGACACCAAAGTTACTCAACTTTGTAACTTCGATTATGATATTCATAAACAATATAACTAAAAGTTTCAAAGTATCATATGCTTATTTTGTTTATTTGTTTGTTTAAAATTTAAAATACTTTACAGCTAACACCATCACTGTCATCGTGAATCTTGTTTAAAATTAGATCAATATACGTATTAAACTACATTAAAAATTAACATTTCCTTAGTTTTGTCGTTATACATTGTAATTACAGACTTTTTTTTTTTTTTTTTTTACATTTTCCACCATATTGTAGATTAAATTTACTGTTAACTAAAAGAACATATAAATTAATATAAAAATATAAGTAAGTATGTATATGAAAATTTTATATATATTTGCATATAAATTTTAATTTAAAATTTTAATTATCATAAAATTAAAATAAGCAACGCTAAGCAATTTTTTTATGGTTATACTTTTATCCCATGTATTTTTTCTTCTTCTTTTTCTTCTTTGAATATATTTACTTTATTTTTTTATTTTGAACAGAAACATGATATAACATTGTTGATACACTTTGTGTCGTGTAAACTTGATAACAGAAAAGCTATTCAATATTTTTATAATACATCTTTTACACTTTCTATATATTTGAATATTATGGAATAATGCCTTTCTTTTCTTTTCACTCCCTTATAGTCAAATATAATACTAGGTTTTAAAGTAAGAAGCCATGTTAAATTGTTAAACGAGTTTTTATCAAAAGTTTCACACCTTTGAATATTGTTGAATTTTTAGATAAATTTACACGATACTTCATTTTTTTTTTTTTTTTTTTTTTTTTTTTTAATTCTATACAATACAATATTTAACTAAAATTCAAAAATTCAAAAAATTTTATTCATTTATTTCATCCAACATTCATAACACAATTAAATGTATTAGTTTAGGTTATTGCCACAAATGACAAAAATAATCATAATAATAGTAGTAGTAGCAAATTTTGGATGAAACAATCCAATTTCTTAAAGCCATAGACCATATAAAACAACATATGTGCTTTTTAATGAATAAACACCAAATAGGATCTTCAAAACTAATGACAATTTTTACCACGAGAGAGCGTATTGTAGCCCCACGAGAGAGCGTGAAAAATCTGTAAAGTATGCAATTTGCGTGAAAATTCATGTTTGTGACGTCAGAAACATGCAAAAATTAGTATGAAAATGTTGTGCGGGTTGCATAAATTAAATTTTCTAATCACTGCTACGGGGCTACTGTTGGGTTTCGGGAGAAACTAATGTTATTTATGTAAATCCCATCAAGTATTTTGTGATATAAATGCTTATGTTTTTCTCTGGTCTATTCCTTTAAGTATAAAAGGTTAAGAAGCCATGCATTTTAAAGAAAGACGAAGACTTGAGAAATCTCATGAATACAGCCTTCAAGAGAGAGAAAGAGAGGAATAAAGAAAAGTTCCGAATGGTGGATTATCCAAAGCTTACATGAATATTTTAATCAACTGATCTTTTCTTCTTTTTTTTTTTTAACAAAATTTCTTAGAAATTATATATATATTCTAATATGTATTTTAAAAATATATATTTTATATCGCATGTAATCCTAGCTATATTAACATGGTGACGTATAGCCAAGTTCTGTCACTCGTGGTTCCTGAGAGAGATAAAGCATTCATGACATGTATTATAAAAGAAACACGTTTCTATATAATATAATATTGCTTCGATTTTACAATAGTATTTGTATTTATTAAATTTAAAATCATAACACATCCTCATATGGATACAAGTAATATTTTTTACACATACAGTATACGTATCGTATAAAATAAACTATATATGTTGTAAATGTTATATAGAAGAGCTCTCTTACTAGTGTATAGTTTTCTATTTTAGAAAATTATCACGCATCGTGTTAAATATACTGTAAATTTTATTTAAACTTATCTGATAATATGTAGGGTTTAAAAATAGCGACATTTTTATCATTCTTGTATAAGAAATAAAATAGTGTACATAAATAGTCCCCAGCTATATACTGTGTGTGTATATATATAATACATATATATAAGACCTATTACACTACTTTGTAAATTATAAAATTTTATGTTGACTTTTAAGTTGTTGCAAATGTTGCAAATTGTCCATGAATGATTCTGAGTAATATGATGTACATGATAAATAAGTTTAAATTTTGAATTTGTGAAGCTTCATTATAATTAATAATATCATTATACTAGAAGATTACATGTTTAAAAAAATATTTTGCTCTAAAAATAAAATAATATTGAAATTGTAATGTTTGCCGCAAAATATTATTAGTTTTTTTTTCTTCAGTAAATGCTACTTATATTGACTGTTTTTGTTTTTTATTATGTTACTCAGTCTAAATTACTTGCGTGCTTAAATTAAAATAAATACAGTATCCTGAAAAGATTTTATCATAAAGGAGCCTTAAATTACATAATATACTTTACATAAAATACAGTCTAGATCTTATGACATTATTTTTGTACTATACAATTTGAAAACTTTGCCTTATAAAATTGAAGTGAAAAATAATTAAATTTTTACTGCTATTCTAAAAACAAATTCTCTCTCTCTCTCTCTCTCTCTCTCTCTCTCTCTCTCTCTCTCTCTCTCTCTCTCTTTCCCTCACACACACACACACACACACACAACGTTACCTAGTAAGAAATAATAAAATTAAAAAGCTAATTAAATCTGAACAGAACAGAGTGTAAGAAATGTTTTTGTGAATAGTAAAGCTTTTGCTGGCATGCCAGCTGGATTAATAAAGTGATAAATACTGGCACGGCGTGATTTCCTCTATTGTGGGGGAGGTGTATTAATTTAAAATATCAAGTGCTGACACCCTAACTCGCTCGCTCGCTCGCTTGCTGCTATAGTGCGGGAGTTACGAGCGCGATAATTAGCAAAGCAAGCCGTGACGGACACGCAGGTGGAGAACTACTAAACTTTAACAAATACACTCACTCGCAAAATATTACGATACATCATTCTTTGTTACTAAAATAGAAAAGGGTTTATATGTAAAGCATTGAAACCTTTCACTTTAGTTCAAAAATTATACTTTAGATAATAGCTCAAAACTCATTCAACTATAGTTAATTTCATGATTATTTTGAAATTCACAAAATATATCGTTAACTAGTATCTGACTATAATTTTAAAGAAACCATTTCTTTGGTTGTATACATATACATAGTATTAATTTTGATATATTATGTAAATTTGTGTATAGATTATGAATGAACCATTGCATATTTTAATTAATCTCTACGAAAGCAGTTTAATTTTAGTGATATTTGGCTACTTCTACGAACTACACATACAGATTTTATATCAAATATAATATAACTATTTACTATGTTCATTCAGATTGGTAATAACAACTTGATACTAATGAACATGTATATCCCAGTTCACAAAATAATTTTCAACAAAATTATTTTTTAAAGTTACAAAAGAATTATTTTAGTTTTGTCGTGGATTGTACTGGGGTATGAAAACAACATAAACAGGTGGCTAAAATCAAACACTCGTGCTCGTATTACCTAATTACACCCCACCCCTTACTCCCTCTCTTTCATAACCTTTTTGACTCGCTTTCTCACAATTAACACTTCTACCACTGATTTATTACACATTTAATTTATATATATATATATATATATATATATATATATATATATATATATATATATATATATATATATATATATATATATATATATATATATATATATATCTCCCGTCATAATTTTTCTTTAATTTTCAACACTCGCAGTGAATAATTAAATTTCTTAATATGCATGATTTTGAATTTAAAACTAGAACAATCATAAAAACGTTCATATTTTAATTTACTGTTGGAATTTTAAATTAATAATTTTATAATTGTAAAGCGTGAACTAAAAAAAAAAATGTTTTCTCTTGTTTGTAAATTAAAAAATAAATATTTTGTACAGTAATGTGTTTTTGTTTGGCATTTTAAATTAATTTTCAACATATTTCTCCACAAAGTCGTTTCCTTTTTATTTTTTATTTTATTTTATTTTTTCCATTTATAACATTTCAGTTTTTTTATTTGTGATACTTTTTCGAGTTCTTTCCATTGTAATCAACACATGTAAATTCAAAAGGAACAATAATATGGTGTGTGTCAATCAATGGACCCTTAAATACTACATTCCAATAAAATTGTTCATTAACTAAAATGATATTATATTATTCAGGAAATTTTAAATTATAGATGCTTTGCAGTTTTTTTTTTTTTTTTTTTTTTTTTTTAATATGAAAGTGAAAATAAAAACTTACGAGGTAAGAAATGTAAAAAGAAGACAACCAAAGAAAAACTTCATTTTTTAATTATAGTGTATGTATGATTCATGTATGATTCGTATGAAAATTCATTTCTTAAAATAGTTATTTATTGATCATAAAAATACATTCTATGACTACAAATAATTTCTATCATTTCTTTCTATTTTTAAGTATTATTTCTTGATACCTACGCACATAAAACTAACGTTGAAATATGTTGCTTATGGCAAAGCAAAAGGCATGTTATATATATATATATATATATATATATATATATATATATATATATATATATATATGAAAAAGATGAGACTTTGGAGGGATTTTTTGAAAATTGAAACTTAGTTGGCAAGTGCGAGATCCCACGGGCTATCATTCATTTGTTACGCTCAGCACGGAATTTGCGGCTCCCTAGTGCCGTCTTTACCCAACCCTGTTTCCCTCAAGATTGCGAAAATCACATCCAACTTCTCCCTCCCACCCTCTACTCGAACAATGGAGATTAACGCCCAAATGCTGTACTTCTATACATATTATGAACAATGCGTTTCTCATTTTTCTTTCTCTTCTCTCGCTTTTTCTTGTATTGTATTTTCTGACATTATTCCATACTTATAATATTATAAATGGATTAGTGTTTAAGGAAAACTTTTTTTTTTTTTTTTTTTTCACTAGATTCATTTTGTACATATTATCTGGTATAATTATGTATTGTTTAGAAAATAATTTTTTAACATTTTTATGTACATAGAGATATACAATACACAACAACACTGAAACATTGTTAAAACTATATTTTTCAAATATTTCATTCGCATTTCTTCTTTTTTATTTATGACTTAATCTACCATTCACAAGTATTTGGTTTCTTGATTTGAATATTATTCATAATTATTATATAATAACAAATTAAACTTACGCCTAAAAATGTAATGACGTATAATATAGTCCTATAAGTTCTACCTATCATTCTACACTTTTGTACTAAAAGCATTTCTCACCTTACTTTTTGCTTTCATTTATTAATTTTAATTCTTTATTAGGCAAATAAAATACGTACAAAAAAAAATGGAAACAACGGAAGGAAATCTAAATGTAATACTTCCAACAAACAAAAAGTTACTTCTTCGTTTTATTTATTATATTTTCTATTTTGAAATTTATTTAACAGTGCGCCAGGAATCAATTTTATAATAAAGCCTCCCCTTTTTTTTCAGTAATTTATTCGCAGTAATTTTGTCAGAAAAGTATAAAATAAGCTCTAAAGTACCAAATATGGTTAAATATTGCATTAATATTAATAAATTCCAAAATTTACACGAAAAAAAAGTAACTTATTATGATTTGCTTTTAAAAAAAAATATGTAGACCAGAAATTAATAAATAAATTGTAAAAGGTACGTGTAATTTGTATAAAAACTTCTAAATGTTATGAGAGAAAAATATTTTTACTTAACTTAAAGCCTTTCACAAAACATCATAATATAAACCTACATTAAATAAAATTGAAAATAACGTTGGATGTCATTTATATTTATAATTTTCAATTTATTAATAACTTTATTTTCATTTGTATGACATGTGACATTTTAGAACCATATAGTAATATTATTTACTCATAGACGCGGGTAGAAAAAATGTTGCAAAATATATTGACGTAAAGGTATTAAAAAATAATATGATATAATTCTTGTTTGTAACATATATTTAGATAATAGCTGCTAAAAAAAAAAAAAAAAAAAAAAACTGTAAAAGTTGAATTTTTACATTTTCTTTTTATTATTTTTTATTATTATTATTTTATTTTTTTGCAGTTGAATAAAGATATACAATTTTTGTTTTATTATATGCAAATATTGTACACATTTAATATGTTTAAATATTTTGCATAAATTTCATAATTATGAAATCTTACGTTTAGATTATTTTTGCACAATTTATACAGGGGCATTGATAAAAGTAAAAAGACACAGCACTATATAAAAGATACTTACAAGAGAGAGAGAGAGAGAGAGAGAGAGAGAGAGAGAGAGAGAGAGAGAGAGAGAGAGAGAGAGAGAGAGAGAGAGTAAAAGCACTAACTAAAGTAAGAAACAAGAGTAAAGTCTAAAAGTCTGCAGTAAGGAAGATGAAAAAGGAAAAACGGAAGTTTTATGTAAAATTTAAAATGAATTATTAAAACAGTCATTAACTATAACTTTTTGTTTCTAATTTAACTTAGATAGTTTTCATTTATATATAAAGTTTGTGAATAGGCAAAGAAATTGTTATCTTTCTTTTTAAAGTTAACTATATATACGTATATAATGATGTTAAAAATTTACTTATTTTCAAATAACAAATATATTTCAATGTCTAAATTTATCTAAGCCCTAGAATATTGAAAAAAAGGTTAAATTGCTGCTAAAGTGCTATTCAAATTTTATTTACCTTATTATTATTATTACTTTTGAAAATTTCAATAAATCATAACATTTTATGAGTATAGATATGAACTGCCGAAATTAGTATCAAAATACTGTATATCGAAAATAACCGTAAAAATAAAATAATTCATAATTACATTAACAATATTCAACAATCTAAATCACGTTACTTGTGTATAGGATTGCTATGCTACATTATGTAAATTATGTAGTCATATTATATGGTGTACTGTACAGCATAGCAATTTTGCAACTCAATGTTAGCATTATATATAAGCCATAATAACGTATGCTTACATTGACATAATATTATTGATTTTTAAATGCGCATGTACTGTACATTCAAATAAATTTGAAATTTTTACCATCTACATATTCGCGCAAATTTACTGTGAGAGAATAACGTACTATAACACACCGACTTCAAAAATAATAATAATAGTATAAAAAAAAACTGGTCGTGGGTATTATACACTTATATTAAATGATGCAGTAAGATTGTGAATAATACCCAAGGCTCTACCCGTGAGCTTTATTGTAAATCAACTAAAAGAGCCTCTTTGATTTTTTATTATAATCATGAAAATATCATTTTTATTTACTTATATATTTTTTAATTTAAAACTATACATGAAAAAGTATAGACTAACTTATAAATTATACTGTATATCCATAATACTTACATTACATAAAGCGGATAATGCTTAATTGCAAAGTTATAATTTACTGTTAGGGTCGGACTGGCTTAAAATAAAGGACAATAAGGGATTGGGTCCTGAGAGGCTAGAAAGGGACATGGTCACTGGACTAGCGGTATGGCCAGTCCGAACCTGTCTACTTCACATACACTGTGATAAAAAAATGCTTATTGCTGTTTGTAGAATGCATTTAAATGGAGAGACTTTATTAATTTATATAAACAAATATTGTATTTTTTTATTTGAAGATAAAACATAATTTTTGTTTTACATCTATACATTGTCTGTGCCACAAAAAAAAATAACAGCAGATAAATAGAAATATTTATCTTTATTAAAAAATAATAAATGAAGAGGTTAAGGCCTAACAAATGTATGGCCCACTCCTATACATTTAAATATTTCAAAGGTAAAAATTTCAAAGAATATTATTTAGTATAAATTTTTCTTTAAATTCTATGATAAAAAAAAGTAAAGTTAAGTAAAATGAAGAAGGCTATATTGTAAACTTCTTAATCATTAAATAAGTTAATGTAATATACAAGATAATTCAAGAGACTAAGTATAGTAGTTAAGTTTCGTATTCATAACATTATAATAACAATAACATAAGTTTGAGTTAACATTAAAAGTTGGTAACAAGCGTACCTTTGAGACTGCAAGACCTCTTGTAACGTGTTCTTATTATATATAGAGGGGAAGATAGAAGCTGCACTAAAATATTATATTTTATTCATTACTGGTGGTCTAAATTTAAATTAACTATAAATTATAATGATATTATTATTAATTAATAATTAAATAATAACTACATAGAAAGGGGGTACTATTTTTGTTTTATATTTTGGTTATACAGTATAATAGTTTGTGCAGCTTATATATATCTACACTTACTTATATTTCTGAATTATGTATGTAGTTTTAATGCACTATTTAGGTTAATATACTCACCACCTAATGTGCCTTTATTTACATGTCTTGTTGTTTAATGTTTCTGGGCTAAATTTATTAGTTTTTTTGGTTTGAAAATTTTATTGAAAACTTATTTATTCAAAGATTTTAATAATTAAATGGAATTATATTTTATACGGAATAATTCATCAGGATACCAAAATTAGTAATAGTTTCTCTATAAAATAATAATATTTTTAATTCTCTCTGATGATACCACAATAAACTCTCCCATGATTAGTAGAATTGTAATGCTTTGTAAACGGATTATATAATGTAATTGAATATTCAAAATATTTTGATATAACCATTGCCCATTTCAGCATTATTAAATAATTATAATATGTATTGTAAAACTTATTTATATACAGTACATCACAACAACTATTTTTTTAAACTCTACCTTTTTAATATTTATGTAAAATATAATTTCTTTAAAATAGTTATGATCAAATAAAAAAGTTAAAAATGTTTGTTACGTCAATTACTTCAGAGAGAGAAGCAAAAATTATAATAATTAAAAAAAGTAATAGCATCAAAATTAGCAACCATCTACTTTAACCACATCACCAAAACTTTTATGATATTAGGATTTTCAGTGAAAAAAAAAATTTAATTTAAAATTAATGATATTAAACCAATTTCTACATCATATGCAACATATGAAAAGTATATTAATTCATTGTAAGCTTTTAAAAAGTAACAAAAGAAAAAAAAAAAGGTGTGTCGAGAGGAGATATATACACAGTAAAGACTCCAGACACATTATGTGATCTTGCAGTTAGATTTACACCTGTCTTAACGTGTCTTTATTACTCGGCTCAAGTGCGCACTGTGTGATGTTATACAGGTAAGGCACGAGGATCAAAGCATACTACATATTCCACCTTATGTCTTTTTTGTTTACGATCTCTCGCCTTCTTCTTTTTCTCTCTCTCTCAATTTTAATCCAATGTTACTGTATGTGTTCTGTGTCTTTTACTTTCTTTTACACTGTCTTTCAATTGGTATTTCTCTCTATCTCTCTCTCCCTTCCTCTTTTTCTTTCTTAACTCTTTCCTCGTTTAACTCTTCCCACCATTCTAGTGTTTCTGAAATTTTAAGTCTAAGACCGGACTTGGTCATATTTTACCCTATAAATAGACTTTTAATTTTCTTAAAATTTTAAATTCAATACATCGCAACAGTTTTCAAATTTAATCATTTAAATGTTTACCTTTGAGCACAGCTTATTTGAAAATTGAGTTTCATTTATTCAACGTTTCTGTGTGACTTTCTTTTTTTGCATCAGTTGATATGAATAAACAAACAAAAAAGTTGAGAAAGTTGTATTTTAATACTTAAACAAATGTCCCAACTCTTTAATTAAACTCATTTAAAATATGAATTTCTTAAAATTTACCTGCCCTGAATAAATTGTAGTGAATAAATGAGTGAACGACTGAAGTAGGGACCAACGTAAGTATTAAATTGTACCCAGAACATCTCTTTTTAGATTTAAATATGTACAGTAGCTGTTGTTGTTGTTTTCATTTTTCTTTCTTCTTTTTTTTTTAAGAAAAAAATGTATTATCATTTAATAACGTAAACTTAAGCACACATTGAAATATTCAATGAAATTGCTTCTATAACTAAGAAAAGCTGTAGTAACACTTAAAGGCGTAGAACACCTTGAACAAAAAAGTTGTGTAATATCCTAACAAACCTGAAAATCAACGTTGATTTGGCCTAAGTCATTGGTTTCTAATTTATTTTCCATTCACAAAATGCTACTGGCGGTCATTGAAGTCATGTAAAACTGACGTGCGCGTAAAACAAGTGAGCTGTGACGTCAGTGACCGCTAGTGGCATTTTGTAAATGGAAAATTAATTATAAATCAATGACTTCAGCCAAATCAACGCTGATTTTCAGTTTTATTAGGATATTACACAACTATTTTGTTCAAGGTGTTCTACACCTTTAATAAAAGTTAAAATATTAAGTTTACGTCTCACTCAGTATATATTTTTGTAGGGTCTAAATTACCTAGATCAGTCCTGTGTTTGGTTGGCAGCAAAGAAGATGTGTGACCGCACAAGTAGGGACACTAGTGCCATGTGAAGCCACGAAGCTCCTGAATCTTTCAGCACCAATTACTCGTTGGTCGGTCAGGCTAGTCTCCCAGAGGAACACAATGTAATACATGTGAAACACAATATACTCTCCACTCACGCAACAAACACCAATTTCTTTATTTCTACTCTAAAACTCACAGAGTGAGGGCTACGCATGCATAACAAAATGATATCACACGAAAACTTTAACGTAAATTTTTAAAGTAATATTCTGAAATTGATTTAAAGTGTGAACAGCAAGTACTTTTATTTATAATTATTAAAGAGGTTTTGTCACACAAAATTTACATTCATTACATGTGTTAGAAAAAAAAATATATAGAACAAAATATAACTTAACTTTTGAAAGAAATGCCCAAATAAATAAATAAATCAGCAATGATTCAGTCACAGTTATATTTGATTTAAAAAAACATGATTCTTGTAATGAACGTAAGGTAATTATTTGCTCTGCAGAAATGTGAAAGACATGCAACCATGCATGTTATAGTCTAAGGAGATATATAATGAGGTAATCATTAAAGTTGTACACATTAATGACTCCGAGATAAAAGGATCAACTCATGTTTATCTGATTTTTATTGACAGCATGAGGTTACACAGAGAACGTACCGTATACTGTTCGAATAAAGACAAAATATAAAATTTTATTGAAATGAGTTAATACTATTTTGTAAAATATTACATAGTCTTTTAGATAAAAGTATTTTCCCAGTGCATATGTATTTAGAAATAATAATAAATAAAGGTGTAAAAAATTAGCAATTATTGATGGTAATTTATTAATGTTATCCAGTATATTTTTACTAAGTTAGAAAGTTTGGTTTCTTTCAATATCAGGTTATTATTTTTATATTTTATTACAAACAAAATAGCAATACCTGCTACGAAACGCCTTATTCTTATGACAACAAAAAGGTATATACGCACTTTTGCAGTAGCTACATAGGTTTGTTATGGCAAGTGTAAAAAAGCTTGACAAAAGATCTAGCCGCGTGTTAGAATCGAGTTAGTGGCTGGACATGTTGTGGTCAGTGGTAAAAGCCCCCCTTCCCCCCAACCCTTGACCCCTCTCATGTAGCCCCCCAGGGGGATCAGACGCAAGCTTCTATTGCAAAGGGGTCTGGGTTCGAGAGAGTGCACCTCCAGGGAATTGGCACGCAGCCTGAATACTGTTGCTCTCTCTTTCTCTTTCCTATACTCTCACACATTCAGGTAAGATATTCACAAATAAAAAGGAAAAGAGAATAGAAAAAGGAAACTTTTTGATATTGAGACTCTATATTTTAAGCTTCTGCTTTGCACATCATTTTCATTGATATAATTATTTCGCAAAGAATGAAATATATTTATTAGGGACAAGGAAAAGATATTTAAGTCGTTGACAATTCCCAAACAGTAACAGTTTAATGTGTGCTATTTATTTCTACAAAGAAGAGGTACAAAATACAAAATTATCATTTCAGTTATTACTGCTAGTATTCTATAGTATAATATAGTATTTTTACATAAAAAAAAATAATAATAATAATGAAGTTAAAGACGAGGGAAAAAAAGCGTTTGACTTTTTTTTCCTTCTTGATATTTAATTTATGTACAGTTAAAGTACTCTCATACGTATTTTTATTGATAGAACACGTTTTACAAATCAAGTAAAAATGGGTATTTTTTTAAATTTTGTGGAACTGACTTGTAAGTAAAATATGAAAATTTTGTCAATAATTCAATAACAATATTTATATATGATACTTATGAAATATGTATAAAACAACTTTAATGTTTTAAAAATGAAAGGCTTCAAAGTTTTGACTTTAAAATATTGTTTATAATATCTATTTGAAACTATAGAATACATATACATTAAATTTAATACAAAATTCAATTTATTTAAAATTTATATATTTTTAGTAAGAAAAGTGAAAATCTAATATCCATACATTATAAAGTATAATTATTGTTATAATTTTATGCATATACATACAAGAGATGATAGCTATTACATTCTTACTACCAATTACTTAGTATAGTGGCTAAAATTGTTTGGCGATATCGATAAATAATCTCCCCCCTCCCCCAGGGAGGAAAGGAAATATAATGAGGGTATCTTAAGTGCGAACATCAATTTTCTGGAGGCAAGTTTTCCTTGCAGCAAAATTGAATCTAGATTAAACTTCAATTTTAAGGTAAAATGCTTCACATAATATCTTCGATTTTATTAAAAGATATCTATAGCTTTTTCATATTGAATATTTAATTTAATGTCATGTTATTAATGTTATCGTTTGATGTGGTCAAATTATATTTTTCGTTTTTTTTTTTTTTATACTCTGAATAGGATATGTCAATAAATATGCTTGTGAATAAACTTCCATTTAATTCAATAATTTATTTTGAGATCGTTGATATAAATACAGTATATAATTTAATACAAAAAAAAATTATTGAAAGTTTCGTAATTTATTTGTATATATATATATATATATATATATATATATATATATATATAGAAATTTTTTGTCAGTTAGATTAAAAAGTGTATCTCTAAGATGTCCCTAGATCTTGATTCACTATGTGTTAGCTTATCTCTCACCGCAATAGATGGGATTATTGTTCTCACTGCCCCTTTCGTTCATTCAACAACAATATGTAAATTTTCTTATTAATGAGAAAAAATCTTGGGTTCGATACCCAAAATTTGTGAAACGATACTATATTCGAGCCTCACACTTTAACGATAACGTTCCTTTAAAAATGCCACCAACGATAACGATAATGATAGTTTTTCGATAACGATATATCATATCCATTGTAATATTTTTATTACAATAAATTATTTCAAATTATTGCTTCATCATGACTGCACTATATACCTACAATGAATATCTGCTTTATTTATATTATACTAAATTTTTGGTGATGTTTTCGTATTTTTTGTGCACTTTTCTTACTTTTGTGTGTGTTTTTTCGATCAAAAAGTATCGTTAACGATGCGACGATAATATCGTCATTTTTAGTTAATCTATAACGATAACTTTTATAAACTGTTAATCTATAACGCATCGATAACCAAATATCGTTATCGTTATAGTATCGTTATCGTAAATATGATAATCGGACCCATAATCGGATAAAATGTATAATCACAATCACATGTACCTACATGAAAGATATAATCGAAGTATTACTACTTTTTTAATAAAAATAATTTGCTCAAAAGAACGTAAAATGCAAATAATAATTTATCTAACTTAAAGAAATGATTTAAATTGGCCAACAGCTCAATAAATTTAAAAAAAAAAGCATTTTGTGGTAAAGTTGTTTTACTTTTAATTTCCTCGATATTTGAGAGAGTACTCGTGCTCATACTTGGTTTTCGTGCTTTCATACGACTACCAGACACGCCAACATGTCTGCACGCAACTATATGGCACTCAAGTACACACAACCAACCTAAAGCATCGCTACAAATAATTCATTGCTTATTTATCTGAAAACTTGTGCACTCTATGTACGGAACATCTCAACCAGTAACATCCATTTTGTTTTGTTTATCCCTATCAAAATTGCTTGGTTTAAAAACAAAGAGTAAACGCATACTTATAATTGAATTTGATTTCAAAGTTTACTTTAAAAATCTGATTCGTGTTAATTTAATTTATATGGAGAGTAAAAAAAAAAAAGTACGCACATCTGTGTCGCGTTCTAATTCTGTCACCAAGGAAAAAGAAAACAAAAGAAGGTCGTCATGTTTTTGCTACTGACTGCTGCTGTTGAGGATAAGATGCAAATTTTGTTGTTTGCGGTCACCAGCTGTTTCCCTAACTGCAGACCCACAAAATACAAATAACACAAACATCAGAATTGAGAACTACACATTGAGACGAATCACATGCAATGTGATTTCAAAGCTTTCAACGTATCACAAAAAACGAGATAATAGTTGCAGTTTTTTATTTTTTTATTTTTTTTTATTTTTTTTTAAAGAATTAATTTCATAATCTCTTATAAGAAACAAACAGAAATTGGAAATAAAAATGCCGTGGGATAGTAATAATTTTCAGATTGCTAGTTAGAGAGAGAGAGAGAGAGAGAGAGAGAGAGAGAGAGAGAGAGAGAGAGAGAGAGAGAGAGAGAGAGAGAGAGAGAGAGAGAGAGAGAGAGAGAGAGAGAGAGAGAGATTGTAAGGGCTCTTATCGTTGTTTTAATGCTAGATCAGTAATTAATTTTAAAAAAATCAATTAAAATAAAAATAATTATCCCATTTATCTGTAAAAATAAGGATTTCTAAAATTAATATTATTATTTCTTTGTTATCTCAATTGCATTTTGCTTGAATTGCAGATATGCATTGTAAGTTACAATATTATTGAAATTAATCATATTATAGAGATGTACCTCTATTTATCATTTTGCTTCTAATTCTAAATAAGCACTACGCTTCTACAAGAGTTTTTTTGTATTTTTTTATGTTAAATCTTTCCACTTTATCAATTTTTTTTAAAGTTTGTTATATATTATTAAAATCCGAAATGAGATTTTGAAATAAAACGTGTTAAGTTATAAAACATTTGTTTCAAGAAACAGCTCACAGATGATTGATTGCACATTCAAGAAGCAGAGCAAATTTATGTAAATGTGACGATGACTTTTTTTTTACTCTAAAAACTTGAGCTTGTGACGTCACACTATACCAAGTGAAGTTCATTTCCTGGACATGCAAGTCAACCATGTGTGAATTGTAACCATTCTCTTTCGTCTTATACTGGAGTCCACAAAGTGTTTCAAACATTGATTTAAGATTTATTTCTTTTAACACTATAGCCATTATATAGATCGCTACTGTCTTCCATATTTCATAAACATGCAAAGAAGTTTGGACCAGTAGATGGAAAAAAAAAAAAGAAGAAGCATTTTCCGTTCTATCTTTTCACATTTCAGTTTATGTGGAAGACATTATTATTATTCTTTCAATATCAATGAAGGGCAAATATATTGACTATCAAAAAGATTTTAAAGAAAATTTAAAGCAACATAGCTTTAAATATTTTTAACTACTTGTATCAGCACTACAAGTTGATTATCAATACATGCTTTCAAACATACATTTTGGAGTCAAGCACAGTCAATATTTTTTTAATGTACTGACGATGGATGCAGTTTATTATATCATTGTAAAAATGCCTTAATAAAATTCTTAAAAGTTTTGGGGGGAAAAAAAAAAGTAGAAAAAATGTTTTAAGATTTCTAAATACAAGTAAATGTTAGGCTTTCTGATTTTTATAAATCATGTAAAAGTTAAAAATAGTTTAAATTAAATTTAACAAGATTTGACAAAAAATGTGATAAAATTCTGTACCTATAATAAATAACCTAATGTGCTACACTCCTATTAGTATTATGTTTACAGGACCACGATAGTATATTTAACCATTTAAATCCAGCACAAGTTTTTCTCATAACAATAACCACTGGAAAAAAAATTGCAAATTTAGCGCGAGTTTTTGACTATGGTAAAATATATTATCACGTTCCTGTGTATTTTAATTTTATGATGAAATATTTATACAAGTATCTCCAGTAAAATCATTAAAAGAATGTCTCAAATAGTGTATAACCAATACTTGTAACTTTCAGTTTCAAGTTTTCAGTTTCAGTCTTTTTTTAAGTTTCAGTTTACTCTGGCAAATCATTTTGTATAATGTTAGACGACCACGCAAGTAGGCTTGTACCTTTTGTGGCCTCGTAATAATAACCATTTTATTATTATTAAAATTTATATTGATTTTTTTCTTCTTCTTCTTCTTCTTCAATATTTTGGTTTTTACATCACACTTCTATACGTCATTAGTTTTCATTTAATTCTCTGAAAACTGTGAAATGATATTTTTGCCTCCAGTGAATTGAAATCTTTAGATTACTGCATCATTAATCAGCGATTTTGCAGCAAATTGCAAGGAAAATCCCATGGCTTTCTTTTGCTCGTTGAAGACTTGCAGACGTCACAAATATGATTTATTGATTTGCGTGTATATATATAGCTTGTGTATCACTTGAGTTATGTAAAGAAAATGAAAAGGAATGTATCTGTTACAAAGTACATAGGCTTGAATATTGATTTATTTTTTTTAATGTCTCATTGAATTCTAAACAGTAATCAATAAAGAAACATCATATTTTAAATACAAGATGTCATATCTTTTAGAACTTAATTGTAACATAATTTATTTTTGTTACAATCGGTAGCATAAATGCATAACACGTTAACTTAATACATAATTTATCTTCAAATTAATACTTGTAAATAAAGCTTAAATCTACTTACAATATAAGTTGATATTATACATTTAATATATTCTACTATCAATGTGTTTTAGTTTGTTAATAGTTACTAAGTGGACTATATGCAAAATATAATCTAACCACATCTTTGACTTAATACTAATTGATTCACATATCCCTTACCTCTCCTCTATTCTGCTGCCTTTCCAATTCCATTTTGTTCTCTCTCTTTCGTGTATATATTGCAATGTTTATAAGTTATTCACTTTTTTCTACTAGTTTTGTAAAAATAATTATTCTTAGATGCAAGAGAGGGCCATATATTTGTCAAGCCTAAAACTTGCACTTTTTTTTATTTATTTTTTTATACGATAATAATTTTTTCCATACTATTACGTGTAACAAAAGCTTACTTGTTAGTTAAACTTGTCACATCATTTTTATTCCAACTCTAAATTTGAGAAAATAAATGAAAACTTTGCAAACTGCAATATTTCTTGTGTACACAGTATATATTATATATATATATATAAAATTTCATTATAAAATCTACTTTGTAATACTGTTCATTTAAGTAAAACATTTCTGGTATTTAAATGGTAAAATATTGAATCCAGAGAGTACATTTACATACAGTTTATTTTATGGGATATACTCTTGTTTTGTTACTTGTTTGGGTATATTGATTCAAAACTATGAAAAGAACAGGGAAAAAAAAAACTAAAAAAATAACTCATAAGAACTAACTTAAAAATAATAATAATAAATAAAAAAAAACTTGGTAAAAATGTACAATATTTATTATTATTTTTACATAGCAATTACTGTCCCTGCCATTCTTGTATTATTCTATACATGCTGTACTACATTGAAGAAAATATATGTACTCCTCATTACGTGATTTTGTATGGCAAGTAAAATTATCGATGTATTTTTGACGTATTTTTCTATACAAGAATTTTAAAATATATACGTACATTTTTAATGATACCTGGTATTCATATTCTGATGGAAAATAAAATACTTTTGTCAATACTTTATGTGTATATATATACTGTATAATAAAAGATACTGTCTGTTTGTTGCAAGAGAACGGATTATATGCATATATATATATATATATATATATATATATATATAATGAACATGTTATATTTTACAATAAAATGGAATACCAATCGCAATTATTTGGTTCAATAACCATTATTTCTGGCTTAGATTTAAGCATAATTATATCATTCTTGTTTCATAGCAGTATTATATATATATGTTTATTGTACAGTACAGTACAGTATATATATATATATATATATATATATATATATATATATATATATATATATATATATATATATATATATATATATATATATATATATATATATATATATATATATATATATATATATATATATATATATATATAATAGCTATATTAATGATAAGTTTAATAATACAAGTTTTATTCATATCGGTGTAATTTTGAATGTAAAATTTTTTTGCAGCTTTTTTTTTTAAAACTGTATGCAGTGCAGTTTGCTTTCTTTTTCATTGGAATAAAAACATCTCAATATAATCTACGTTCTATTGTAAAAAATAAGGGATAATTATTTGCTTAAAAGTCATTATTATGATTGTAATATTCGAATAGTTGCCCTCAATATGAAATTTTGATTGAGTACTTAGAAACATGCAAAAAGCTAAAAAATAAATAAATAAAAAATATATATATAAAAAATAAAAAAACTTAAGTAAAACGTAGTTTTTATGAAGGAAATATTTTGTTTAAACGTACAGTCCCTGTGACATTATGTTTTATCCTGATACTTCATGGTCCTTATGGACATACTACGCGTACAAATGGAGACTTTAACAAACGTAAGGAGCCAAATAAAAACTTGGACTTTTCATATGACAATATGGATATTATTTGAAGTTAAAGGGTTATACGTGGTGAAAAGATTTTATTTTGCTGGCCAATGATTTCTTACTTCCTATCACGCATAATAATAATACAAAATATCTAACGTAAGACTTGTTTTTTTTTTTTTTTTTTTTTTTATAGTTCCAGTGGTGAAAACCTATAAAAGTGAGGATATCATCAGTAAAAGGAAAGAAAAAATCTCCCCTCTTCTCCCGTCCCAGGTCAGAGAGCTTGGTCAGTGAGAATACATATAACCAGAGCGAAGATTAAGAGATTGCTTCGTGATGGATTGCTGACCATGGTTGCAGGATTACCAGCATACACCCCGCGAGATTTGAGCTGCTGGAAAAAAACTCTTTTCTCTCTTCTCTCTCTCTTTTTTGCAACAGGTGATGTGATCCATACGCGATTAATGTAACCTTCTCTGTCTCTCTATCTCTCTCTTTCTACCATCCAGACTTACAATGTATGATCATACCAGACCTCCAAAAACAAATAGGTTTACAATATGTGTGAATGAATTGCTTGACATGAGTTACAGTGACAAAAAAATATATATATAAAAACATTATAAAAATTTCAAAATTAAAGTATTATATAGAAGGTAAATTTAGGGGGAACATTTTTGTTATAATATGTAACCAGAGTTTCCTATAATCAAAACTAATATTTTGAGTTTAAAGACAGATAAATTTTGGGAGCAAGAAAATATGGTAGCTATAGAGAAAGTACTGATTTCAAAATATGAACGTTGTACTAATATATTTATACAATAAAAATTTGCTTGAATAGTCCTATACATTAAGTACTATTATTTTGCTTATATTGAATGGAGAGATTTTGAGTTCAGTAAAACTATCAAAAAATTTATCACCATATAATTTAAATTTACCATGTATATAATATATATATATATATATATATATATATATATATATATATATATATATATATATATATATATATATATATATATATATATATATATAATAATATATATATATATATATATATATATATATATATATATATATATATATATATATATATATATATATATATATATAAATTTTATATTTTCATAATTTATCTTAAAATTAATAATTTGTCTATTTGATATACTGGAATAATAATAATAATTAAGATTTTAATGTATGCTAACTGAAAAAATAGCTTATAGAGGTCATAAAATTTATTCTTTTAAAATAAAAATTATGTTTTGTTGTCTCTTAAAATGTACAGCTATTTTTTCAATAATGCTTTTCTGTCATTTCAATATTAGGTATATAAGTCACCCTCTTTTCTTCTTTCAAGCATACGAATTTGCTCTTTTTTCATTTTAATTTTTTCTTCTGATAGATTTCTTTCTCTTTTTCTCTCAAAGTAAAAAAAAAAAAAAAAAAAAAAAAAAAAATCACATCATTACCCCTCACAGCTGCTGCTGAGAAGCTAACGGACCAACTAGGCACACAAAAATCTCTCCAAGGGGAAATTTAAAGTGATCATTTGCAATGAAATTTTTAGAATTATATAAAAATTGATTAAATGTTCCAGAAAAAGAATACTTAATTAAATGACGTTAAAAATTGTTTAAAAAAAGTTGTATTTTTCATTCATAGAGCGTTTTTATTAGGGACAAAACACTTTCATTAATGATGATTGACTTTATTTTATTCGTGCTAGAAATTATAAAACAACCATGCAATATATTTGTACCTTATAAAGTATGTACAATATGTATATGACTTCAGTTTTCCACCTTTACCTACCAATAATCACCATTAAACATGCAATTATTACATATTTTTTATTCATATATATATATATGAAATTTCATATTGCTATAATTTTTTCTGTCTAAAAATGTGTAAGCATTTCTTGACCCTTTATAAGTATATTGACTTTTACTATAGTATTACCTGTTATAGTTCAACCAGTAAATTAAAAAAGCCATCAATAAAAAAAAAATAGTATTTTCTATAAATTATTTACAAGTTGTTTTCTGCATATCATGAAATATTTTCTAGTTGATCCAATGGACCACTTGCAATGAAAAAACTTTTTTAAATAATTTGAAATCTTTTTTATGCATTTCTTATGAAAAAATCGTTTTCACTTACACGTTGCAGCAATTAAAAACATTTGATTGCAAATGGTCTATTACATAAATATATTTAAGCACATATTTATCCTCACTAATTTTTGTTTAAAAACACACAACAAACAAGTAACTAAAATTATTGCTTGTATGTTATCGAGTTTAGCTAATATGAGACATGATATAAATTATACAAATTACAGTTTTTGCATAAAAATTTTAAAGCTAAACAAGAAAATAATAATATTAACAAAATTAAAAAAACAAACATATATTTTATACGGACCGTTTGTTCTTTAAAATTGTTTACTATTTTTTCCTTTGTAATAAAATTACTTTACAATACACTCACGAATACATGGAACTTTAAAATGAGTTAAAGGTAAACAAAATCTTTTTTTGATATTTGATATGAAAGGAGAGAAAGAGAGAGAGAGAGAGAGAAGAAATAAAAATAAGTACATTACAAGATGGTGCTTTAAGCTCTCTCTTTCTCTCTCTCTCTGTGAAAACGTTGTTGTTCTTGGTGAATGTTAAAGCTAACAAACAGGCAGTGTAAAGAACAGAAAGACAAAATGACGCATACATACATATGTACGTACAGACGTATAGTAACGTACGTATACCATGTAGTTACAAGTGTGTAAATTTATATGTATAAAACTACATACACTACATATGTGTAGAGGGTAAGAGAGAGAGAGAGAGAGAGAGAGAGAGAGTAAGGGGTGCATAATATGTCAGTATATACCTCCTTAACTTTCTCACAGGGAATGTTTGTTGCTGTTTTGGCAAAAAGAAGAAGAAGAAGGAAAAAAAAGTCAAGTAACTATATACTGGTGTATATATGTCTTATATATATATATATATATTTTTTTTTTTGCCAGTTGGTTTTTGGGAGAAAAACATACAGGTCTGTTGGGAGGCATAAGTGTCAGGGGTAGCGCAACGTGAGAGAGAGAGAGAGAGAAAGAGAGAGAGAGAGAGAGAGAGAGAGACTAGAAAAGATACCTCGCTAGCTACCGCAGTGTAACGTAGCTTCAACCTTAAATCAACTACCCTTAAACTAAAACTAAAAACCCATGACCAAATATAAAAAAAAGTATACTTTTTTTCTTCTATACATATATATGGATGTATTATGACTACTTTATATCTATCTGAAGTGTCTAAATTCAACTATGTGTTTTTTTAACATACATTTTCTTTTTTCTGAAATATTACCATGGTATTATTTGTTTTAATTTACATTTTGTCCCGCACAAAAATGTATTGTTATATTTTATTATGTACTGTTATAAACATCTCTCTCTCTCTTTCTTTCTCTCTCTCTCTCTCTCTCTCTCTCTCTCTCTCTCTCCCTGTTTTATTTTGAAATTTTATTCACTTTAGGTTCCTATGTATTTGATAAACCAATTTTTTAATTATAATAATTTGCAAACTATTCTCTATTTCTAGTTTCCATTGATCGTCTTTCTACTTGAGAACAAAAAATTGTTCCATGTAATAACAGGTTCTATTTGTGTAGTTGGATAAATTTGTGGCACTGAACATCTTTATCGTTTCTCAGCATAATACAAAATTGAACATCTTTAATACTTAAATCAGTTCTGATGGAGGATAATTTTCATGGATGATTTTGATGTTCATCATATGGAAATGACATGAAATTATCTTTATTTATACAAGTTCTTTTAAGATATTTAAACTTTGTTAATTCATAATTCTACGTTTCAGTATATTTCATTGGTACACAAATATGCACTTTATTTTGGTATTTTAATTATTAGCGAATACATATAATCTGTTAATAAATATAATAAATATATTATATTAAAAATGAATTCCAATTTCTAATAAAAGTATAGTAAAAAAGGCTTCTTGAAGAGGCCACAAGTTAAAAAATATATTACACAATTTATTAATAGTATAAATTTTAAATAAAAGCATTATATTTGATAATAATACCTTAAAGTATTGTAAAACCTTTAACTTCATTATTTCTCGATATCTAATATAGTTTTTTCTTTGTATTTTATCTGTTAGAGAGAAAGAAAGTAAGAGAGAGAAAAATAAGTCCTATAACTTGCAAATGTAGAAAAAAAAGAAGTAAAGAAGTGGAAAAGTCTTAAAAAACCGAGTATAGGGCATGTCGGAGCTGGCTTTTAGCAGATTGGGATAGAGAAAGTAGGAGGGTGGCAAAGTTCTCTCTCTATCTCTCTCTCTGTACCAGGGGATAAAAAACGTTCCCAGGAGTAGCCAAAGATGTAAGAACATATGTGTGTACTATAGGAAGAGAGCATGATAGCCCAGCCTAAAGCGAACACCCAAAAACATTTTGCTCTTTTTACCTAAGCTCAATTTATCATGATACATCTAATATTACAGGTAATTCGATTATAAATTTAATATATATATATATATATAAATATATATATATATATATATATATATATATATATATATATATATATATATATATATATATATATATATATCTATATATATATATATATATATATATATATATATATATATATATATATATATATATATATATATATATATATATATATATAAACACGAGCTATTTTATAAAATTACAAATTCATGCATGAAATATAAAATTAAATTTATAGAAAAATATATCAATTTATTTTTATGGTTAAATAAATTTAAAATTTGAATTATTGAAGCAAAATTATTTTTTTATTTACTATAATATAACAAAAGGGTTACAACTTCTAGTTCTACAAGAATATGTATATTGTTAAAGAAATGTTACATTAAAATTTTGAACATATATATTCATGTAATCTTGGGGCAAAATCTTCATATTATGTCAACTACAAGAAGTCAAAGATATAAATTCTTTTTCAATTTTCTAAAATAAATATACATGCAATCGAGTTTTCTTTTTGTATTGAAATATATGAAAAGTAAGTTATATTAAACTTATAGTTTTGATTTAGATATGTGATTACTATGAAATTCATTTAAATATAAAAAGATATTAATATTTAAATTTGAAAAGTATTTCCTATAAGTTAATAGATGCTTCACATTAGAAAATTTGTAATTACTACAAAGTTAAAAAATCAACTTACACAATGCCTTTGTTTTAAGAAAACGATTTGTTACATTTAATTTCCAGCAGTAAAACATTTTCTCATGAAAGTTGTCAAGTAATTTCTATTTAACTAATTATTTTCATGATATTAAGTAAAAAAATTTACAACAAAATACGAAGTATTAAAATTTCATACCAAAATTTAGTTGTAAATGTAGTAATTCATTTGTAAACATAACAAAATTAATAAGTTTGAACTTTCGTAGAGGAGTCGGTATTTTTGAGTTTGTTAAGCAAATTGAGAGAGAGAGAGAGAGAGAGAGAGAGAGAGAGCAATTAAGCCTACATTGGTACGTTGAAGTGGAAATTTGACGGTGACCAAAAGCCACACAAAGAGTCAAGTTCAAAGGTTACTTACACATACTCACACCCAATTAAACAACATTTAAACTCTACAACCGACCACTTATTGTAAGTTAGATTTATGTTTTAATAATGGAAAACATGTATTTTATGTTTTTTGAAAGAGGGGAGGGGGATATTGACAATTATTAGAAATGGATATATCAAGTCATTTTATTTTTAATGTACAGTTACTATCATAAAAATATTTATGATATTGTCTGAGGGAAAAATGTTTATTTTAAAATACAGACTAATTATTTGTAGCATGAGTTATAAAAATTTAATTATTACAAGAAAAAATATGAGATACAAGTATGTATAAGTACCGTTTTAATTTTTTGAGAAAATAAAACACTTTTTTTTTGTCATTGCACATTTAATGTAACACCACATTTAATAATAAAGCAATAGTAATAATTTTAAAATTATTTCCGTAGGCTATTTTAAAATGCATTGTATAATAATTTATGAAATCGCATTTCATTATGCAATATGACAGTACCTGCGAAATATAGTGCTGTGATCCAGTATTTCTAATAATGATTTTTAAAAGTTGTCAATACTACAACAGTGAAAAAAAAACTCATAATTTAACTTTAAAAAAATTGAATGTCCATTAATCTAAAAAAATTATTCAATATACAAAATAGTAATAAAAATAACTACAGTATGTAACAATCCATTAAGATTTAAACAAGATAATTAAAGGAAAAAACTGTGAATTCAATTTATATTAAAATGTAAATTTAAACAAGCATCAGAGATAGTAAAGTCAATTAATTCTAAACAGTGAGCGCCAACGTAACCTTGCAAGAGTATTTAGATTTGAATCTGAACCTTATTGTTTAGGGGATTGAGGTAATGTAGAGCGTAGCGTGAAGCGCTCTAGGCCAATTTTAGAGTGTGCAAATGCAGCACTGAGATAGCCATCTTTTGCCATCAGGACGGGCAGCTAGTAGCTACTTTAGCATGCATACTAGCTAGCTGATCAAACCTTATTATATGCCGGCGTGCGAGTGCTGAGCACGCGTTTTGCATCTCTCTCTCTCTCTCTCTCCCTCTCTCTCTCTCTCTCTCTCCACTATCTTTCCCGACACTATATTCTGCAGAATATGTCCAAGAATATATATTTTATAATCTATTTTAATTTATTTTGAAAAGTCACGCGGAACCTTAATACAACCCTCATTATATTTCTATTTAGATCTAAAACTTTTAAACAAAAAAATTGTAATAATAATCATTCAAAAAGGGTAAAGCATTATAAGTTTTATAGATTACAATAGAAATATCGGCCGTCCTAAACTTGATTAAAAAACATATTAATTGACAATTAGATATGCATTGAATACATGATTTAAGTATTTTTTTTTTCAAATTTAAATTCTGATTCAGAAAGATCGTAAATAAATCAAACATAGTTGAGCTCACATCACAATTAGCATCATTAGGAACTTGTGAACCGAGAGTATCCTGCAAGGTTATGCAATTTGTCGGTCATATCTGTCTAACCGGTTGCATATCTACAAGGTGCTCAAGCTGCACTTACTGTGCCCAACTATGTATCGTGCTTGTATTGTGTTTTTTTGAAATAAATCCCTTTCTGAATCTGAACCTTTGAGTAACTTATTGAAGTCTTAACATATTTTGCAAAGTCAAGCTTCTGAAATACGTCCATTAATTAATGTTTATTTTAATTGTAAATGTATATATCTTTACGTAACTTATGTTACAAAGTGTCATGTTAAATATAATGCAGTATGTAAGAGGAAAAAAAAAAAGAAAAAAAAAGATAAAGAATCAAGAGAGGAAAATATTATTTAATATTAAATAATGTGCTAAAGGTTCATAAAAAAAATATATGTTTGGTGTGATAAGATAATTCATAATGTTTAAAATATGCTACCTTTTGCTTTGTTTGCTTTTCGTATGGAATAAATTTGTGTTTAAGAGAAAAAGCATAAAAATGCTAAATAAACATAAAAAATCTTCAGGTGCACGAGAGAGAAAGATAGCTCGCTCTCCAGGTTTATTAACTTAAAATTCACAACATTTTGTTTTTTTAACATAAGTTTTTAAAATTGCTTTTTGTAACTTTCTAAATATCATTTAACAAAACAGAACACAACAAATATATTTTTACAAAATTTAATTTTAGTTTATTATAAATGTTCAAAATTACAAATTAATTCAAATAATATTTAAATTATTAAAGCAGATTGTGTTCTGCACAAAATTTTATTATTAAATTATTATTTTTTAATCATTTTTTTTTTTTATGGAAAAACATTACGTGCATTTTTCAATGATTTACAATGATAAGTTGTAAGTTCATAATAATTATGAATCATCTCTAAAATAAAAGTCATTGTTGATATTGAAAAAAATATATTATATTGATTCATAATATTAAACTGAAAAATTCTGGTACTCCTAAATGTCCTCTTTAAAGTTTCTCACAAAATATAAAATTATTTATGGCATTATTTCTAATTCACCGCAAAAAAAAAAGAAAAAAAAGTGTATTTAACATTAATTTTTTAAAGCTCTGTTGCTGAATGAATGAATAAATAATTTGAATAACACGAAAATTAATTATGGGAAAGAAAATCGATTATTTTTTTCCATAAGGCTTTTTAGCTTTTCAGCTTTTTTTTTTTTTTTTTTTTTTTTCAATTTGATATAGCACAAAAGATTTTCAAAAATACTTTGCGATGGTTTGACAATAACCTTAAATTATCCAAATGTTGATTGGAATTACTATTGCATTAAAAGTTTGTTTTGTTGTTTTTATGTAAGGTTCATTGCCGTAAGAAATCAAATACAGGGTGAGTTATCACGAAGGCTAATAATAACTAAAAATTCAATAAAAATATCTAAAACAATGCATTATTTTGTAAACGAATGAATCTGATTATGTGAGCGAGTTAAAAGAAAAAGAAATACTTCAAATGTCCCTATGAACACGCAAGAATACTCTGAAAATTATGCAACTAAATTTTTCTTCCATCAAATCATGACAAAAAGTAAAGAAATACCTGTAAATTTTTATTACGTAAACGTGTGAATTTAAAAGTTTTTAAAGAAATTTAATTGTAGATAAGAGTTTTCATAATATTTTGTCCCTATGGCAGCAAGAGATACATAATACTCAGTATTCATTGAATTTCACCCTCCCCTCATACCCCTTCTCATGCCCTTCTCTAAAACAAACGCAGATGTGAAACTCAAGATATAGTTTAAAAAATATAACTTTACGGAACTTTTATGATTCAAATTTTGTGCGTGTATCTTTCATGCTTTTTTTTATTGCAATTTAACTGGTGTTATAAAAAAAAAAAGTTTTTTTTTTTTTTTTTTCAATTCTTTTTTTTTTTTTTTTTTTTTTTTAGTTACTTTCAGTTCAAGTAAATTCAAACAAAATTGAAATCAGATTACACCTTAATGTGTTGACTTTATGATTGAAATTTTCCATTTAATTTTTCATTTAAAAGATATAAAAAATTTTAATTACTAAAACTGTGATGCTGATATTTTTCATTAAAAATTTTTAATAATCGATTTAAAAATTTTATAGCTCTCATTAATAGCGTATTATGATTTGTTTGGAAGTTAAATTTTATGACTTTAAAATATTTTATGTACAATACGTTAAATATTTTTTTTACCCATTAATTTACAGAAATTTTAGAGTCAGAAAGTCCTAAGGAATAACATTTAAATGTCATTAATAATTTAGAAAAATATACTAACTAAAATTGCTGATCAATTTTCATCAACCGTTCTTATTTAAATTTCACTATAATTTTAACATATTTATGGTGTTTGTAAACCGAGGATTTTCATGTTCTAAAAATAAAAAATGACAATCGCCTTATTATTATTTTTATTTAAATAGGATTGCGCATTTTGCGGGCAAGAATTTTAGATTACGAGAACTTTTATTATAATTATATAGTATACTTTATTGGTCTAATTCATATATATTACCTTTTTTTTCACGAACACACTATACATAGGTAATGTATTTTATTATAATAATATACTGTAACATGATTATGTGGTTTACTTAATTGATCTTTCAAAATTCAGAATTTCAATTGAATTATTCATGACTTTGAAGATATTCTTGGAATTTAGTAAATGAAGTCTATAGAATACTTTACTACTTTTTTATTTTTCCTTTTTTATTGTATAATCTCTATTAATGCCAGGATATTATCATGCATTTATACCACTGATTGTAACAAAAATAGATAAATAAAAAAGTATTTACAATAAAATATGATAAAAAGTAACGTCAAAAGAAACGCGATGACATACTCGTAAAACAAAAATCACTTGCCAAGATGGCATCCCGATGATACCTATACACAGGTGGACAAATATAAATACGTAAAAATTATGATGAGAGTAACATAAGAACATAATTTATAGCATCAGTGTATGACGGTTATTCTCTATAGAATAGTAATTATTCACTACACCACAAATTATCACTTTTTTTTTGTGTGTGGCACTTATAATAATATTATGATGCAAAATAGGAATAAAAATTATTAAAATATAATAAATTATTAAAAATATAAAATAAAAATAAACATGATTAACATTATTATTTATTTAGTTTAGCAATACTTATTTCTCTTTTTTTTTTAAGTAAAAAGTTATCAATATATAAAAAGTATATATAAAAACATTTGTAATAGCTGTAGTTAGTAGATAGAATAATAAAATGAATTTAAGTTTATATAGTAGTTTTTTTTCTATACTTGTTATCTATTAATATAAAAGTTTGTTTTTAAATTCACTACATAGTTTAAACTAGTAAAAAAAAAACATTACAGCAAACTTTATTAGAGAAAGAGAGATTTAACTCTGAATCATAAACTTTCATTACAAACTTTTTTTTTATCGCTTACGATACACAAGTATTCATTAATGATCTATAAGAATTTTAATCAAACTTTTGTCTGTAAAAAAAACAAAATTTGATAAAATATTAATTAATTATATATTCATTATTATTATTTTTCTTTTAAACTTTTTAATCAATAAAATGAAATATCAGACATTACTTTAAAAAAAATGTGAAGTTTTGCAAACTTTCTAGGGACTTTTTTTTTAAAGCTTTTACAACGGAAAGTATATTATGATTATTATTAGTATGGTAATGTCAGTATTTTTATTATTATGAATAGTAAAAAGAAAAACTTTTTGATGAGTTTCAACACACATATAAAAACTATATTCAATTTTATATTGTCATCCTTAAAGAAAATATGTTTAAAAATTTATAAATAAAAGAAAACATAGAAAAAAAAGTATATATAAAATAACGGAAAATAAAATTGGAATAAAAAGGAATATCTATTTGAAAGTCATAGAAAATAAACTAGTAGAACAAAGTATATAAAAACTGTAGTGAATGAAGGAGAGAACGAGAGAGAGGAGAGAGAGAGAGAGAGAGAGAGAGAGAGAGAGAGAGAGAGAGAGAGAGAGAGAGAGAGGATAAAAAACACACGAGACAGCAAAGAAAACATAAAGAGTGGGTCGCGTTGTAAACATGGGCAGGTATATCTAGTATGTCAGCATATAGGCCTCTCTATCTTTTTAGTACAAAATATGGCTTGTACCAAACCATTACCATGGCTTCTGGGGGATTTTCTCTCTCTCTCTCTCTCTCTCTCTCTCTCTCTCTCTCTCTCTCTCTCTCTCTCTCTCTCTCTCTCTCTCTCTCTCTCTCTCTCTCTCTCTTTCTCTCTACCACATTGTATAAAAGAAGAGGAGGGTTTTTTCTTTCTTTCTCTCCAAATATCTCGAGCAGATACTGCAGTATAGTATAGGTTTGGTTGATCCTCTTGGCTTCACCTTTTGCTCACTCCAACTCTCTCTCTCTCTCTCTATATATATATATATATATATGTCTGCTGGATGTTTGCCATCTCTAGATATTCAATCACACCTGTGACATACACTAGCATTGCTACTTCAAAATATACCTCGAGATGTGGTTACATCTCTATGACGTCAGCATTTTGCCATGGATGCACTAACATTTTGGAACATTTCCATTATTTAAATTGATTTTTAACGATTTTTGATGAATGTACAAAATAAAATACGAGAAATATTTGCATTTGCGTTGAAATTTTAGTCTATAGCATCATATATGTTTGCAAATAAAAAATAATAATAAGCAGTGATTATATTTACTGTAAGTTTTAAAGTTATAGTTTTGCAAACTTGCAACATTTTAGTCTTTGAAAATTATTCAAATCAAATAAACTTTTATTTTTGTCAACCCCATTAGAATATTTAAAACATGCTGTACAGGAAAAGGGAGAATTTTTTGTATATTTTTAAAATGGACTGTACATAAGCTGTTTTTCTATTAATGTAATCAATAAAAACATGAAACTAAAACATATTGGCTAACATGTATGATGTACATACAGCAATATATTCTGATTGGGTTTATAATATATACAATTGCTATAACTATGTTCTATTAATATGCAAAATGCTATTTGTAAACTGATAATATTATAGTTTTTATAGCATTACGATTCTCATATATATATATATATATATATATATATATATATATATATATATATATATATATATATATATATATATATATATATATATATATATATATATATATTTCAATTACAACATAAGATTATACTTAAAAATAAATTATTAAATCGTATATAAAATTTATGTGACAAGGTGTGTTAAAATATTGAGATAAATCAGTTAGTAAAAGCGACAACATGATAGAAATTTATAAGAATGGTTGTTCTCCGAGGTGATATGTTAACATGCTTAACGGTAATGCTCCCCAGGGTCTTCTTATGTGCCAGATCTAAGGCACCCTCTGCAGTGCTACTTGTCAAACATAAGCACAAATAACACTAAGTCCTCATTACTTGTAATATGTACTTGTCATATTAAAGTATATTGAGAAAAACAATACACATTCTTGGCAGCAACAAATATCGTTATTTACTTTTAATCATTTAAGAATAAACAACCAATAAGATCATAGTGACCAATGTTTGCTACTATCAAATTTAGTATCATTTGAAAGCTTCTTATGGACTTAATAAAAATTTTATAATATAAAATAAAGAAGTTTTTTTTTTTTTTTAATTTAGCAATCAGTCTATTTCTAAACTCAGTAATTTGCAATAATTTTACTCCGTTAAACCCCCTCTTTATATATATATATATATATGTGTGTGTGTGTGTGTGTGTGTGTTTATCTCATTCCAAAGTACCTTTATGTAAAAAAGAAACGTAAATGAAGTACTTTTTAGTAAGCTAATCAACATCAATGATTTTTTTTCCTTAAATAATATGGACTTTCTTTCTTTCTTTCTTTCTTTCTCTTTTTTTTTTTTTTTTTTTTTTTTTTTTTTTTTTTTTTTTTTTCAAAGTTTGTAGCTAATATATATACACAAATGCAAATATTATGCAAAGAAATGCTCGATAAATGTCATAAAAAGTAAACCCAAAACAGAAAAAACAAAAAACAGATTGTTTAAATAAATATAATAAAATAATTTAACAGTTACAATAAAAAAAAAGTTGAAAAAAATATTGTTAAAAACAATTTTTTATTATTATATCGATAAAAATATTATAAAATTAAATAAAAATAACTTTTATTTTTTAGGATGTATAAAAAATATTGAATAAAATAATACGCTTCTTTTGTATAGAATTTTGTAACGCTTTAATGGTTTTCATGATATGTTTGAAAATAATAAAATAATTTTTTATTCGTTACTCTTTGTTTTCAGTGGTGCAATGTCAATCACTAAATCCTCCCCAACTTCAATCCTCCCCTAAACCATAAACCACACGCTGACGGCAAGCGTCGCCTTGTCTATATTCAAATCATTATGTTATTAATTATTAAATTTAAAACCTCAAACGGAAAAAAAACAGTCAAAAAAGGTTTCAAAACAACTTTCGTAAAGTATGCAAAAAAATAGTTCAAAGTGCGAAAAATATATTTAATATCCAGACCTTTTAATTTTTTGCTAATCCAAGATCCAGGGATTCAGTTTTTCTAAAATTTATAATAAATATTCAAATACCCGTATTTAGTCCTATATGTCACGTTTGAAAATAAAAAATTATCTTTACCTGCAACTCTAAATATAAACTTAACATGGAAAAAAAATAATTATAAAGCACAAAATATAAATTGTCCACAAGTCATCGAAAATTTTAATTAGAAATGAATACTTTTTTGAACTAAATGATAAAATTAAAACTGCAAAAAAACTTATTTATATGCTGATTAAAAAATGAGTCATAACAAAAATTTCTAAATATATTTGAAATAAATTCTAATTACTATTTCAATTTCTATAAGTTAACAATAAAAAAGAGATTTAAAAATATCTCAAATATACAATAACTCATTTTAGAAATTTCATCTTTTATTTTTATATAATAAATTAAAGCAATCCATTGTTCCAAATAAAATAATTACATAAAAAAAACTTAATTGCGAGCTTCAGTAGCCATTATTTATAATTTGAAGCAATAAGGAATTGAAATCTATTAGTTACCGCTTTTTTTTTATCCCCTCTCCCCGGCTACTAAGTAGTTCTTCAAATGATGAGTAGCAACTCAACAAGTTTTTATTATTTTGTAAAAGTTATTAATTTTCTATTATTAAATAAAAATTCTTCGGGGGGAAAAAAAGAGAGAGTTTTTATTGCTTAAGCTATTTATTATTGTTTGCTACTTTTATTAGAAGTACAATACGTATAGCAAGCTTTAAAAGCATAATTTTTAAATTACACAGTATATAATATACATACAGTACATTAGTAGTAATAAAATGTTCTTATTATATATATATATTTTTTATAAGCTTCATAACTTTTTTTATAACAAAAACAATACGTAATTTAAATAGCTCAATACATTTTTTTTATCCAATAAAATTTTAATTCATCATTGTTTTCAGATGCTGAATTGTAATTTTCTATTTCATTTTTTACACAAAAATTATTCTAAAGTTTTGATGAAATATTTTAAAGATGATTAGTTACATGCATAAAATACATTAAATCTATCGTTATTTCATAGAACTATTTCAAGAAATGTCTTAAAATTGTGCTCACTTTAAGAATGTTTCTTACGTGTAACATTATAGTTGATATCAGACATAGAATTTCTATTTCAGCAGAATTGTGTAAGGAAGGCGGAGAGAAAAATGTCAACTAGCTCATGATATACGACACATTATTATATTGGCTATACTCGTAAATCCTTCTTTTCGACATTCAATTTTTTTATGATTATAGATACTTTAAAGTTTAAGATATAGAAAGTGGACCTTCCGATGATAATGGTATTCTGATCATTGAACTTTGGGAAATAAAAGAGAAAGCAAGAGAGAGAGAGAGAGAGAGAGAGAGAGAGAGAGAGAGAGAGAGAGAGAGAGAGAGAGAGAGAGAGAGAGAGAGAGAGAGAAGAGAAAAAATGTAACGTCATAAAAGTATGGAATAAGTGGTTTCTGAACAGATGGAAAAAATTGTTATTATAGTATTTGAGAAAATATTACATTATATTTATATTAAAGATCTCAATTAATATATATAGCATACGTGTGAATGAAATATCTTTTGAACTTATGAAGTTATAGTGTGATGTGTTCGATTTTCAGATACAGTTTTGTATTCAATAGTGCCATTAACATTGTTCTTAAATTACTATATATCAAAGTGCGGTTAATTCACACTCACTATTTTGTCATTTAAATAACCCTTAAAAAGCGGTTTGACAAAAACCATTGTTTAAATCCGTACTATAGATAAAACGTTAAAGTTTAAAATGGTTGATGAAGTATCCAGCATGAGAGACTCGGTCTGAACGAGTTGTCATTGAAATAAACCACTGTATTCTCTACTTAACGGCGTCTTACGGCATCCTCCGCGTAGATCATGCTTACTATGACATTAAGCACGTCTATTAATCGTCCAAGACCAACAAAGTCTCCAGCTCACTAGATCCCCAGTGGTCGTCACATTTTGTGTGACTTCAGGCTTCGTACTTATACCACCTGCTTAATCTCGCACGTTAATGAGTCTTTGTGTTGCATACGCATGCACACGATAGACTAAATATAATTCGAAATATATACTCACTGACCACTGACAAGAAATGTTACGTATTAGGGTTCGTCTTTTTTTTTTTTTTTTTTTTTTTTTTTTTTTGCAAATTGTAAGTGAAAGTGTTATGTACGAAAATTAGTCATAAATTGTATGTCTTTTTATTCATTCCCCTAATTAATTATTTTTATTCTCTTTAAAGTGTTTTCATTTTCTAAGTTTATATCTTCTTCAAACTTGAATTATATTAAAAAGAATAAATTTTGACAAGAACAAAAAAGGTCATCTTTATTAAAAGTATTACAAAATACACGTGTAAAGTAAATTATATTGAATTTTTAGTTAAAAAGAAAAAAAAAAGCTTTTCACTTCGTTTTTGTTGACCTTTTTTTTTTTTTTTTTTCTTTTTTTTTTTTTTTTTTTGCGCGGCATCTCGTCTCCTACTTTGTATCCTTGATGTGGCCAACTTAATATTTCATAAATATTCAAATTTATTCACTCACCGTCCTTTTTTTTTTTTTTTTTTTTTTTTTTGTCAGAATATCTTTGAAGTGTGTAAGTAAAAATTATATGTTTGAGATTTGCACACTATAGAGTTTCCTCTTTGATAAAAACAAAAATAGTATACAATGTGAATTTCAAGTGGTACACAGAAAAGTATTTTCACAAGCTGAAGATTTTTAGTACTAAAAACAAAAACATGGTTTATCACGCAATAAGATATAGCAACAATAATATTTGTTGCAAAAACGGGTAGAAGGACTACAAGCTCCATCACTGAACTATATGATGGTTAGAATGAGCTATAATCTATAGTTCAAAAATAGTTTCCTATATTAAAAAAATCAAAACATATAATCATACTAATTCTATTGGCATATAATTTAACAAGATTGAAATTTGGTTGAGTTTGCTCTATTTTCTATATAAAGAGTCCAAATGATGATATAACCCTGATTACAGTTTTCATCTATGTGTTTCATTCTATATTATTTTATTCTTATTATAATTTATTTTATTTATTTATTTATATTATAATTTTTGATAATAATTTGATTTCAAAGTTTGTAAATATTTGATGTAAAACAACAGATATACGAAAAAAAATTATGACAATATTTTTTCAATGTGATATTTCTTTTAAAAATACGTTTATTAACAATTATTTATCAATAAATTGAAAATAAATAAATAATACCTCCACCTCCCTCTTTTTTTTATTCAAAATAAAAACTTTTGTTGTGTTATTAATAAAAATGAAAAATGAAATAAATTGTTACGCTATAATCAATTTAAAAGTAATCTCTAGGTATGTATAATACAATTAATAATCAGTTTAACTTATAAAAGAGAGATAAAAAAAAAGTTTTACAATTAATTGATGGTATATACACACACGGTGAAGCGATGACAACAACAACAACGAGGAGGTGGTATTGACATGTGGCGTCACCTGGGCTCATCCTTGTTTGTGAAGCGTGACTATCGCAGCACACAGTTCGTGTAGGGCCGGACCAAACGTATAGTATGTACAGTTGTAACAACGTTTTACAATATGGTCACCCACAAGAGAGTGTGTTTTTTTCAAAAGGCAATATTTCACGAAATTGTTTTGATACGGGTTAGGTCACGTATATAACACAAGGCAACAAGTTGTGACTGCAACGGTTATTGTCCTTCGTGGTCAAGTTTTCCTAAGTAATTCAAATAAGCTGAGATAAAATTTAGACGCATCGTTTTTGATAGTTTTATAACCAGAAATAAGATACAGTTTATTTTCAAAAGTATACTTTCATATACTCTCATATATGAGACCCGTAAAATGAGATTCAGAACATGGACATAAACGTATAATTATGCTTTCAGCACACTTTGTTCAATACAGCATAATCTATCCTATAGTTTTTCTACGTTACATAAATATTATGTTGTACAGCATAATTATGTATATCGTTGGAATTTAGCATCATTTATGCTATTATTATATAAGTGCAGCATAAATTATGTAATTTATTACTTTCGTGTAGAAGAAAAAATACTTATGATATCGCATACACGCATTCCCGTTGTATTATGAAAGCTATTCAAACGCGTGGAGAAAATTAATATGACAGCAATAAGCCCCAAGAACTTTCATCTGTAGATTGAGATTTTGCCTATCCTATGCATAGATTCACTAATATTTCATTAGTATAACATATTAGAGTAACACAGTACTATGTAATAAGTTTTAAAAGTTTATTCATTGATTAATTATCATTTTTAAGTTGCAACCTTGAGTTGCAAAATTATAGTAGAAATAATGTTTATATTTAAATGTGGATGGTGATGGTCCGACCCTAGGTAGGTTTAACCGCTAATATCCGCTCCATCGCTGCGTGCTCACCAAACAAGAGTAGCAACTCGCCTAATCATTTGTGACTAATAATTTGTAGTCTCAAATCAACATGATAAAATCTAATTTATACCTCTGCAAATTAATTTCATAAATGAAGGGACTTAACTTTGCTTTATTGATCAATATGAGTTTGAATCGTAGTTAACGTTACAAAGTGGTTTTAAAAAAACTCTTTTTGTATAATGTTTATAAAATAAATTAACGATTTTTTTTATAAAGAAACAGCATGGCCACTGCAACATAGAGTTGGGTAATTAACGCCAATGGGTCTTCTGAGTTTGAACTTACTCTGTTATTAACTAAACAGTTGTTTGTAAAACAAACAAACCATTCTCTCACAGTCTCAAGACAAGGAAAAAATTTAAATTGTTTATAATTAAAAAGGGTCTCTCTCTCTCTCTCTCTCTCTCTCTCTCTCTCTCTCTCTCATCAGCCATACACGGTGGTATACGTAATGGTTTGACGAGCGAGAGATCACGAGTTCGATTCTCAATGGGTATATGCAGCTTTTTCAGAGGCCGCGATATGCACTGAATGAGCAGCTCTCGTGTTGTCCGCACGTTCATACCTATGCGTATGTCAGTGTGCCACAGGTAAAACTGTAGGAGAGTTGTTCACACTTCACAGGTCTATTCATGTCTCCGGTTAGTCCTGGCAGTGCGGTGGTAGTGGCCTACGTCAAGTCAGAGGTATTTCATGATGGTTCACCAATCCACCTTACCTCATTCATTTCTATCAAATCACACGTCGTTGGGTTTGGGTTTCTTAGTTGTGTGGTATATTATTTTTTTCCCATAATTATTAGTTAAGATATTGCATTTAAAAATAAAAATCTTTCTTTTACATCGCTCTTGAGAATGACAAAAAATTTAAAGGTGTAGAACACCTTGAACAAAAAACGTGTCTTATATCCTAACACAACTAAATATCAACGTTGATTTGGCCGAAGTCATTGATTGTTAATTTATTTTCCATTCACAAAATGGCAGCTGCGGGTTTATGGCGTCACAGCTCGCCTATTTTTGCGCGCGTGGACTAGTGAGTTGTGATGTCATAATCCCGCAGTTACCATTTTGTAAATGGAAAATACATTAGAAATCAATGAATACGGCCAAATCAACGTTAATATTAAAGTATATTAGGATATTAGACGTGTTTTTTGTTCAAGGTGTTCTACGCCTTTAAGGTGTATTGCAAACAGCTGAAATACAAGTTCAAAACATAATACTATATAACTTATATTGTTAGGACAAACAAAGGACAGTAATATATAACATACACGACAATCCACAAGAAATCTTTAGAAATTCAGGGTCAAAAATTCAACCAAATCCATTTCTATGTACTTTGCAATATATGAATCTAAAACATTAATATTTATATAATACTTTTTACATACAATGAAAATACTAGAACAATATAAAACAGTCAAGTACACAGTATGTTAATAAAACAAATAATAATGTGTACTTCTTTTGTACTATATGTACATCATTACAAATAAAATTACAATCCAGTATATTATTTTCTCTTCATTTCCGCATGACAATAAAATTGATAATAACAATACGACAACATATAACCATCAACCAAGTTTCTATTTATATATAGACGACGAGAATGCAAATAATTTCAAACCTCAAATGCCAGAGAATACATTCATAATACATCCATTGTATTTAATAACAGATAATAATATATGTTTTAATTAACCCAGTGTATTACACACAAGTATGCAGTCGTATATTTAGCAATGTAACGATCACATGCCATTGTCAGATATTGTTTCTCTACTTGCACTTTACCAGTCAGCTTCATTTGAGAGGGGCTTGATGAATGGCAATCACGTGATGTGTTAGTGTTACGTCATCAATTTTTGTTGTTTATTATGAATGAGTAAATAAGTAAGTAAAAATAAATAAATAAATAAATTTAGTGTCAACTCCTAGCACGATAGGCAGCCCGCGCAGCAGAAATACATAAAAAAAAAAGTCACATCTGGCCACTTTTTCTTTCGTTTTCATCAATCAACAATGTTGAAGTTCCAACTTTTTAATTAATGTATTGACCTGATCACACAATGCACTATTTTCGATGTGCAATAAATTTGACTGCATGAAAATGTAATGCTATACAAAAGATATTGCACACAATCAATTTTATTGCATATTAAAAATATTGCAACGGTGTGAACAAGCCATATCGGTATTGACTACTAGTACAATAAACTTCATTATCAAATATTTTAAAAAACAAAAATTTAAAATAAAATTTGGTATAAAAATGACTGTAGTTAAAAAACAAGGTAGTGTCGAAGTCAGTACCACGTAAAGCTTTAGATGAACACACAGGAGAGAGCTGGGGGCTTGTGTGAAGACCAAGGCAGGCTCAGTAGGCGAGCGAACTTTACTTCGTCATGTTTGCGGCGGGGATTTGTGCGTGTGTGCCGAGTCCTTACCTCGGCTTAACTCTCTCTCTCTCTCTCTCTCTCTCTCTCTCTCTCTCTCTCTCTCTCTCTCTCTCTCTCTCTCTCTCTCTCTCTCTCTCTCTCTCTCTCTCTCTCTCTCTCTCTCTCATACACATCCAGACTACACACACACACACACACACGTGAATACCTGTCTTACTTAAGGATCAAATAGAACAAGAAATTGGCATTTACGTCATCAATATCAATACATTCGCAAAAACTATAACGTATAATGCATTATATTCCAATTTCAAGAAATATTGAAATAATGTATGATAGTTAAGATGCTATATGATATAATTGAATGTAGAATATTGATTAAAAGACAAAAATATTTTATTGTTCTTTTCAGTACAATGTGGTCGCAAAGAAAAGACATTAATAGAGTGACGATGATGATAAATAATACCGTCTTGTATTTTATTAAATACCACAAACTTATCATATTTTACCCCTTTTTAGAGAGAAGTGTTTATAGTCTTTATATCAATATACATCTCTGTTTGCTGTTTATATACCTTAAGTTCAATCAGACAAGAAGTAGAGAGAGAGAGAGAGAGAGAGAGAGAGAGAGAGAGAGAGAGACCGCAAACTAAATGCTAAGAGAATCTTTTACACCCCTTTCCTTCACATTACAAAAGTTATGGTAAGTCATAAAATGTACGCTAAATGTAATTTTGAAGCACCAAAACATTTGTAATCTCTATTATTATATAGTTTAAACCTTAAGTATATATATATGTAGTATATGACATAATAATATATATAAATTCATTAATAATATCCTTTTTTACAACTCAAATATTATCTTTATTTCTATATAAAATATACCATAACACATATCATACATCAATATGTATGTATGACTTGTGTTTGTTTTTTTCGTTTTTTTTTTTTTTTTTTTTTTTTTTTTTGCAAAAGGTTGGAAAAATTAAACATTCATAAGCTTAGAAGAAAAACTTATCTAAAACTATAAAACTACAATCATCAAGTGCATTTATTTCAGTATTATTATTATTATATTTTTTTTTGGTCTGGAATTCTGGATTGTTTCCCAAATTTGTATTGTAAGACCTCTATGTATTCAATGAAACAAGCTATGAAATTCAAATGGTTTAGATTTTACATTATATTATATAAACATTTTCTTAATAAGTTTTTAATGCAATAATATTATTGAAAAACATAAAATATACTATATGCTATAGACAAGCCACTATCAATAATCGAAAATATATCGCTGATATACAAATGGTTTTTACTTCGTGATTTTGCTTTATACTATGTGAAATTGTACATAAAATTGTTAATTGTATTTCTGTTTATTGTGTAGTAAATTTTACTATGTTTTCATTTCTCTGATAACAGTGATAATAATAACTTTATATTATAACAAAATTTAATAATAACATTAAAAATTATCAATAGCAAATGTGTGGGCTTAAATTTTCATCTCTTCAGTTTACGTACGTACGTATATATAATGAAGTACACTGAATGCCATTAAAAATGACTTCAAAAAAATATCAAACCAAGCTATGTTTAGTCTAGAAACTTAATTGTTATAATAATAGCTACATTACTATATAGATCAGTAGTATGAGTACAGTATGTGTATACACGATTGTGATAGTATGTTTTACCATTTAAATCCAGTACGTGTTTTTCTTATTAAAAATTAAGCGCCAGTTTTTAAATGGTAAAATATATTATCACAATCATGTGTATGTATAGTACATTACATAATATACCGCAGTATGGGTTTTCTTGATGCTAAGAAACTTTAAGTTATAGATGTACATATTGTGATTGTAGGATGAAAGGATTGATAAAGGATTTTTTTTTTTTTTTTTTTTTTTTTGAAATTTTAATAATTGGATTTTTGTTTTAGTGTTTCTAATTGTAAAACGTGTCTTATTTGTATGCTTCAACTATGACAAAGGGCATGATGTAAATAATAATAATAATTACATAAAAAATATTTGAATTTTCTTTTGTTGTATCCTCTCTCTCTCTCTCTCTCTCTCTCTCTCTCTCTCTCTCTCTCTCTCTCTCTCTCTCTCTCTCTCTCTCTCTCTCTCTCTCTTAATATTTTATTTATATTACTAAGAAAATACCATTTCTTTTTTACCCAACAAAAACATATTCAACCTTTTTACCCAAAAACAGGACTTATTGATACATAATTATTTTTATGCAATTTCAATATAATTCTATTATGGTTATTAAAAGTAATTAAAAAACATGATACAGGATTTAATTTTAAAAAGTCTATTTAAAGTACTTAATGGCATTGAAAGCAAAACTGTCAAATGAAATGATTCAGTATACTGTGTTTGATATTTTCAAATTTATACACAATTTACTGTGTTTTTTTTTTCCTTCTTTTTAAAGAACAAATATAAAAAACTTATTTTTGATAATAATAAAGTATTTTATAACATATGTTACTTAAATTGCTAACTCTATTGGAATAAAAATATAGAACTAAAATCTTTCTTTAGGTTTTTAGTCACTTCATTTATTTTGTTAGTAGTTAGAATTCACTTTTGTTTCTGTTTCTTTTGGATATGAGCTGGAAAATTTTTGTGCCCAATGGTATATATGATCTCTCTCTCTCTCTCTCTCTCTCTCTCTCTCTCTCTCTCTCTCTCTCTCTCTCTCTCTCTCTCTCTCTCTCTCTCTCTCTCTCTCTCTCTCTCTCTCTCTCTCTCTCTCTCTCTCTCTCTCTCTCTCTCTCTTACCACAGAAAATAGTAACATGGTAAAAAAAAAGTTGAGTACCGAAAAAATGAGGTAGAATGAGGTGGAGGGATGTAGTGGGGTAGTGGTTTGTTATCCCCCTAAACTCCACATATGTTGTAGTCAGTTAAACCCTGATATTTGAAATATTATATAATACTACTCTGTATCATAATATTATAAACTACATTTTATAATAAACTCTATTTTAAAGAATAATATAATATAATTTTGAGCTTAATATTATATAATTCTTATACTGTTTAATCTATATTTGGGATACTATATGTATGTGTATAAGAGAAAATATTATACGTTTAGTTACGCAGTGTATATTATAACTATCCGGATTGTTGATAAAGATCATTCATTTCCGGTACAGAATGTTCATACTCATGTAAAAGTAGTGTAGAATTGTAGGGGAAGTCATGTAACATGTATGGAGAGAGAGAGAGAGAGAGAGAGAGAGAGAGGTGAGTTAGGGGTAGGTGTTTGTGAGTTTATATAAAAAAAGTTACTATAAAATGTAATATAAATGTTCTTAAAACAAAAATATTGCAAAATTTAATAATTAAATATTATTACAGTACGAAAAAGTTTTTTGTTTTTCGATAAATTTTCATAACAAAATAATGTTTCACTGTTTTAGATAAACTCCACATAAATTATTTACGGTTATATGTTATACATTTTACAATTCGTAAGTTCTGTTCTCACATGTTTAAGTTTAAACTCAATATTTAGTAACTAACGATGATATTATGTTGTTGTTATTATTATTATTATTATTATTATTTTTTTTTTTGAAATATATCTGTTTATATTTTTTTTAAAGGAACAAACGAATTGAATGGCTAAAATCCTAAAATAAATAGTGTAAATCAATCAAATTAAAATTTCAGTTCTAAACTAATTATATTAGCAATGATTAATTATTTGTGTTTATCTTCAGCAAATAACAATTTATACATACACAATTGTTTGCTATTGTAACAGTATTAAGTTAAACTTTTTGCTTATTTATTTTGTAATAATTTACCGTCTTGCAGTCACTAGTTATTATATATTTTATACGGATTTCGTTGTAAAAAAAAAAAAACTTGTGTTTAAATATATATATAAAATATATAATATTATTATTCAACAAAATTAAAGAAAATGAAATATCTGTTACCATTATATTGCATAGTCAAATTTCATGAATAGCAATTTTATGCATTTACAAAGGTGTATTTTTTTTTTTTTTTTTTTTTTTTTTTTTTTTACATTAAGAGATTTTATCGGAGAGACTTTCATTAAAATCGTACAAAGTAATATTATGTCTTTACATGAAATCCGAATGAGGTTTTTTTATATTGAGATTCTCTCTCTCGCTCTTCTCTCTCCACCTGCTCTACTAAGCCTCAACAATTGAAAACGTTTAAGACGTAGGACAAATACTTGATTCTTTATTCTTTCTCTTTCGATCACTTGCGTTTCTCTCTCTCTCTCTCTCTCTCTCTCTCTCTCTCTCTCTCTCTCTCTCTCTCTCTCTCTCTCTCTCTCTCTCTCTTCTTTTCTCTTCTTCGTCTCTCTCTCTCCTAAAAGTTTGCTGACTGTTACATCCCGGCTTAAAAACAAAATAAATAAGAGCGAGTAAAGTGGTCTAGTGCATATATATATATATATATATATATATATATATATATATATATATATATATATATATATATATATATATATATATATATAATATACTATTTATATACTATGTACTTTCTACCAAATATTCTTGACACTGCAAAAATATTTTAAATTTTGCTAAATTTGCAAATTTATTCCTTGTTTTTAAGCTTTACATTTCCTCTCCACGCTAATTTTAATTTGAATATTACAATATATACTTTACAATACGGCTTTACTTATTTTGATAATATGTATGTGGTAATATTATGGCCAATATAAAGCTATGGTTCGATATGGTAATTAAAATATCAGAAGCAAACTAATCTACACTATTTTTATTGTAATGTAATGCTGAAGTTTTTTTTTTTTTTTTTTTTTTTTTTTTTTTCCTCCAACGTATTACTAATTAGTGTTATATTATTTTGCATTTAATATTCCCCTTTTTTACGATTAAGTTAAAGAATATTTTAATGCATTGCTTTTTTTTTTTTTTTTTTTTTCATTATAGAACTTTAAAACGCTTCTTACGGTCATTAAATATGATCACCATTTTTGTGGCGTTAAATACGTTAAAATTAGATTACAGAAATCAATTTCTTCCCCTGTTTTACTCAAAGTTTGTGCAGATAAACTATTTATCTACAGAGCCAAACGGACATTTTACTAGTCATTTCAGTTCACGTCTGAAAAAGTAGAAAAATAATATATTACATAATATCAGACCGATTTTGAATTTGTAGCCCCCTAAATAAAACATTATAAAAAAACATCTTTTATACATAAAATAATGTTTGTTTTTGTACAAATATTTCTCTAATAAAACTTACAAAGTCACAAAAAAAGATCCCTTTTTAATTTTTAATCTCACTAAACTAGAACTTAAATCTAGAAAAATGTAAAGAACAATATCATGAAGACAGTTTTGATGAATAAAAATGAACCCATTAAACTAAAAATTTTAATTAAACACTTTCTTAAATCATGATATTAATTTAAATTTAAATTCAACCTCACTTTGTTTATTTTTTCACTTTTTTTTTTTTTTTTTTTTTTTTAAGTTGTATATTTTGAAAAAAAAAAGTTCATTAAAAAAATTCTATTTAAAAGTAAGATTTTTTTATTTTTTATTACAAGCCGTTGTCACATAATTTGTATAGGAGAGAGAGAGAGAGAAAAGGGGGTGAAATTTTTTCACAAGTTGTATATTATGTGGTGCGAGTGAGAGATATGAGAGAGGGAGGGAGGGAGATTAAAAATACGTACACAATTAATTAAGTGTGGTGTAAATGCCTCTCATAGCTCGACTCTCACTTTTTTTTTAAACCATAAACTATATAGTATATTCAGAGAGTACATAATACTACTTAAACATATGTATATATATATATATATATATATATATATATATATATATATATATATATATATATATATATATATATATACACACACACACACACACACACACACACACACACACACACACACACACACATATATATATATATTTATTTCTATATCTCTACCTATTAGATGATATTATGATATATTATAATAGCCTAAAGTTAAAAAAAAGCGAGAATAGAATGGGTATTATATATTTATATGCAAGTTTTAGAACGAAATAAAACGTCATCGCAATATATAATATGTGACGTCAACTTTTTTTTTTCTGTGGAAAAAAAAAAGCTTTAGGCAAAAAGAGTAATCAACGAAACGCTGCTATACATATCCATTCTATAACCACCCAACCAAAGTACTTTTTTTATTATTATTATTATTCAAACCATTGTCCCGAGATTTTTTCATTCTTCATCGTGTGACAAGTTTTTTCAGAGTAGTTGAAATTTGAAATCCTCTCTCTCTCTCTTTCTCTTTTTTTTCTCAGCTATACATGTACTGTACACATTGAAATAGAAAGAGAGAGCACGAGTGCTATAATGTCCAGGGTTCGAGACCTTGCACACTTTAGGCAGGCTTTTTTTTTTTAATTAATAAGCAAGATATTACATATACTTAATTTAATATTTTTTTTATCTTTAAAAACTTGTAAATTTTCAATTACAAATATAACATTTTGCAATAATACACAATACTTTAAAAATCATGATTTTATTGAGTTTCATTGCACGACTTTTTTATGATTATTTCCTGTCTTTTGCTAATTCTCAATATCACTTACTGACTACTAATTCATATTCATTCTTATTGATTATTAAATATTAAGCAAGCAGAGACGCTAAAATGAAATAAGAAATGTTAAGTTAAGTAAAAATAATGAAAAATAATATTATTGAAATAATTTGCAATTGAACGACCTAAATTACGAACAACAGGTGCAGAATGTATTTCGAAAATAAAATATCTTTATGCTAAAATTAATTATTTTTTTTTCCTCTTTAAATTCACCCTCTTACAATTTCAGAATACAAGCAGGTCTTATAAAACTAATTTCATCCCCCAAGCATAATTTCTCTGTAATTAAGAAAAGGAAAACAAAATGTAATTTTCTATTTTCAAATCTCAGAAATTTCATTTCTACTTAAAATATATAATATATATATTTTATATCAAAATTGTTTTACATTTCAAATTATTATCTTTCTGTTTAAAATTAAACTATTTAAAAACCTATAAGTGAATAAATTAAAATATAAAATCTTATATAAATATAGTAAAGAAAATACGATATAATTTATAATATAAAGTTTAAGTAATCTTATGAAAGAAAATGAGTATCGTAATAATACTAATAATAATACTACATAGCGAGAGAGAGAGAGAGAGAGAGAGAGAATAATATAAACTAAATTATATTTAGAGAAATTCAATTTAGAAAATGTTTCTATATAAAATGTACTTAAATTTTGTATATAATAGTAAAACTGAGCAATGAGAAATAATGTAAATATACAAGAAGAAAAAAGAAGAGAGAGAGAGAAAAAAAAAAGGCAAAGTTTTATTAATCCACGGTAGAGAAAGCTTTGCTGCCCCAGGTGCGCTTATACTGAAGTACCGCCATTTTCGCCGCAGCCAGAGAGAAAGAGAGGGTGGAGGGTTTAGCTGCGAGCCAGTCTACTCATCTTTTTCATACACATAGACTTCTACAAGGGTAGGAGGCAAAAAAAAAAAAATACTCCCCATTTTTGTCATGTATTATCTTGTTCATCAGCAAGTCTACTATCTCCTTAGGATATTCTCACTCGGCGACCAGACTTCACTTGCAATTATCTGTTTGTCCGACTCTCTTTCTCTCTCTCTCTCTCTCTCTCTCTCTTTCTGAGAACTGAGATTCCTTTGTTGTAAACTTGCAAAAAAAGAAAAAAGTTGTTCTTTGTGACGTGACTGCAATCATACAATGTCTCACAAAAATACTAGCAATCATACATACAGTACACGACAAATAAACTCATCTTCATCCCCTTCATATATAGGCTATTTGCTTCTACGTTTTGCTTCAAAAGTTGCATACCCATTAAGGGGCTATTTCAAAGAGGTGTGACAAAATGTAAAAGTAGGATTATTGGTAAAAATTTGAACGTATAAATGCGTTCTTTGTTGGATTGTGTTGCATATTTTTTCCTTGTATTACAGGTTTAAAAAAAAAAGTCACATATTTCTAAAATCCTATACTTTACTTGTTGGTATAAACTATGATGGAACATTGCCAATGATCAATACACCAAAGTGTGTTAAACCATTGACTTAAGCTTCTTTTTTTTTTCTTTTTTTTTTTACTAAAATGTGCTTCCAAAGTCAAAAATACTAATTTATTCTATTAAAGTTAATTCATAAAATTCTTGTATGAATGAACTTAAATTTGGAAGATTATCAACTTCTAAAACAATATAAGACTTTATTATAAGTTTTTCTATTTCAATAAAGAGTAAAATACATAAAAAATTGTCAATATTTGCAGTGTATATATATTTATATAATGTTAAATACACACAAAAATGAAATAACAACATAATATGTTATTGGTCTTTTTTGCACACTATATTTATGTTTTGTCTTATAAATAAATTTGATATTGATTTTTAGCACAAATTATAACAAACACTTATGGACACTTGTGATTTATGAATGTAAAAAAAAAAAAAAAGAAAGAAAGAAAAAGAAAGAAAAAAAAAAGGCCCTTGAAAGTATTATGTTTTATACAAAATTTAAAATCTCCGAAAACAGAATTTAAGAATAGTTCAATATTGTATATTGTCGATATTTATTGCATTAATATAAAATCTTTGACCAATAGGAAATGTAATACCATATTTGTAATTCCAATGTAATTGGGCAATTTATGCCTGTCTTGGATAATAAATAAATAATTTTGTTTTCAATATTATGAGTAGCAAGATTCTCTACAAATGCGTTTCGCTTATATACATTTTTATACTAAAAATAATAAATTTATTTTGAAATTAATGAAAACACAAAAATCCTTGGCAAAAAACGGAGTATGGCATTGATCGATGAAGAAAAAAAAAGTATCATAATTTTTATGCTAATATTTTATTTCTTATATTTTAATGTTTTATATTTTGCTGAGATAATTTCATGTTTCAACAATCAAGGGGGAGACTGCAAACAAACAGACATCAACATTAAAAAAAAAATGCTATTCCTAAATTGCTGGTCTTAAAAGCATGTAATTATTTTAATGGATACCAATAATTGTTCTGTTATAAAAAATTTATATGTAAAAAAAGAGAGAGAGAGAGAAAAAAAAAGTTTTTATCTGTTATTTAAATTTATATGTATATCTGACTGTGTAAAAAATTGTATTTTTGGTATGAATTTAAAAAAGAAAAAGACTTATATTAATTTATTAAATATTCATTATTATAATACATTTTATTATATAACATTATTCATACTCTCGAATTTCTTTTTTAAAAAATCTCTTTTTATAATAAACTCTATATGGATGTTTATTTTAATTAATTTATCATTTTTAAGATTAAAAGGTAGTTTTAAATAGCTATTATACTTTTATTGAAAAAAAAATGTGGGAAAGTAGTAAATGATCATATTTTTATATTCTGCATTAGAAGTATAAATTGACAATCAAAGTATATTTAATTGTATTCACATCGTTGCGTAACTTATTAGTGATATTATTTAAATCAAATAAAAATTAGTCACGTAATTTTATTTTTAGCACAGAAAATAGGCAGTGATAAAAAAATAAATTACCTTTTTATTTTACCTTATGAAGTCAAAAGAATTAATTACAGAATGTATTCTAAATTGTTTGTGTTACAATTATTTTTAATATAATTTTCACACAAATGTGAAAAAAAAAAAATCTTAACATATAATTATAAAAAAAAGTAAAAATTTCACTCTATATAAGAGAGAGTAAATTTGTAATTAAATAAAATATGCTTAGCATGTAACAAGTAATATAATGAAGAAGACTTTACTTTAAAGTGATATTATCTTTACCATCCGGAGTATCATAGTTTTCATTACAAAGTTTGCCTTTTCTCTCTCATCAATATTAATTTCATCAATGAATAAAATTATAATTAATAAATACTTTATGATACTAAAATTATCTACTTAATTTTGTTCTATAGAGAACTGAAAGATAATGTTTTTGATGTTTGCTTTGGCAAGAAGTGTGAACGAGAGAGAGAGAGAGAGAGAGAGAGAGAGAGAGAGAGGAGGGATGTAGACAGCAAATATAAGCAAGTAGCTTGAACAAAAGGTTCTATATTTAACTACACGGAGAAAATTATTTAATATAACCAAAGCTTCTTTAGAATGCCTTTCCATAGCCTAATTTATATTTATAATACTGAAAATTCAAAATATTCAAAGTATTATGGAATAGTCAGATTATAATAATTTGTAGTATGTTCGTAAAATAATCAAAATGAGCTGAAGCTACAACACCTTAAGATCTGTTCACAAGGAACAATATTTTGTTATATTGAATATATTTCATTACTTGAAAATTTAACGAACTGCTTTGGTCAAGAAAAAAACAACTTATTTCTAAACTGGAGATTACAATTGGAGATTAAACTGGATATATTGCTCCTTATGTTCAGAGCTTTAGGTGAATATTTATGTCTTTATGTCAATTTTTCTGAATTGTATACTATAGACAAAATATGAGCCTAAATTGTGATTGCTAAAGACAAGTAAATCGCTTAAAAGTTATTGGCTTGCTACGTTTTGATCAGTAACACTTATTATTATTATTATTATTGATGAGTATCTATTTTCATATTTCATATACACATAAAAATTAAGATTTATTAGGTTATTAGGGTATGTGTACAGTATACTGATAAAAAATTAATAAATAATTGTGCAACGTATATTTAATGTATTTAGTATCCTGCAGTCATATTGTCAGTCTTTTATACATTATAAATAACTTGACTACATACATATAAATCTATTTAAATTTTAAACAACAGTTTCTACAGTATATCATTATTTCCAATTGAGTCATGAAAACAATGATGTTACAATTTTGCCAGTGTAAGCAAGCAGTAGCTAGCTAGGGTACAACTCCAGTACGACAAATAGTGGCATTTCGTCGCCCACTTGTTCTTTTCTAACACAAAATAAGGTTTGTGCTGTGTAGCTTCCTATATGTATAGTCTTTTCTGGCACTCCAAGTGTGCGCTTGTTTGAGGCTTTTAATTAACCACCAACTAACTTAAATGAGTTTTAGCAGAGAGAGAGAGAGAGAGAGAGAGAGAGAGAGAGAGAGAGAGAGAGAGAGAGCATACACAAATTGACTATGCTAATTTTAACAGTCTAAATTAGTAACATAATATTGTTATCAAATCTAAAAAATAAAATTGAAGAACAAATTTAAAATTAAATAATGAAGTAGTGTTTTCTTCTTACATAAAATGTTAGAAAGAATTTAATATAAATTAACTTATTGGTAATTCTTAGTTCACTTTTAATTAACATGATGTGACATTCCACCTCCCTTCTTTTTGTATCATATTTCATAACATTAATATATTAACTATTACGGACCATACTTAAAATATTGTATTGAATACTCTGTTCAAAATATACACACCACTGAAAAGCATAAGGAAAGAAATCAGTGATGCTTTTTATAAATTTACGCAAATAGGTACTGTTTCTAATTTTTCAAAAAATACTGCTTACACCAAAATTCTTTTCATTTTTGACCCTCGAAAAGCTATTTTTTGTAATTTTTAATATTACTTGCATAAAAATTCTTGTCCTTTTTTTTTATTGTTCAGATTTGCTCAAAATATCTCATTTTTATACATTCAAAGTTTATAAAAGTTAAAAAGCACGAAATAAAAAACAAAATTAATTATTATATAACTTAAGTTTACATAATGTTTAAGTAGACAATAGTAATAATAATTTAGTTTGATATTTAGTATGTAACGAAAAGCATCATGTTACATTGTATTTAGTGTGATATTTAGTCGTGATAAGAAGAGAGAATACAGCGCGTTGCTCAAGCGCAATCAATAATATTTCCGTACATATACAGTATACATATATGCACCCTCAGTACGTACCCTCGGTGTGTTATACCCACAACCACATTAGTATTATATTTTAACTATTATTGTTTATCATTTGTGCTCCCTTGTCGCCCAAAGCATTTTGTTCTAATTATTAATTTCATCACACTTTGTGGTAGCTAAAATATAATATTAATTGATTTTTTTTTCATTTATTAATAAAATTGTTTCGATAGGTAAAAAAAATGTATGTTACATAATATGTTGTTTTTTTTTTAATCCTACCTTTAGTTACTTTGTTAGTTCTAGCTCATTTTTCAATAAACAATTAGGAATTCTTGATAGGGTAACTTTTAATTAGGTTTTAGCTTAAGTATATTATACATAAATATTATATAAATATACATTTTTATGCGGCATGGCATATGGTAACTTACAGTGCACTTTAGTTTTAGCCAGAGTAAGAGTAAATAAAAAAATAAAAAAAAACATCGTTACAGTTAACAGCAATGAAAGTTTCAAAAATTGAGTTTACTCAATTATTATTTATCAAAGTTTGAGTTTATCCCCCGTAAGCTGCGACGCTAACTAACTAGTTAAACCGTAGTTAAGTTGTTATTTTGATTGTTGCAACAATTAAAAAAAGATAACTAAGGTTTAACTAGAGGTTGCAGCTTACAGCCATAAGATCCTTTTTTTTTTTTTTTTTTTTTTTTTTTCTTTTTTTTTTTTCAAGTCTTAATACTCGTATTCAAATACAACTTCACTACACAAAAATTCAAAACATATTTCTTTCAAGTAAATAAAAACAGAAAAAAAATAACCTCATAAAGAAAACAAGCAAAGCAGAAGAAAAAAAAATTAAGGGGATTTTTTTTCTTCTCCATCTAACTGACATTATATATATATATATATATGTTTAAACTTCAAATGATATAGTTTTTCCTCACTACACATAGTGTAGATCAGAACTCCACGAGATGGCGATATTTGTATATATATATATATATATATATATATATATATATATATATATATATATATATATATATATATATATATATATATATATATATATATATATATATATATATATAAAGAGAGTCGATAACGAAGTTGATATAATTATAAATATTTTCTCCGATATTGAGTAAGACAAAAGGACCCCAGATGCACTCATTAAGTTGGTTAAGGGTGGCTGGAGAAGCAAATAATAATAATAACCCCCCTTCCCTTTCTCTCTGTGGTAACTAAAAACAACGTAACATCGCGCACACTCCCAGATATGAAAGAAATTTTTTTAAATAAAAAACTTTTTATTATCTAAATTGTGACTCTTTTTAAAATGACTTTTTTTTTTCCTATATTATTTTTATATTTTTGTGTTGTTAAAAAAAAAGTTTTTCTAAAAAAACATATAAATTTAAAACATTTTGTAAACATAGATAAAGATCAGTGTTTCAAAATATTGTTATGTTTTAGTGGACTATTTCGTGTTACTTAACTGTAAATGTGAAACTTTTACGCAATTTTTAGCTTTTTTTTTTTTTTTTTTTTTTTTTCGTAATACTTAAGTTTTTTTATATAAAAAAGGAAGACAATAGGATGGGTAAATGTTTTTTTGAAAAAAATTGTTAAGAGTGCTATTTAGATTAAATTATGATAAAATTCAATGCTATTTTGTTTAGGTATATTTTTGGTACTTTCAACTGGTGAAAAAAAGAAATGAATTTTTCATCAACTATACTTTACATTAGTTTAAAAAAAATTTAAATTTCATTAAATTATAATGCAATTTTTAGGGAAGCGCTTTACTGTACTATAATGGTGTTTATCAGTATTTCATTTTGTATAAAACTTTCAGATCACGTGTAGATTTATACAAAACGAACCAAATTACATTATTTATAGCTATACTGTTAGCAATATTGTGATTCATATCCCTAATGTATCAATTACGAAGAGAATATTTACTAAAAGAAAACCAGTATGTAGAGACATTTATGTGATATGAAAGTACACTTGACGAGATATTCACAACTTTATTAAAATCTGTTTTGTAACGTATGTGCAGTGATGTTCATATACAGTCAATATGAGAGATATATAGAGAGAAAATGAGCTGTCGCTGTCAAATCAAGTTTTTATCGAGGGTTTTAGTAAATATACGTACAAGCAGATATAAAACTCTATTTAATACTCTCCATTTTTAATATTTTTTATCTCTTATTTGACGTACATTATATGAAAAAAACGGAGAAATGAAGAATATGAATTTTTAATTATAATTAAATTATTTGATTAAAAAAAATTTTAAATCATGATTACACGTTTATTGAATTTAAAATTTTCTTTTAATTGCTACCCTCATTGTTTTTTTCCAATTCTCTCACTCTCTCACACACACACACCACACGCATGCAGTCAAACCCCTCACATCCAATTTATATATACAAAATGCATTACATGCGGGTTTCAAGCTACATTTTACAACGTTTCATGCACAAATTTCAATAAAATAAGTGCGCTGTAGAAAATTTTTATTAGTATATAAAGATTCGTATAGCTAGCGAATATGGATTTTATAATATTATAAAATCTCCCATGCTAGACATGCTACCATATTATGATGTCACATATTACGAACCAAACACAGATAAATTTAAAGAACTATAATTTTGTAAGTAAAATATTATTCATTACACTATCTTTATTAATTTCATTTTTTTAAATTCTATACGTGCAAAATTAACGTTTTCATATAGAAAATATTAATATTAATAAGAAAATAACTTTAAAGTATAATATATCAAAAGAGACAAAGGACTTGTGGTATAGATTAACGATTATGTATGTAAAGTTTTACTGAAAATCAATGAATGCTGTGGAATTTAGAAATTATTAAAAAAAAATGTAATTTATTTGAAATAAGTGCTAATATAGAATAGCATGTAGAGTGTGATAAAATCATCATTTATTTGCTTTTACTGGAGAAATTATAAATTGTTTAAAAAATTATGGGTCACAACACCACACATGAAATAACGTTTCACCTTTGTATAGGAAGTTAGAAAATGTTGGTAGTGAATAAATTATTTAGATAATATCTACAAAATCTTTTATTTATCATTGCTTGTTGCCGGTGGGTGACGTATATATCCAATCAGATGTGCGCGAGAAAATGGAAGAAAATACTTTCCTATCCTTTAGCATTGAAGGACCATCCTTTAAAGGCATAGAACACCTTGAACAAAAAACATGTCTAATATCCTAACATACCTATGAACGTTGATTTGGCCGGAGTCATTGATTTCTAATTTAATTTCCATTCACAAAATGGCACGAGCGGGCAATGACGTCACAGCTCGCCTGGTCCACGCGCGCGTAAAACAATCGAGCTGTAACGTCATTGCCCGCTCGCGCCAAATTAAATTGGAAATCAATGACTCCAGCCAAATCAACGTTGATTTTCAAGATTGTTGGATATTACACAACATTTTTGTTCAAGGTGTTCTACGCCTTTAAGCATTACGAGACCATTCTTTCAGCGATTTTTGAAAAAAAACAGCTACTGGCAATTAAAACGAAGAAATTTATATAACGCATATTAGTTACACTTTTTTATGTTTTGTACTAATAAAAAAAATCCCCGATGTTATTCTCGTACGGATGTAATTCTTTTTGCTTTATTGATATTTTATTACTTTAATTTTGAAAATAATCATAAAATGATGTACGTTATACCTATTAAATGAATAACGTAATAATTGTCAATATTCAAAAATAAACAAATGCAAATATAAGGTTTAGGCCTGACAAATATCTTATCCGCTCTTACACGTTACACTTAATCCAATTATATTAACAATAAAAAAATGTATAAACAAATGTAAATATTATATTAAAAATAAAACTTAAATATTTGTTTTTCATTATTTTTAAACAAATATTAGAATTTAAAAAAAACAAATCAAGTATTGATAAATAATTCAATCGAATAAACTACCTTACTCTCAGTTACACACACAAACAGTGGCAGACTTTTCTCTTGCTTGTTGTGTTTTTCAATTACTTGATTTCTCGTATTTTTTTGTCTACTTGAACCGCTCACAAGATTGATGTGTCTGCTCTCTATGCTCGTGTTGTATTGTTGTTGTTAGGTACAAAACATTGACATTGCAACTTCCAACAGCAGCACACATTTTGCTCTCCATTGCACCATAAAACTAATGAAGCATCAAGCCGTCAAACGCAAAGCAGCTCATTTTTAAAATACAGTTGACAAAACTCAGTTATATTTAAAGAATATAAAAAAATGCTCTTCTATGTTTTTTTTTTTATACTTTGTTAAATTGTATTAAAGCGTGGTTAGATTAGATTTACAGACTGTGTTACATACAATTTTTGGTATATTACCTTATGACAATGAAATTTATGCATAATATGCAGAAACGTTAATGTATTGTATCATCCATCTAAAACTCTAAAACTATGGAATGAAATTGTTTAAATATAATATTCTTTATTGACCCAGGCAGTTCATAGTAACAATTATAATAACAACAAACATTGGTCTTGTCAAAAAATAACTTAAAATTAAAATTAATTAAAAATTAAAATTAGCTTAAAATGGTCACTTAATTATTTTACAGATAATTTAAATTTTCTCAATTGTTTTTTTTTTTTTTTTTTTATTATTATTTTTTTTTTTTTTACTAATTTAAAATCTAAATTTTGTAACTGATATTTCCATGAGATTGTTTCAGTTGAGCATGTCAGCACCATTCCTCACTCGATCTTTGTTTTTGTTTGTCACCGTGGTGAAACTTTTTGACATTTTGATCTATTGCTCTCATTTAATCCCATTATACTCATTTCAATTGTTTTAAATGTATCATTACATTACATCCACACATTTACCACAGTTTACTGCACAAAATTATGTGAAAATAATACTATATATAGCTAACACAGAATCGCTTTCAGAGGGTAGAAATAATATATTTAAATATATTTAATTTTAGTTTTCACAATAATAGTAATAATAATAATTTTAAGTATGGTATTTCAAAATTGTATATTAATCAATCAATTAACCAGAAAAACAAATTACAGAGAACTGCTCTTTAATTTTATAACGGATCGGTATTATGAGTGTTTTTATACTCTCTATGAACACAATTTTATTTCTGATTCTAACGTGTAAGAATTATTATATTATAGATTTAATATAATACGAGTTAAAATGTGGTGGTATGATATTGCTAATTTAGAACAATGAATGTATACAGTTACAATGAACGGTCACAGGTAAGTAAACATTTCCTATTCATTTATAATCACCTTGATTCATAGATTGTGCATATTATATAACGTTATAGTTAATTTTAGTTGCAGTTTTCCTTTGTTTTATAGTTACAGGTTAATATTTTTGCCATAATTGGCAAGCCCCTCCCCCCGCAAAAAAAAAACAAGAAAAAGTAATATATATATATATATATATATATATATATATATATATATATATATATATATATATATATATATATATATATATATAATATATATATATAAATAAAATGAAATAAAATGAAAAGGTTAACTTGCTTAACATGACCCTATACAATTATTTTACTACATTATTATAAATGAAAGATATTACACAAGAAAATCATATGTTTATTCAAAAATTTATATCTCATAAGTTTTTTTCTGTTTCACTATAGCCCATAGCAAAATAAATAGTATGGAAAAAAGTTAAAAAGGCAAATACGTCACAATATATTATTTCTCTACCTTTATAACATATTTTACTATAGCATCATTTCCAAATTACTTACAGAAAAAAAAAAGAGAAGATAATAATAGTAATATTATTATTATTTACTTTAAATAGAAAAATAAAATATTTTATGTTATATAACGTTATCAAACATAAGATCTTGTAAAACAACCTCATAAAAACAGAGAAGTCATAATATTATTATTATTTTTTTTTCCTTCTTCTTTTGCTTTATCTGTTTTCGTGTGTTTCGTATTATTTTCTCCCCATGACGAGATAGAGATCAAAAGACAATTCCAAGATTTTACGACTTTCTCTCTCTTGCTGTGCCTGATAATGGTTTGTGTGTCTCCCAATGCCAATAAACTTCAGCTCCACGCACTGAAGTCAATAAACTGGCGAATACCTCGTGTATAGTAAGTGTCACAAGAGCATTAGTATACCCGACTCACGCGTACTAATATAAATTTGTCCCTCTCTATTATATATATTATGTTCTTGCATATACATGACAAACTTGTAGCATAATCAAAAAATAATGGATATATATATATCTAAGTTGTGGAATAATTTAACAGATAGTTTTTATAATATTGAATCTAAAAAAGTATTTAAAAATAAAGTATCTTGTCTATTTTTTAATAAACAATGAAGGTTGTAAAAGTTAATTTTTATTGTGATTTTTTATTTTAATACATACTTAATTTGTAATTATATTTGCTCTTCTCTATTTATCGTTGATGAAGCATTGTGTTCAGGGATCGTCGGATTGGCAGGGGAGGGGGTTTTTGGGACTGACCTTCGAGGATTATCGTGCGCCCGCTCCCGTTTCGAATTGCTGCATATGCAGTAAGTCGAAGCGGGAGCGGGTGCGGGGGGTTTCCGTCGGGGGTTGGTTCCGGGGGTGTTCTTCCCTGTCAGTCGGTGGATTTGGGACACATGTTTATGGATAAAAATTTAGAACTCCCACATTAACAAAATGTTGCATTAAAATGCTGATATCGCTATTAGTTAAAAATAGCAATCAATGACACTATAATTTTGTTTATTGATTAAGTCTGAATAAAAGAATTAAAGACTCAATAATTGTCTAAATATCCGTTTTGAGTATGTAAAAGATATTTTGATTAGTATTATTTTAAACATAAAATACATGTCAGTAAAAAGTGTTTATCATAATTGTATAAGAATAAGTAAATAAGAAATATATATTATGCTCTTTATCATGTTTTATCACTATAGTGAAATAATATTATATAATATGTTTATGTATGCTATGATTTTGTTGTAAAAATTAAATACTCTGACGATAATATTTATGTCAAGAATAAGTCAGAGGACCATGTAAGTGGGTATGTACCCTTTTTGGCCTCGTAATAAAAACCATTTATTATTATTATTATTATTATTATATATATATGAATTCTTAATTAATAATAAATGTTGGGTTATTTAGATCTACCAAATATCACAGAAATACGAGACTAAACTATTTTGAATCAATTATGTGTAGCCTTACGCACAGAAATGTTACTTTTTACCTAGTTCCACTGCAATGTCATTCTCTTGGATAAATGTTGCAGATCTTTATAATTTAGCATTATTTGTAAAAATAAAAAATAAAAAAAAAGTAAATCGTTTGCTAAAAACATAAAACAAATGAATATTTGATACAATTCAAATGTGTTTTCTTCTACATAATTATTGGATATTGCTTATTTTCAGTTCTGTCTTCAATTTTTTTCTGAAAAAAACACTAAACTACGACTAAAAAAAGTATAAATGATATTGCCATTTCCCTTTGATATTTCTTAAGATTTTCTTGTACAACAACAATTTACTTATAATCACAATACTAATTACTAGATCTTTAATTATTTCAGACTGAAGCATAAAGTATTTAATTGCTTTTATGAGAAAAATATACATAAAAATATGATTTTCTATTAAAATTTTATATTTTTATAAATAATCTTTTTATAACTTCAATACTATACTAAATGTTGCTGCCATTTTCTGTGATTAAAATGAGTACAATTTTAATAAAAAAAATTGTAAAGAGCTTAAAATACTTTTTTCTTCTTCTTCTTCTTCTTCTTCTTCTTCTTCTTCTTCTTCTTCTTCTTCTTCTTCTTCTTCTTCTTCTTCTTCTTCTTCTTCTTCTTCTTTTTTTTTTTTTTTTTTTTTTTTTTTTTTTTTTTTTTTTTTTTTTCATTCTCTTTGTCAGATTTGTTCATATAAAAAAACATTTCAAACATGAAAGAACTGCGATTATTATTTATTGATCTTTAAAAAAGTCAAGTTTTTTTAATACTTTTTGTTAACAAAAATATCCCTTTAGGAGAAATGTGTCGTTGTGAGTATTTCAACGTAGTTATATCAACTTGATTTTTTGTTTAGAATTTGTAGAATCAAAATGTAAAAATATAATGATTTGAAAATTATATCATTCTTTCATTTATAATTTAATTAAAAAGTTTCAATATTTGAGTAATCTTTCATTGCACATTAAAGGAATAGACCAGAGAAAAACACAAGCATTTATATCACAAAACACTTGATGGGATTTACATAAATAACATTAGTTTGTCTCAAAACCCAACAGTAGCCCCGTAGCAGTGATCAGAAAATTCGTTTTATGCAACCCGCACAACATTTTCATACTAATTTTTGCATGTTTCTGACGTCATAAACATGAAATTTCACGCAAATTGCATACTTTACAATTTTTTCACACTCTCTCGTGGGGCTACATTAGAATTCTGGTAAAAATTGTCATCAGTTTTGAAGATCCCATTTCGTGTTTATTCATTAAAAAGCACATGTTGTTTTATGTGGTCTATGGCTTTAAATACATTGAAATGTGATTCGTACGAAAACAAAATAACAATTTCATATAGTTATTATAGTACAATTATTAACTTATTTATTATTACTGCAAAATAGTTAAAAACAAAAAATGTGGAGACACTGTGATATAAAAGTTTATTCTATGATTTTATTGCAGTACAGTGTATAGTATAGAGCTTTTAAGTTACATATGAGTAGAGTATATGGTATATTTTGTGTCACAGTGTCTGTACATTACCAACATGTACTGGCTACATGATAAAATTATTCATTTTTTACTGTAGAAGATAAATATTGATGTATAAAAATGCTTTAGGAAAATGAAAAATTGTAGAAGTATAATATGTAACAAAAATTAAACACACTTATAAAAAATTCTAATAGATTAAATTATGAATACTGTACATTTTTACAAAACTTTAAGATCAATTTCATAACTGGAACACGCACACAAAATGAAAAGAGAAAAATATACACCAGTGAGCTAAATAATTAGAGATAATAACAATTGTAAATTATTAATGTAAAAATATATAAGTGTGTAATGTATTTTTTATATTATGTATCGTGTACAAGTTGTTGGTAGGTGGGTAGGTAGGGAAATAAGAGCAAGCGCTTAGTGGTCGCAAGAACATAAAGTGAGTGACGTCATTTCTTATCAATGAACAATGAGGCTGCGGCTACATAGTCTCTCTCTCTCTCTCTCTCTCTCTCTCTCTCTCTCTCTCTCTCTCTCTCTCTCTCTCTCTCTCTCTCTTACTTTACACTATTTCTCTCTCATTTCTCCTCATCCTTTTCCCTGTATTTCTTATGTGTTTCTCTCTCTCTCTCTCTCTCTCTCTCTCTCTCTCTCTCTCTCTCTCTCTCTCTCTCTCTCTCTCTCTCTCTCTCTCTCTCTCTCTCTCTCTCTCTCTCTCTCTTACTTTACACTATTTCTCTCTCATTTCTTCTCATCCCATTCCCTGTATTTCTTGTATTTCTTATGCTCTCTCTCTCTCTCTCTCTCTCTCTCTCAATTCTAGCCCAGGGTGGGGATACAAGTGCGAGCTCATCAATTGAGAGGCAGTGAGGTATATATATAGCAAAGTAAGCAAACCTACACCCAAGTTTACACCAAACTGTACTTACATTTAAGTTACCAAAGTCACCACTCAAGTTAAAACACTTTAACTAACTTGCCTATCTATTACAATTGAGTCCCATATACTTAACGTACACATTTAGTTTAAAAAAAAAACTAATTTACTTGTTTAACTTTTACATTTTTAATATAGAATTAAATTTTAATTTTATAAATTACAGTTCAGAATTTTTAGTAGCATATTCAAGTATTTATTTTAATATGAAACCAATTTTAATTTTCAACCAACTTAATTTTAAACTAAACCTAATTTTCTACCGACATAATTGCCAAGCTTAATTGTTGATTGAGAATTATGATTTGATGTGTCATGCATGAATTCACACACAATATTATTCTATTAAAAACTATTACTTGAATAGTAAAAAAAAAAAAAAAAAAAAAAAAAAAAGCACCTTTACTCTAAAACTTAAATTTGAATAACCAGAGTATTTTTAAAATAAATTTCAATACAATAACAAATCATATTATGCTCTTTTATTAAATCAAACAAATAATAATTAATATTTATTTATGTTTTAATCGTAATTTCAAATAAAAATGTTTTATATATTTTATTAGCTCAAACTACTATACTTTATGCCTAGTAATTTATTGTTGTAGAAAAAATACATGCTGGTTACAGTTTGCATTATGTAAATGTTTTTAAAACATTAGTATGCATAATCACGCAATTCAAGACCAATAATTAAACTTTAAAATTATTATTTTAATCAATAGATTGAATACAGATATAATAATAGTAATTTTCATTTATACACGGACATAATAAATTACGTAATTTATGCTGCATTTATGTCATTATAGCATAAATAATGCTAAATTAGAACAAAACAAATAATTATGCTGTACAACATAATATTTATGCTATGTAACATAGTTATTATGAAGTATAGCATAGATTATCTTGCATAGAACAAAGTGTGCTGAAAATGATCTAGCATAATTATTACGTATTTATTTTTGTCCGTGTAGAATGCAAGCATTATTTTATTATACATTAACATTATTTTATATAATATATAATACTTCATAAATTTTAAATGTTAAAAATTGAGAAAAAAAAAATAAAAATACTCAAATAGAAAATCGAATATAAAATTGTGTGTTGAAAGTAAAACACACTATTTTATAAAAATTGCAATGAAAAAGCTCATACTTTTAACATATTTTAATTATAATTAATCTGCATGCATCAATATACGACACGTCAACTCAGATAAATATCATTGTAAAAAATGCAAACTCTGTTAACGCAACAAAGATAAAAAGTGAAGTTTATATATATATATATATATATATATATATATATATATATATATAATAAAAAAGTGGCGTCCTTAACACATTTTTTTATAAGTATCTATATACTGTAGTGTTGGTGTTGTAATGTGATATTATGTTAATAACTTTTGGCACCCCGGCAAAGTTATGGGTTTTTATTTCAATTTTATGTAACAACCCCATCCTCTCTCTCTCTCTCTCTCCCCTCTCGCTTGCATGTTCATATTATTATACAGTTTATGTATTTTGGTTTATTTTTTTGTTTTTTTGCGCTCTAGTTTTATGTATTTTAATGTTGTATATATGCAGTTGAAAATGATGCCAAAAGTACTTGTTATTTTTTTTCAGGTATAACATTCGTTGTAGTTACGGTAAAATGGTATGTTTTAAATTAATATATTTACGTATAAAGCTGTATTTTTTTACACCACATTATATTGATGGAATTTATTCTTCTACTACATGGATGATAAACTTTGAAATTGTTCTTTTATTGATAATATTGAACAAGGGAATATGAAAAGAAAACAAACAATAATAATTTAATATTTTCTGTAGCTCATGGCTATTATTATCAAACAAAAATATATCTGAAATAATATTTCAGTGTATACGCATTGTATCTTAGAAATAAAAATAATTTAGAAAAGGATTTCAAAATAAATACCTTATTATTGTTTTTCATGGTCGAAATAAGCATGTTTAAATCTCGTTTGACTCTGTAACTTAAAAATGAAATTCATCTCTAAATATTTTTATTAATAGTAATTATAATAATTTTTAATAAGGTGCATACACAGCCATATGAAACGAATCTTGGTAGTAATTCTTAGCCAATAATATTGCAATATCATTTATTTTGTCATTGGAAGAATTTTTTTTTTAATACTTCATATTTATATTAATACTGTTGACCACGTTAATATTATACTGTATAATAAAAATTTTCTGCATTCTGAATTTTTTGTGTACAGTCTAAAGGAAAAATACTTCAAATGATCCACTTTACCGTAATCAAGTCGAATTTTGTGATGGTAAAATAAGCGTGAAAGAAAAGAATAGCTAATATATTTTTCTAACACGTAGAAAATTTACATGAAAATCTAGTGTTCCTTGAAGATAAGACTTATTGTTATTTAGTGTTTGCTAAAACTAAAGTTTTCTTGCAAACAAATCATGATAAAATAGTGAAATATTTTCTTTCTACACTTTTTATATAATATACTTCTTAAGTCTTCAAGATTATACTTTGTTTTTCTATAACCCAGAAAAAAATATAAATTTATAAATAACATTAATTATATTCTATAGAAACATAAAATTTGATGCAATTAGATAAGTTTGTAGAAAAGTAACTACACATTTTATAATTTTTATCAGAAGTTAATAAGATTTTTTTAAGGTTATTGTTTTATAGATCTGGCATAAAAAAATATCATTAATTATAATATTTGCAAAATATTTTACAAACCGTTACATTTAACTTTATCATGTCGTAAGCTATAGGGTCTATTCATTCAACTAACTATTTCTGTATATATTTTTATATATACGCCATTAATTTATAAATATTTGCAAATTCACAAGCAAATGACATAAAATTTAAAAATTGAGACATGTTAGTTTTTAAAAGACAATGTCCTTTAATTGAATATTTTTAGTCGTTTATTAATTTACTCTTTATATTACTATTATTTTGTTATATATAGGTTGTATGAATTCATGTTAAAGTCAACGCCATGTTGGATAACTCAATAACATGGGTGGCATAGGAAAATAAATCAGAGTGCCAGTTTAAAACCCCTATGCAATATTTTTGAGAGCATTGATGCTGTAAATATGTCGTAGTATCTCAAGTATGTGAGAAAAATAACAATAAATTAAACGATTTCCCAAAGAAAATTGGCTTAAATGAAGTTTGTTCTATGCTGAGCAATGTTATTCACTACTACAGTATGGCCTCCAAGCGCATTAAATATGACGTCATCCGAATACACCCTATACAGTATATGGAAGCAATGTACTCATAATTTTGGTTACATTTTTTTTTTTTTTTTTTTTTTTAATTTTATGAAAAGCTACTTGTGAATTGTAACGTTTCATATATTGGAATTCAATTCCAAAAGTTTTATTGTCAACATGCATCACACATAGTTAAAATAATTAAAAGAGAAAAATATAAGCTCCTGGTTTGGTAGGCAACCCGCACAACAAACATGACCAAACAGTTGCATAACTTGTCAGGGGATTGAATGACGTCATGACTAAACAAATTATTTTAATTATTACGCAATAAATATCTCTTTCAACAGTTTAAATAAAATTCCAACTCTAATCATAAATAATAATGTTAAAATATTTATTATTGTAATTAATTATAAAAAAATCATAGTTAAAAAAAATATATATGTGGTAGAGTGTAATTAAATAATTAGGGCTCGAGGCGGGAACAATTTAGTATGATTATCATTGTGGCATTTTACCAGCCACGCAAAATTAATTTTCATTTCACTTCTTGACATTTTTTTATTATATTTTCATCAGATCAAAGTTTACTAAAAGACTCAACAGATGCCGTAACTGCCTTGCGACGATTCAGCATTTTTACTATATAAATAAATACTAAATTTAATATTACTAATAATAATTTTTCTCTTAATATTAACTGAATAAATAACTTTTGTGTGTGTGTGTGTGTGAATGGAGTGAATTTAGGAGAAAGTATTGCAGTTCAACTGTCTTAGAAAATTAAGAAATATTAGCATAACTTTTGGTTTCAACCATAATATTACTTATTCTACAGCTTAGTTTTTTGTTAATATATATTTTTTTTTTATTAAAAAGGTAAAAATGCCATTTTCTTCACAGCAAGTACATGGTTCTCAAATTTATTCATTTAATTTAAATGTTCTTTAATAATTTTGTTTATAAATTATAATTTATCAATTTCTAATATTTTTAAGTATAATTTATTAAATTGAAATTATAAATGTAAATTTTTCTTTTTATTCATAAATAGGAAAATATTTTAATATTTAAACTAACACCTCCATTTATTTTATTTTTTTGAAATAGTCTTATAATAAAACAATATTACCAAAATTATCGTCAGTTTGCCAAAATAATACTACATTTGACTTTTTTTAATCGTAAGAGTCACCCGCAGCCTCAAAATATTTTCATTAAGTTGCATTGAAATATTAAAAAAATTGCTTTACCTTAGTGGAGGCGAGGTACTCTGCAGCTCCTGAAATTAAACAGATAGTTGATGAACAAAAAATGGATTGAATTTTGATGCAGAAAAAGGACAACATAGTAATAATGGTACAATAGTAGATAAAAATGAGAACGTTTTACTAAAATTCAATACAAAGAGATGGAGAGAAAGAGAGAGAACAGAGAGAGAGGTGAACAAAAAGAGTGATATTAAAGGCAATGTGTAATTGGGAGCTGTGAGTAATATTTGCGAAGCTCGGACACAAAGGTGTAATGAGGGTTGAAGCCCACATTGCTCTCGTAGCACGATGAAAGTTCATGAGGGCGTGAGATGAGTCAGCGTGTGTTTGAAGAGAGACCGCGAGGATCACGCGTGCTGGTCAAACTCTACTCTCTCTCTCTCTCTCTCTCTCTCTCTCTCTCTCTCTCTCTCTCTCTCTCTCTCTTCTCTCTCTCTCTCTCTCTCTCTCTCTCATCAGTTAGGTCTCAGACAGTATTACAATGAAATAAACGTACACGTATCATAAAAAAAGCATTTTCTAGAGGGTTAAAGGGTCAGCATAAAACTGTATATTGCACTTTACCACAATCATACTTCAAATAAAAAATATATATATTACGACAAAATATAAATATAATAAATTATGAGCGTCAAAAACAAATGCAGTGTTCATAATATGACTATGACTTAAATTGTTTTCGTATGTCCTTTATAAGTCCATAAAATCTCTCCCTTGATTTTCTTCTCTACCAATTCTTATTGCGTAAATTTTAAGCTCATTTTCACGCAGACCGCAGACGTAAATTTTAGACATCCCAAATACCTCGGCATCAACTCGCAAATTAGATATCAAGGTTGTTATGACTGTCGTTAGAAGATTTATTTAAATTTTACTAAAAGATGTGACGCCCACGTTGAAGTTCAGTGTTTGGCAAATGACATTTGTGTGTGTCTCATTTCATTGTCTAGCAATTATGTGGCAACTGCACAAGTCAACAAAACGCAATCAAATCTGACCTCATTTTTAATTTAATTTCTTTTGCGTCAATATAAAGTTATTCTTTGACGTAATCAAAATCTTTGATTAGAAAAATAATCTCAAAAAATTATATGGAAATTTATTTAGTTTAACCTTTACTGCAAGTTAAATAAAATTACAAAAATAAACAAAGTATACAAACATTAAAAATATCTCAATCTTTAAAATTACTGAATGTATGCAATAAACATTATGGATAGGGATACATAAACAAAATTTTAGTTCTAAACGTTTTATATAAAGCCTTGTATAACCTTGTCAAGTTTTGTATTAAGATTTTGACTTAAATTATTAATAATTTATTCCTCCAGTTTATAAAATATAATGTTTGTGACTTTAAAGAAAAAATATTATTAATATTATTTTACAAATTGCAATTTATAATAATAAAGAGTTCCATACATTTTGAATTAAAGATTCATTTCTCATAATATGTTATGAATATGTTCTAATAATGATTATAGATGATTTTTGTAGACGTTTATTACAATAAAACGAGGATGTTTGTATAATTTTACTGTTTCTAAAATCTAAAACGACACAAAGGAAGCTCTGTTCAGCTCGTAACAAAATGACATATTTTGTTAAAATTGTTTAAAATAATATAAAATATTTGAAACAAATTTTGAATTTAATATTATCAGAAATATTTTTTATTGCCATTTTTTTCTTCCATACAATATCTCATATATCGGTATATAAATTTTAAGTAAATGCGAGACGAGAAGTACCATGTAAATTTTCTTTTTAAAACATCAAGTTCATTTTTTTTTTCTTGTGTTTTATTATTTCTTTTTAAATATGATATTTTGTCAAGTTTTTTTGTTCAAACAATAATTTTTATGAATATATTAAAAAAAAACTTTCATTGTTCTCAGTTTTATATAGCCTAAAGATATGAATATAAAAGATATTTTAATATAAATTAATATGAATATTCACTGACTGAAAATTTGTGTGACGTATGTGGTAGAAAATATGTATGGGTGTTTAAGCCTGTAGGCATGTTACATAATTATACTCTTTACATTAAATAAGATTTATGATGAAAACATTAACAAATAATTATTACTAAATAACCAAATATTATTAGTATAATTTTGTCAACACGTAATATTTTGTGTGGGTTGATGTTTAAAGTATAAGTGTGACCTAAAGAATTTTTTTTAATTACTTAAACAACATTAATTAATTTTAGTTACATATGGACCAATTATATTTTCAAATATATTGGCCCTCACATAAATTTAAAAAAATAATATTATACCGTGCTAACTTTATTTTATTTTTTGTTTTTTTATTTTGTTTTTTTTTTACAGATTTTACAAGCTTCAGGAAAATCAATATTGATTTAAAATGTGTATTAAAAATTCACCAAATATTATCATTAATATTTAATTAATTAGTACTTAATAACATAAAAAAATTCTCTAAACAGAGAATGATGGAATCTTTATTTAACGTGTCTTGACTTGCCCTATTACGAGTCCTGATTATGTGAAGTTGTCTTTTAAGAACTTTTTTTTTTAATTAAAAACATCTTGAAAACTTTTTTCAAAAAAAAAAAAAATAATAATAAAAAAAAAATCATCCAAATTCATGTGAAAATTAAAGTATTTGATTTGTTGAATAACATTTAAAGAATTATTGTGAAAATAAAGTTTCTCTTTTGACTATTTCCACCCCAAGTCGGTCATCATCTTCGTTAATTAATATTGATGCATATTATGTATCATTGATATGCACAAAGTGCATGCAATGTATTGCAATAAGGTACTAAAGTAAATGTTATATTATGGTGTCTGTTCATAGTCAATAGTATTAAATATTTCAAGCTCAACCTCTCTGTACATACTCTCATATTTACATTAGAGTTGTATGAAATACCGTTTATTTGAAGAGGAAAAAAGAAAAAAAAATCATATTATATTTTGTCATAGATTAAAATGATGTCATGTTTCAACATTCAAACGTTATTAAATCTAGTTTCATTTTCAAATTACTTTTATATATATATATATATATATATATATATATATATATATATATATATATATATATATATATATATATATATATATAATTTTACAAATTAAAAATATATTTTAAGTAGTTTTTTAAAAATTTCATTCAAAAACATAAAATATTAAAAACTCATTACTGTAAAATTTCAATATATATTAAAGGATGAGGAAAATTTTAGTATCATTGAATCTTTAAAAAGTATATAATAATATAATTTAATATTTCATTCAATTTTATTACACTAATGTAGTTTAGTTCTTTGGTTTTGACATAGCTATATACATATAGCGTTATGCTAAACAGTAATGTCAATGTACTATTGTATATTTACTTCAATATGTTTGTATCACTTCAGAAGGGCGTAAATCATTTGCAAGAGGTGCGATGATGTACACAATTATGTTGACAGTAAACATAAATAAAGTTTATGTAGATCATATACTATCTAAATCAAAATTATAGGTCTATCTATCGTGTTAGAACTACGTATATGCAAATATAAATCTTTGTAAAACTATGTTGAAGAAACTATTCTATTTAAATTAATATTTTTATTATCTTTGGTTATTAGTAATCCAAAAGACCACTTGCAATGAACGAACTATTTAAGATAAATTTGAATATTCTTAATACATTTCTTATGGAAGAATCGTTTCCATTTACACGTTACAACAATTTTCTGCAAGTGGTCCATTGAAATGCTACTGCTTATAAATTATTCTTTTTTTTTTATTAAAACGACGGTGAAGTCGTATTTTTTTAACCACAAGCGAGAAACATGCGTGTTAAATTATAATAAATTAAAATAAATATAAGACTAACTAACCAATGTCATAACAGAAAAACAAGTTGATAAATAATGCCTTCTTTTAGAAATCCAACCTGGATTTTCTTGAACCATAATTTTGAACTTTATGAATTCTAGCTAGATTTTAACAATGAAAAGACTTCAATTTGAGTAATTTAATTAGATTGTTTTGATAGATGAACTAGAGTGTCTATGATATGGTCTAAAGTTATGTCACGACGAGTAGGGTCAGTGCTAGACAGGCAGGGCACGCGGAACTATTGCTCACATACGTCACGTGACGTCATAAATATCAAGTGTATGGGCGTACCTAGCGAAAGTAATGCAGAGGCGCCGCTTACATCATTGTATTAACTATAATATACATAAGGTTCATTTACATATTATCTTAACATCATCAATTGAGCTTTATATAACTGGCTTCTAAGAATGCGTGAACTGACAAATATGGATAAATGTGCGAAAACGATTTATTATATTATATAAATATAATAATTATGTAATATGGTGAGACCTACTTCTTTTTTTTTTTTTTTTTTTTTTTTTTTTTTTGTTATTAATTAGTATTTATTTGCAATTTGTTAATGGAAAATAAAAATAAATAATAAAATTACGTGCGTTTCAAAGGTACGTCATCTTAAAGGGTACGAGAAATATACGTGTATGTGTACTGTATACAAAATATTCTTAAATCTTCACCTAATTTCTTGTAAGTTTGCAGGTTAAACGCTATCGTTTCTCATTTGTTTTGATTTAGAACCTAGTTAGCTATTTAAGGATAAGGTGTGGTTTAATTGGAATATATTTGCTAGGATTAAGGTTATTTGACTTTATTATTATTATTTATTTATTTTTAAGTTGCAACTTTCCCAAATTTTGAATTTGTACGATATAATTTGTTGATAAAATTTCGAACAAATATATTTTTTAAATTAATAATAATAATGCTAATAATATAAAATAAAAATGAGAGATATTTTTAAAAAAAGTTTATTACAGTTACTTTATAGTATTTTTATTTTATTTATTTATTCTAAAACGATTTATATCAATTGTTTGTGATGCTGTCAGTGACTGTTTTCTGCAGAAAAATATCGTTTTACGATTGGTTTTTGTGAGTCCAAAAAAACACTACACACAAAATCCTGTTGCAATTCAACTTTCTACAGTGAGGCTTTGAGTGATTGATTTGTGCAGTAAAAGGCAGAAGTGCGGGGGTGGACGTTCAATTTAACATCGAGTTAGTTTTCATTATTACTACCTGCGCTATATCCTTATTATTCAAGCTCACTTTTTAGACAACTGATTTTGTAAAACTCCATTTTTTAGGAAATCTAAAATAATTTCCTGTAGCCTCTGTATTTGAAATTAAATAATATCCACACTTTTAATTATTACGAATAAAATATTATACATTTCATGGACTCTAAATAAAAATAATTTTATATTATTATTACGTATTTGCACGTTATCAACTTTTTTAAACTTCAAGTTTTCAAACTGTGATTAATTAAAGACAAAAATTTATCTTTAAAATGAAAAATATGTATAATATATATTTCCATGGATAAATCCCTATATAAAATATTGTGTCGTGAAATTCAGACTATCGGTAAAAATCTTAACGGTCAAAGAAAAGATTATTTTTTGTTTTTTTGAAATTCAAATTTAAAATATACTTATTCATTTCTTTCATCCTACATTCAAAATACACTTAAAGTGTATCTGCTTAAGTTATTGTGCTGCACATTATATATACACATAATACACAATTAGAAATAATTCAAACAAACCAAATTCAAACAAATTCACACAATACACAATACACAACATATTGAAGGAAATATTAGATGGAAAAATATTAGAGTTGGTCCTCTAAAAAGTCATTTAAATATGTAACAATAAAATAAGATACAGATCTGTATGTATGCATTATATAAATTTAATAAATAAGTTTGGAAAACTTCGATTACATAAAAAAAATCGACGTTTTCCTAAATATTTTATTGTTTTTTTCTTGTTTTATTCTCATTATTGAGGCGCAAGGGATGTTTAAATGTTTTTAATTTCAATAATGGATTCAGCAAGTTGCCAGAAAGATTTATACTTTTTTACAGCCTCTCTCTCTCTCTCTCAATGACACAGAGGTGGACAATATGTGGCGACATATCACAAATTAACATAATGAATTCAAGGATTACATGAAATAAAATCAAATTATAATTTATAATCAAACGTAAAAAAAAGCAGTGTAATTCTTTTTAACTTGACAATAAAAAAAGAAAAGAAATTTACACTGCTGTAAAATTGTACTTGACTTAAAGGTCCTTCTGTATACTTTCACAAGAGTCATAAAAATAAAAACATCACACACAAAAATAAAATTTCTTAAATTTAATTGCTATAATAATTTGGAATTATAAAATCAGACCCTTAAAAAAAACTATCTGTCTCGGTCAAGGTAATTTGATTTAAATTCTTTAGCTATGATGTTAAATTCGAGGAAATAGGCGTGACAAACTACGCAAAGAGCAAGTGACAAAAATTACTAACTCAAACTTTCAATAGGGGAAAAAATAGGCCATTCAAAGTTATATTCTGTATCATTTTGATAAAAATATAATCTCTTTTAAATTTATAAATTGTCCCTGGTAAAGCATTTTTTTTATACAAGTAACATATTGCTCTTAAAAATAAAATCTATTTTATAATAATAATTTCATTTAAGAAACATACCAACATGTAAATCAGCCATGTTACATGTTCTTCACCAGAATATTAATATTATACAACATAAGTTAACATATTTTATTCCTTGTCCTGCTGTATAATGTTCCAATAATAAATGATTGAAACAATGTCTATGATTTTTTGTTAACCAAATATCCTTATAATATAATACTGCATTAAAACCTACAGGAACAAACTCTCAATCCGGCTGTGAATGATAACGATTCTTGCTAATGTTTTCAAAAATTACATCATACAAAAATTTTGTTGGTTGAGGAAAAAAATCATTATTGCGGGGTTAAAAAAATAATAATAAAGATTTTTATCATTTTATAAAATCTAATACATAGTGTACCAGTTTCTCATTTTATAACAACGATCATCAACGCTGATACGAGTGAAATAAATCATGTAGTTTTTGACAGTCGGATTTTTATCTCTCGAATAAATGTCAAAGTGTGCGGCATCTCCGCTACGACAAAGTCGCGTATAAATACATCAATTGCATATCAACATAATGTAGTTATCTGTACGAATGTCGAGTTTATTAAATTTAAACACAAGATGAAAGAGAAAACACAAAACAGTCTCTGTTGAATAGACAATTTGCAAATATCCCATTAAAATTATTATATTTTATCAAAAAATCAATAACCAAAAAAATTCCAGATATTCAATTTGATATACTAAAGTATCATAATAATTTAATACTAAAAATAAATAAATTCAATTGATTTTTGTTTATTGTTATTATTTATTTCTTTGGACTGTTGATTTTCTCCCTTACTTTTTGAATACTAAAAAGCAATTTTATTTTATTTTCAACAATGATCTAGAAGGTAAAAATTATCCTAAATAATTTTTTTAAGTAACCCTGAAATTGAATGAATTATAATAATGTTTAATTTGTCAAATAAAACTAAAGTTATTTTGATCTCTTTTTATATCTATACACTTTTACATTTCGATTTTGCTTTACTTTGAATTTTAGTTATACGTTAGTGCAATAAGTAATAACACTCTTTACTTTGTAGCCTTTTAAAATATTAAGTTTTTTTTCCTCGTTCATTCATAATACACTATACAGTATATATTATATATTAATGTTAGGCTAGCTTGACTAGTGGAAAGAGGTAAATAGAGAGAGAGAGAGAGAGAGAGAGAGAGAGAGAGAGAGAGAGAGAGAGAGAGAGAGAGAGAGAGAGAGAGAGAGAGAGAGAGAGAGAGAGAGAGAGAGAGAGAGAGAGAGAGAGAGAGAGAGAGAGTATTAGTGTTAATATATTAAAATTAAAAATGTCAAACTATACTATCCTAAACCGAAAGCAGAAATAATTCGCACGTACTACCAACACAAAACATGATTGATTTGCATAACATACAAGAATGTTTATATACTTCATGTATAGTATTAATGAAGGTCACTTCATGGTAGTTTTAAAATTAAAACTCGTGGTCAAAAAAATCATTAACTTCATTGTGTAAAAACATTACTTTCTTTAAAGTTTATTTTGGTTTGATTTATTTATTTCCACCATGTAATATACTATACGGTGGAAATAAATTAATAAAATAAAAAGTTCATATTTTTAATATTATTATACTTTATTAGTGTTATTCGATTATTTTGCCATTTGGAAAGAAAGTGGAAAACAGAGACGTCTCACAAATTTATCAATTGAAAAAAAGCAGCATTAATCTTTATTTAGGAATAAAATTAAAATTTTCATGATATAATAGATGTTTCATGTTACCGATGGTGTATTATTTATTTATTTATTTATTTTTTTTTTTTAGCGGCCCAAAACATGTAAAATTTTATCTCCTCTATACAAGTATCTCTCATTCAAATCTTTTTGATCTCAAAGCAGCAGTTATTTCAAAAAAAAAAAAAAAAAAAAAAAAGTCCCGCGATGCTAAAAAGTAGGCAATTAAAGGCACTTCAGCTTTTCCCGCACTACCTTTCATTGGCTTGCGCGCTCCACCGTTATAAGCTTGGTCGTATTTCTTAAATTCTTCAAGACAAGAAAAATAAAGATATTAAATAATATCACATAGTCATGTTGATATCAAAGTGGTCAAAATAATTCATATTACAGATTACTAATAAACAGAAATTCAGGTACTGAAGCTATAGTAATAAATTTCAAAATTTGAAATGTATTATAAAATCGCAATTATTGAATGCACTGGTTGCAATAATTGTTCATTTATTCGTTACTTGAGCAGGTCACATCGTATGTATACCTGATAAAGGGCTGCGAAGCCAAAAATGTTCTGGAAGCTAGTTTGGATTTTTTTTTTAACTGCAGAGATTCTAAATGTGAAAGTTCCTTAAGGTACTACTTTAGGGTAGAATTTTTGTCGTAAAAATAAATTTTATATCATTATTTAGCTTTATAATAAACCAGGGAACAATTTTCTATACTCCAAAAAGTTTTTGCTCAAGTCAATTTTCCGCAAATGAGCCTCAAAGTCAGTTTTTTTTTGGGGGGGGGGGGTACACCCCCTTTAGCATGTAGAAGATACAAAATTTTAAGCTCAACGTGTGCAAAATTGAATTGATCAACTTCGCAAAAAAAAAATACTATCGTGATCTACAGATAAACTTTTAATGAATTTGAGATTTAAAACAATTTTTAAGAGATTTTTACGGAGCAAAAAAAAAAAATATATTGAAGATTGCATATTCAATTAACATGGGTCAATTTACGATAATTTTTTTCTCGGCAAGTAATTTCTAGAAAAATCTGAAAAATCATTTTTCATTAAAAGTCAACACGAAGTACAAGCCAGTATTTTTTTAACCACTGAAAAAAAAAATTAAAAGTGGGTCAAAATTGGGGCTCAAATATATTCATTAGCATAGGGCGCGGGACATTTTGCGATACTTTGATGCTCTGTTGTGGCGAGAGTTTTTAAGATATATATTTGTTTTATTTCTTTAATTTTTATTTGATTTTTTTTTTTTTTTTTTTTTTTTTTTTTAGATACAGCGGCCTAAACCTAATTCAGAATAATAATGATAAAAATACACTCTTACTCTTACCCTAAAGTAGTACCTTAAGATGAACATTAAGAGAAGCAGGTCTCTCTTAAATTGTCATAAGTGTTAGACTGGATATTTCAAAGGCTAACATGAGAAATCTAGTTGCCAAGATTTGTCTCTTCGTGTGTGTACAAAGAATTTTGATTTTTGTTTAATAAAGCCTCGCGATCTTTCTGAGAGGTACAATAACATAATGTTGTGCATAATATGTTATAATGAAACTAAAGTAATAACATGTAAAGTCAAAAGTCCAGGGTTGTGGTTTTGACATGTCAGCTGACCATGCCAATATGGCGAGTTGCGTGATGGATGAACGTTACATACACACATGCAGTAATGGGCAGGAGGCAGGTTTTGAACAGGACAAGCAGCTAGCTGTCAATGCACGTCCAGTCATGCTCCACTATCCATCTTTCACCCTCCTCTCTCTTTATATATATATATATATATATATATATATATATATATATATATATATATATATATATATATATATATATATATATAGGCATGCAATGGATTGATTATACACATCCTAGCTTTCATCCCCCTACGAAATGTATTTAGTAGTTTCAAGTATGTCAGCAAAGTGCAACTAATTTAACTGCTTTGCTATTGAGTGCCTAGATAAGCCTTTCTACTACACTTTATATATGTATGTAAAATACAAGAGAGAGAGAGAGAGAGAGAGAGAGAGCAAACTTTATAGTGATGAGGCAAACTTAAATGTTTGCTTAAGGCTTAATGATCGATATATCTGACTAGACTCCTCTCTCAGCTTGATTTATTCTACATCAAATATTCCTAAGACATGAAACCTTATTTCATCTCCAAAAGATAACTTTTCCTTGACGTCAAATTCTATCGAAGACTCTCATGCCATTTTAAAGATGAATGCTGAGAAAAGGGGGAGCTTTTTGCATCAAAATGTACAAAAGCATATTCACTGTAAAAAAATATATACAATTTTAAAAATAATTTTATACTTGGTTCAGAATTTCGTTGAAAGTTTCGTGAAATGATGGTAAATTTCTACAAATTTAGTTAATTTTATGGTTGTAATATAAATGCAGTATGCAGTTATCATCACAACCGTTAGCAGTGGTTCATAACATTTCTACAGTCCAGAACATCAAAGAAATATTAATAAGTTTCTTTACAAGCTAAGGTTGAAACAAAATTGAACAAAAGTTAGAGGATGATAAACCGAATTCACTGAATACAAGTTATATACAAGCAACATTTTTTTTTTTTTTTTTTTTTTTTGTAAATGTTACAATATGACATAAAAAGTGACGTACAGAGATTTTTAATTTTTTATTGTTGTAAACGTCAAATTTTGACATTTTCATACACGCAAATCTGCAGTTAAAAAAATATTTAAATATAAACCAAAGAAAAATACTGTCAATATCATCAATCTTTTCTATGAACAACATTGATGAATAATAAAATTGCTAATGGTAATAAAAATACAAAATACCCCTTTTTCATTTTAGGAGCAGGTTTTGCTCTCTGTTTATATTATATAATAAAACTAACAAAGATTGTACAAAACTAAAACTTCTGAAAATCTTTTTATTGTATAAAATTAAATGTCATTATTGTCATAAATCATAATATATGTGAAACTGTCATTGAAAGTTTTTGAAAGAAATTAATATTCAAATAATTTTAATAATCAACTATTATACTTCCAAATATGCTTGAAAAAATCGCGGCTTGACAATCTCAAGATAACAATTTAAAAGAGATAACCTCTGACTTTTTCTACTTTTTTTTTTTTTTTTTTTTTTTTTTCAAGAAAGAAAAGAAATGATTATTAATTATAAAAGAAGATGCGGCAAGAAGGATGCGAAGAAATGGATGAAAATAAAAGTTGATGACGAGTGTGCGTAGCATTTAGTGTTAAGGGGAGGTGGAGGGGGGGGGGGGCGCAATTTGCAAGGCAATTAACTTCCCCGAGTGGTTATGTTAAATAATAATAATGGAAAAACTAAGAAAAAATTATATATAAGAAGAGAGAAGGTTTAAAATCTGCATATTAATTTTTATAGTGTAATTGAGATAACAATCAAAACTACTTCGTGCTTTCTCTACCCTTTTGTTCACGTGCAAAAAAGTAAAAAAAAAAAAAAAATCTTTGTTAAAAATTTGTTTTTAAATTTTAAAACAGGGAAAGAAAAAAAACAACTAATTATTTAAATAAACAAATTAAACAAAAGTGGATCTTTCTGCAATATTATATTATATATTTATTACGTTTACATTCTTAAATTTAAAACGAATTAATGAAAAGGTTAACACTTTTAACACTTATTGAGATATTTATTATTAACATGAAGCGCTATATTTCCACAATTAAAATATAACTAATTTTGCAAACTAAAAATATAATTGCTATTGAGTTAACATTTTTTTCTACTTTAAAAAAAAAAAAAAAAAAAAAAAAAAAAAAGCTTTTATACCAAATGCTATATATTTAATATTGAAGAATATCATCATTAATTGCACATGCGGTTTCAACCCCTTTATGATGAACGGGCTTGGAAAATCAATTTTTAACCATTTTAATGCAAAATTCTATGCATTTTTATAATATATATCTTTGCATTTTTATGTATATATAAAAAAAAACTGATTTTAATTTTTAGTTAATTTTTTAAATCATTTTTCAAAAGCTGTCTCTCTCGCTCTCTCTCTTTCACCGTGTCTTGCGGTCTATTTCTCCCCTACTTCATCTCTCTTTCAGCGGCTCTAACTATTAATCAAGTCGTGTTAATTAATGGCGCCTCCCTCCGTCTTACTTTAACCGGCCACATGTACCCCGGCTGCCCTCTCTTGCAGCCGCAAACACACACACTCTCTCTCTCTCTCTCTCTCTTGCTCTGAACGGACTTGCAAACTGCTTGTCTCGATAGACTGTCAGCCATGGTAAAACAATGCAGACCATAGCTTCATAACAATACACAAGATGTTTTGACTAACACCCAAGGTAGGGAAATTTCAGTCAGGTTCAAAATATTATACGGTTGAACTAATATCAGAATGAAAGCTCAAATAACATTTTCGCTTTTAAAGGAAGTAGAGTTCACCACGGAAGTCAACAGGGAAACTTGTCGAATTTTTGCTACCAGGAAAATACTAATAATAACCATATTACATTATTTAAATTAATTTTTAGTATATAATTGGCACATATAGTAAAACAGTTGAAGTAAAAATTATAATAATTCTATAAAAAAAAAAATGCCTCCTGAGAGAATCGAACTCTCGACCCCTGGTTTACGAGACCAGTGCTCTAGCCACTGAGCTAAGGAGGCAGGTTGAAACAATGGTGCTCACATTACAGTACTTTAATGAAATCAACAGTGTGTACTTGGGAAAAAAAATTCTACCACGCTATCATTGTCAAACACAATGTAGATAACGGCTTTATCAAAATACACTTGAAAGTATAATATATAAGTTAAGTATTTTTTTTTAATTATTATTTATCATTACTTTTTCACTATAAAAGACATGTAAATTTTTACGCAAACAAGTAAGTGATATTTGCTACGCCAGTGTCACATTATTTTTATTTATTGCAAAATCTATTGAGTAATTAAAAAAATATATATTTTAGAGAAAATAAAGTGAACAAATGTTGCAGAGAGAGAGAGAGAGAGACTTTTATTGCCACCACATTACTAAACAACAAAATCAGTGCATATTTAATAATCACATCTTAACTTTACATAATATAACAATAACCATCAATCAATGGTATATCTTAGATTAGAAATAATATTTCATATATTTAGGTTTGAAACTCTATATCTAGACTTACCACTATAAAATTTGCTATATTATATAGGTATAATGTTTAAATGCGTGCTAGTGGTGTCCCCTAAACTCGACCACATTACTACCCTCTGCACAGCAATCCAAATGAATATTTCAGTATCGTCAAACTCAAATGACTCCCAAATGTTTATCATAAGCATACAAAGTTATGACACAAACTTAGCTACTTTATATTAATAGCTATAATCTAACTAGACGGAAAATAATTTTAGAATGTTTAATTTAATAACAAGAAGAAGTGTCGTATCTACTTTCAAAGAAATTTACACCTCTTTTCTGAACTTTCTGTGTCGTTAAGTTGCATGTTGTTTTACCATCAGCATTTATTATTAATGAGATTTTTTTTAAGAGAAATAATATGGGACTACTACATGTTTGCAATATTTTGTATAGTATTATATATATATAATATATATATATATATATATATATATATATATGGTCCAAATTTCTATTGTAGTTGACCATTAGTTACGAGCTATTATCGGGGTAATTATTAACTCATGGTTTATCAATTGTATAAATATAACTCTTGTTGAAACAAATATTAAAGTTATATTTCATTTCTGTTATACGTATATCAAATTTATTAAATTTTTTTTTTTTTTAATAATTCACGGTTGGTTAGAAAAAGTAATTTTTCATTGGGTTCCATGCAGCTTTGATTGCGAGTGAACTTGGTCATTAATCAACGTTTACAGTGTCGTGGTTTCCGCGGCAATCGATCCTCGGTGTGTCATTCACTGATTCTCTAACGCCTGCTTGCTGGCTTGCTTACCCTCATTGTCAGTAAATCTATTTACTCCTTTTTTTTTTTTTTTTTTTTTTAATTAATAAACCAGTAGAAAAAGCTATACAAAATAACAATAACAAATAATAATAAAGACAGTGTATCTATATTATATACAAGAGCTAATATTAATTTGGAAAGGTTATGTTGTTATTTTTTATGACTCAAAGAATCATTTTAATTTTTAAAAAAATGCTATACTGCTACATGAAATAATCTCAACCATCTTATTAATCAATTTTTCTCAACGTTTTTACTTATAGGAGCTAACATTAAAAAAAATTTAAAAAAATGACAGTCTCTAGTTATATTAAGTATAGTATCTTAATTACTAAATCTCTATTTTCTTTCATTTTTTGGTACAGCAATAAATAATTGATATAACATTGTACAGTAATACAAAACTTGTAATTTTTTTTTAAACTTGGTAAACGATGCTAAAAATTGTGCCACTTTCATCTTATTTGGTTGCATTTTTGTTTTATTACTGAGTTAATGGTTATATTGACGTCACCACAATTTCAATTTTGGTCAAGTATTATCAACTGGTTATTACTTAATATTTAAAGTTGATAATTTCTTTGCCACAGTATATAAATTATTTTATAGTTTACCTTCAGAACCACTTCATTCAAGACAAAATGTAAGCACTTTATACCGTTCTACCTTTATACGCTTTGATTAGTTGCTTTGTTTTTTTATTTAAATTATTATGTTAAAAGTATAAAATTTATAGTAACATAAAACTTTGTCGTATATAAATTACAATGCATAGTTGTATACAAATTTATAAAATTATTTTAAAAGTTAACACTTTTTAATGATAAAATTCTATAATATTGATGGTTATCGTTTATTTAATAACAACCTTAAACTAGAGTAATCTAGAAGGGGGGAGTATACGCGATCCAGCAGAATTTTTAAAGCCCTTTCATTGGTTGTTGAAATCGAAAATTCAAATCTGATTGGCTGGTATGCCCAAAAATTTCATTGTTGTCAGTCAATGTTATTTAAATGGGGGTTTTTTGGTTCTGAAAATGACCGTAAGTAATGGGAAAAAATGAGATTTTGAACACTCATAAAATTTTACCAAAACGTTGTCACATTATGAAACTTTCACAGATGAAACTTTATTATTTGGCCAAAAAAATAACATAAATTCAAAAGTCGTAATAATTCGCAAATACCGTTATTTACTGTTTATTTTTGTTCTCTTTTTCGTGAACGCTGTAGTTTTCAAGCAAGCACAAGATTTTTGAGTTTGTTTACATTTTATTTTTCATTGTTGGAGCGCATTAGCCAATGAGCGTTGAGTATTGAGTTTCAAAATATGATATTTTTAAAGCTTAACAAAATTAAATTTTTAGTAATCTGAGGGTTTTGAAATTTTAGACATAAAATTGCCATAAAATGAAGTTTGTTTTGTGAAAATTTCGATGCTGTAACTTTCTTTGTTCAATAGTTATGACGTTTCAAAATCGCGATTTTTCCCATTACTTACGCGATTTTTCATGATCAAAAAACCCCAACTAAGGGTGCGCGTATACTCCCCCCTTCTAGAGTACTCTACCTTAAACTTGTATAATATTATTATATTTATATAACATATTAAATTAATTTCATAATAGACCAAAATTTTACGACACCCAAATTTAATGAAGTTTTGTGTCCACTCTATTAAGAAAGTAATTAATTTTATGGTTGATTACAAATTTGGTTACTAGAATATTCGGTGTTAAAGAGTGTAGGATGTCAAAAGACTTTCTCTTGTCTCTGTGCATGCATGGTGTGATGGAGAATCACTTGAGATCGACGACCTACCAATAAGTGACGTCACATTGCACACTGCACGCCCCGTGCATGCTGTGATTCACATAATTAGTAAACTCGTACGTTCATAGTAAAAACTTTCAATATATATATATAACAAGTAGTATTGTATTCAAAAATATAAAAAGAAAAGAAAGCAAAATGACGTATATGTCAATAATATCATTGCTTTTTTATTTTTTTAACCAATATTTACGTTAAGTATTATACAGTTACTTAACGTTTCTTCTTCTTCTTATTTCCTTTCTAGAAAGCGGATATTACAATACAATATTAATGTTGTTCTCTTTTCCAAAATTAAGGGGAAAAAATGAAATTCTCACCCTCGTTAATTAATATTATTATTGTACCTGTTTTGTCAAAAAAAAGTTATGAATAGACAATTTATAACAACTATTGCACTTTTGATTCATAATATTCAAAATTGTTACCCAATTTGATCAATCTGGTGAGAAATCAATCAATCATTTCATGATGGTTCCAACACACAGTTGTTGCAGATCACAAAACTGACAAATGAGGTCTTATGTAAAATTAAACATTAAACCTTTTCTAATTAATATAAAAGAAAAGGATGACTTTAGTTTTGAAAGCGTCTAAAATGAACGTGACATAAAATAATTTATATTTCAACACTTTTTTATTTATGTGAGAGAAAAATGATTTTCTTTATTTAGTAGGTGTGAAGGTGACTAACTGTCATCAAAAACCATTAAAAAAATACCATGTATTACTAATCATAGATGTCCATAAAAAGACAATTATCATTAAATTAATGATATTTTTCTATATTTTGATACAAAGAAAACAATAAATGTCAAAGTTATAGAAAAGAAAACTTTGAATATACGCAGTTGACACAAAAGATGCACATATTATATATACACGTGGATCACTTAACCCAAATGAGACATCTCTCTCTCTCTCTCTCTCTCTCTCTCTCTCTCTCCGACTGATGCATATGAGGTAATTTTCATATTGTCAAGTTGTTTGTGCCATTTTGTGTCATATATGAGTTGCATGCAATTTTTTCTTACTGGCATAGAATTAGAGAGAATTAAATGCTGCAACTTTGCATACGAACAAACAAACAAAACAAACTAAAAATGTATGTCATTTTTATACAATACAATAATAAAAACCTACTTCACGGGTCAAGAATATACTTGAAATTCATTACAGCATCGTTGTTCTGTTTGCAAACTTTTTTTTTTTTTTTTTTTTTTTTTTTTTTTTTTTAAATTTAGTGGTGAACTTTATATTATACAATATGAATATACTGTATGTAGTATAATGTATATTACATTATATCTCTATATTATATTGTATATTATATAATAATTGCATACAATAATACATTACACATATTAGTTGCACTCTTTATAATTTAAATTATAAGTCCATGGGAGTTAAAAAGTAATTTAGCCTTGTTTATTGACTGATAAAGGAACAACTGTTTTGAAGCTGACTTGAAGCAATTTCGCTCACATCCGCTTCCGTTTCTACTTTTTACTATACGCATGCGCAGTATGTCGAAAAGGAAGCGGATGTAAGTGAAATTGCTTAAAGTAAGCTTCAAAACGGTTGTTCCTTTATTAGTCAATACAAAAACAAAAGTATTGTGATGCTATATATTTTTATTATCTACTATATAAACGCAATTTAACTATTGTCATAGAGACGTGATTCAACGATGTATGTAAAAATTCAGTGTAATTTTTAGTTATATTGTGTTTTTTGTTAACACATAGTGCGTTATTGAAAAAATTGGTACTGAATTTATACTGAAAACACGGATAAAATAAAATGAAGAACCTCATTACTGCAAAGCCTCTTTTCGCAATTACTGAAAAAATATTCATTTCAAAGTCATGTATCACAAAAAAGTATTATTACGTTGCACAAAAATAATTAATAACAATGTTTATTACCAAACAATCTGTAAAATTCGTATTTCCTTGTATATAGTACTGTACAGTTTAAAGTGATATATAATAAAAAAAATTAAAAAATTAAAAAAAAAAAAAAAAAAAAAAAAAGATGTAGTCACACGGTGCAATATTTTTTTTATATAATATGCAATATAAATTTAATTACATCATACAATCTTCAGCATCTAAAACTATTAAATTTCCATGCAATCAAATTTATATTGATTATATAATGTAAATATTTCTCTGTGTAAACAGATCATTAAAATAAAGATAAAAATTAAAATCACAATCGTTTATATGTAATAAATAAGTTAACTATTACATAAAAGGTGTTATCTCTTAAATCCAAAAGGAATGTAAATATTTTATGATCAGTTGATTCCCCTGATCTATTTTCTCTGCAAAGCCCACGTATGTATGCTATAAGTTAGGTGCAATTAATCCATACACACTGCATCAGTTAATATTAAGTGTGATATCAGAGAGAGAGAGAGAGAGACCTTGATGGTGTCACGGTGTGTGTGTAGGAGGAGGCGTGCGAATATCAATATGATGTAAACAAACATTATAATCTCGACCCACCTAATGATCAAGCTCTGTGTATACGGTGACAGTTAATTAAGTTTCTATAGTTAGCATGCAAGATTGCTTGTGGTATGTTTATTTATATAGAAACTGCAACTGCACTATAATAGTTTATGGTATCTTTCATATATATATATAACAGGAATAAAAGTAATATTCTTAGTTGAAATAAAAAAAAAAGTTACAATTTATAGCTAACGGCTATTCGCTCCGTAAAATACGGACGCTGTATTAAATAATGGGCACCCTATTTTATGAAGCGAATAGCCGTCGGTCTTTAATATTAAAATAAGCCTAAATTTTGAGCCAGTGAAATATTTCTAGTATTATTTGTACAGTGGAATTTTGAAATAGTAAAATAATTAGTTCTATAACGTTAATTCTTTTGTAGATTCTTTTTTTATAGATCTGATGCCGGTTGATTATGAGAAAAAAATACATAAAAAGACAAATGTATACGTTAAGAAACTATATAAAATTTAATTATGTTGCCATATATGTTAATACAATGCAATCATATGACGACTTCAATTAATTTAATACTCCAGGTTAATACATTGTATTTAGGCTGCTGGATACAATTTAGATATGCCTTTATATTTTCTATAGCTTTAAAAAAAACTACTATTATCACTACCAAGCAAACTTTGAAACTTAATTTGTAAGTAAGTAAAAACTCAAAAAGTAATCGTTAGTACTTAAAATTTAATGACGTTTTAAAAATATAATCCGATTGCACGAGATGTAATAAACATAAGAGTCAAGCTTTTTTTTCTTCTTTATTATATATAGTTATACAGTACTTCAAAATAATTAGTTGTTTTTTTAATCCCACTCTTCAACCTTTTTATCAGAAAACGAGAAAGAAAAACATGTAAACGCAACTTTGATTTTTTTTTATATATAATAAAACATAATATTTAAAATCTTGTAGGATGATTTTACAGCTTAGAATTAATTTATTATGCACTTTATTGATATTATACGTTTATATGTAATACAAGTAATTAGTTTATTAATTTATTATTTAATTTTTAAATAAAGGTTATTCAATTATTCTTATTATTATTCAGTTACTCAACTTATATAAACATTATTCGTATGAAGAGAAATATAATTTATATTTTTCCAACCTGAAATAAATTTTAATTAAATTGAGTGCCAATTAATTTTATCATCGCTTTTTATATAAAATATTTAAACTTAATACTTTTATAATCTCCTCAATTTTTTGTTACTATTCACTAAAATAATTAATGATTTTTTTTTTATAAAATATATATTTTTTTTTATTCACATAACTAATTTTATTTCTAGTGAAATCTATAAATATATTAAAAAAGGAAAAAAAAATTAATCAGTATAATCTTCAAAAATATCACGTATATATTATTATACTCTATTATATCTTATAATATCATAGTGATTATAAGTTTGGTATACTTGCAATATGTTTTGACTTTTTTTTTTTTTTTTTTTTTGGTTCTTGTAACTTCAATTGACGGGAGCAATGTTCGAAAAATTTATCTTCAGTAATGCATGTACAAAAAATTTACGAAAAAGCGATTTATCGTAGAAAAAAGTGGCAAAATGATGCTACCATGCAATTTTAAGTTAATAATACTGTGCAATGATCTCTCTCGATCATTATTAATTTTCTTTAGTGTAAAACAGAAAATTGCATCTTTTGTACAGGAAAACTACATTTGTATAATATTTTATATAATTTTTTTTTTTTTTTTTTTAATTTTATTTTATAGAACTTGTATAGTAAAAGTAGATTTGAATTGTGTTTCATTGCCACACGCTGGTTATGTAAGCAACTAAAGTGGGTGTCACGTCTCTCAGTACAAAGTACTCCGAGGTCTAATCATGTCTTTTCAAGTCGCATCACATCCCCCTGAGTTCACAGGTCAATCACATAAATATCAACTTTTGTTTATTATGATTCACGTATATATTAAGCCTTGAGTTTTTTTATTATTATTCATCATGTGCAACATTAAAAAATAAAAGTGCACTATATATAATATATAGCTACAAAATAATTCCGTTACATGATCGTTTAATACTCTAAAAAAATCACATCGGTTAAAAATATTAATGGTTAGTATAAGAAAAAGGAATAAAAAAAAAATTCGGGGGTAATTAAAAAAATGTTTGCGTGACCAATCGCTAGACACGTAATTACAAATAAGTCAGTAATTTTGTTTATTATATGTTTCATCTGCAAATTAAAAACAGGCTCTGGCATTTTAAATATGAGAGATTTATTATTTTTATTATTGTTTGCAAAATAGATTGACGCGACATAAAATAATTATCTTACAAACCCATACGTCTATTTCATATTATTATACTTGAAACGTTCGAACGATTCGATTAACTAGTAGATCATCGCCTTAGTTTTTAATATAGAACGAGAAAAAGTAACAATAATGTAAATCTGTATAAATAATTGAGAGAAGAGAGAGAAAAAGAAAATGAAGTGAAATCAGTTTGCAAAAAAAAAAAAAAAAAAAAAAAAAAGTTGTTAATCTCATTTTGATAAATTAGCTAATGAAGAGCTTCATTAAAATGTATATATAAAAAAAGCTGCTAGTGAAAATTTCAAGTTTAAACCCTTTATAGCTCATGAAAAAAAAAAGCGAGTGTTAAAAAGTTGAAAGACCTGTGATTAATTCTAACGCGACTAAAAAAAGAGTACATTAAACTTATTTTACTTGACAAAAAGTACTTTCTCTTCTCTGGCAATATATGTATTCTTTTTTATTATTATTATTGTATAAGAATTTTAAATCCCACTTAAAAAAATAGATCTGTGTTCTTGTGATATATTATTATTATATATATTTGCTGCCTACTCTGATTATAACATATTATTACAATACGTGGAATTTTCAAGCAATAGGACAGAATTATGGAGAAATATTGTACACTTAACGTAGCTTTTAATAATTTTATTTGTTAGGTTAGTGAAATCTTTAATGTCCTCACTCCCATCCGCTATTATCAGTTGTATATAAGCTGAACTGAGCTGAACTAGTGCAACAAAAGGCAGTTTTAAAATGAAAACACCTGCGGTAAAAATCATAGTATATTTTACAATAAAACGTTAAATTCTATATAGTTTTTTTTATGTATATAAGAGTCTGGAGGATTGAATAACAGACTCCCACATTTTTACTCAACTTTTCATCTTTTTATTAGTTTTTTTTTTTTTTAGAAGAGGATGGTTGATGTACTGTTTTATACTATTTATCCTTGAAATGGTACATTTTTACAAACTGCAATAAAGCACCAACTTTTCAAAAACACGAGTCACATAATTATTTCCAAGTCGATATTGGATAATATTGGATGCATTAAGTACGTTCCATGCAAAAAAAAAAAAAAAAAAAATTAGCAGCAGCAGCAACTAATAATAATAATGAATTTGAAAAAAAAAACTTCAAACTACTGTATGTACTAATGTACATACAAACTACTGTATGTATGCACCAAATAAAAATAGTTATATGAAAACTATATACATAATGGCATGTTTACAAGGCGTAATATTTTCAATCTACACTAAATGTGATTGCATGCAATCTCCATTAAAAAATATTAAATTTTCATGATATCAATTTATTGCACTATGACAGTTTGCACTGTATGAACAGGTTATAGTACATTAACAAAAAAAAAATCCTTACCAATACAGAAAAGCTCCATAAAATTAATTGAAAACTGTGAAAAATGGATTATGTTACAAAGAAAAATAATGAAATGCAGAATTAATAGAAAATAAATGCATCTTTCCAACATCCCATTATACAGGTTTATACAATAAAACTTCAAACTTTGCAATATTATCATTCATCGTTGTATGAAAAATCACATACAAAAATTAAAAGATTCTGTTCATTTGCTTTAAATACCAATATAATACATAACACACATAATATCATGTAATATATTCAATAAGTTACAACTACAGCATTATATAGTTTGTGTATATGTATTGAAAGATAAATAAATAAATAAGTGAACAATACACGTATATACAGTAGTGACAAATTTGATACTAAATGATGATAATTGAATCACTATGTGTATGTATTACATGAGATATGGGGCGACCAACAATACAAATTTGCATAAATGTAATACGATATTATACATACATGTGATTTACTGTCATTGTACAAGTACTGTAATCAATAATAATCATCATTTTTTTTTATTACATATCTTTGTTATATAACATAAATAATAATTGTTTAACTCATAAATTTATTACACGTATATAGGTAGTGTTCTTTATTACTCTCCAATGCATGCTTATTCTTGAAATATCTAAAAATTATTAACTTAACTATCAATTTCAAATTTGTTTATTTTTTATCATTATTTCAATTAATTTTTAAGCGTTCATATCTATTATAAAGTAAAGGGTCAAATTAAACTTTAATGAAAACTACAATCTGAAAAACCATTTACCATGAACATTAATACATGGACATCATTTATTCATGCATTTTATGTTTCTCTCTCTCTCTCTCTCTCTCTCTCTCTCTCTCTGTCATTTATTTGCTTTTTTTTTCTTTTTCTTTTTAGATGTAAACCTAAACAGGTACATTGTTTTGAACAGTGATTGATTGAGTGTTAAAAAGAAATGCAATAAACAACAATGTGGAATTTGTGGGAAAGGTTATATCTATAAGCATGTAAATAATAAATAACATAATTTATGCTGCATTTATGTTATTGTAGCATAAATAATACTAAATTTGAAAAATATAAATATTTATGCTATGCAACATAATATTTATATTTCATTGTAACGTAATGATTATGAAGCATAGCATTATTATGCTGTATGGAAAAAATTATGTTGAAAATGAGATATCGTAATTATTACGTATATTTATTTTTGTCCTTGAGCAAAAGCTTAACAAAAATATCACAAAATTCTAAAAAATATATTATAAATTAATGTGATCTAATACGTCAAACAAGGTTCCATTTAGGACACTCTCTACGTCTATATCTGTCTATCTGTCTAATTCAGGCATATGTATTACGTGTAACAAGTTTCCCCATATCATGTGTACCTACGCACCGTATAACATGTGATTATTATATAAGCTGAACTCTTGTATAGCGTATAGTACACAAATTTATCTAATTGCGCGTTATATTTCATCTTCATGTTTTATAATTAATAAAGATATAAACTTATTTTATTATTTACATAAAAAAAAACTACTAGGTGAAGGTTATAATTATTCTACTTTTTTTCCAAGGATAAATTATTAAAAAAATATATGATGGGAGGAGATAGGTTTAATAAAATTCCACTTGTGATACATCTGCCTGAAAAAGTTAAATGAAAAAAAAAAAAAAAGGTACCTTGTATTTAAAATGCGGGTATTAAAGGTTCAGCAGTCTATGTCTCTCATAATGGTAGTGTCCTAAATTGTGACGTCATTAGTTAAACGTGAAAGTGAAGTTCGGTACGTCACACCCACTCATCTGCTTTGCGTGCGTGACGTCACTATATCTTTCTCTCTCATACTCGATACAGAGGGCATTGACATTTGGGTAAAGAGAAAAATATTGAAGATTATTTAAATAATATATTATCATAGTGTTACTAATTATAAGAGGAGAAATTTTGGTTATGATGGATTGAAATGAATTGAATTTATAGCAATTAAAGATCTCGTATACAAAATTTCATGTATTAATTTTTTAGTGCTTAACTTTTAGTGCTTGAAAGTACAACGTTACTAAGTAGATGCTAATGTTTAGATAAAATAATAGTTCATTGACTTAATAAATTATGGTAGTAAAAATAACGTATTCAAATTAAATAATTTAAAAGTTTAAGTTAGAACTTTTTTTTTTCCGAAGCTAAATTTTTTCAACTTTTAAGAATTTAATAATTTTGTACACAAAAGTGAAACATTGTAACAGGGCATTTAACTGCAGTTTATGTTTTGCAAAGTATAATCTGTTTTTCCATAATTACATATTGTTAATACATTAAAGTTTCCGAAAAAAACAAATCTAAATTAGAAGCGCACATTGTTTTCAACTAAAACGCAAATATCTGTGAAAATTTGAACAGCTCCACTGATTTACGTTACAATCTAGTGAATACCAAAAAAAAAAAAAAAAAAATCGTGGAAGGACCTAAAATTTAACAAAGCATAAGAATTGATACGTCAAATAAGTCTAAAATAAATACATAAAATCCTTAATTAAAAAAAAAGTTAGCAAAGCTTTTATTTTTCACCTAAGACATGTTCATAAATTATTGATATTGATACTCAAAATATGAACACACATAAAGTTGTCTCGTCGTCGAGTTTTGAGATGAAATTACACGTCTCGGTGAGCTCACATCATTTATCAACGTGACTGACTCAAGTTACAGTTTTTTCTAACACAAAATGCACTCAAGCGTCCTTAAGATCATTATTATAACTAAATTTATCATATCATTTAACACGTTTAATTATTTTACTTGCTGCTATAATCCAATGATTAATTAAATATCTAAAACGAAGTTTTATTTTTTTTATATTATTCATGTTGAATATAATCAATGAAATTTGTGTTTTTGCATTCAATTGATTTTTTATTTGTTTAGAGAAGTTTATTTGTTTGTTAGAAAGTTACATTCATTATTATTATGATACCTTTTTCTCAAGAAATAAAATATTATTTTAAATGTATTTGCATTTTAAGCTATAATCAATATTTGTTTTGTATTGATAGCTGCCGATATTGACGGCTCGCTGTGCGATACGGTTATAAAGTTGTTACTATAATTTGTGTTTAGGCGCAGTTACATATAATTATTAAAAATAATGTAGTTATAGAAATATCATAATAAATATTGTATGATTTTTTGGCGCGGTAAGCTATCCTATAAAAAAATTAAATAAAATAAAAATAAAAAAAGCGAACAATAAATTTAATTTAACTATAAATCATAATAATAAATTAAATCTTATTTCATCAAAAATAAACATTATATATAATACTATTTTTGTAAAAGCTGTTGACTTTTCCCATAATATAGTTTCAAAATTATAAGTGTTTAACAAAATAATTTCATTTACAACCAATTATTTGTGTATAAATTAAAAAATCACGACACAATATTTTGTCCATAAATGGCATATTTTTCATAACTTGCAACTATATTAAATAATAACACAGATTATGTACTACGTCAAAGAACTTTCGATTTTGTTTCTTGGAATTAGATGTATAAATAAAACTAAAAAAAGAAATCATATGTATGAAGTTAAATTAGAGATTGCAAACACGGAAGAAAATGCGATTCAAAAATATTGACGTACTTCATTTGTTTGTGCGTGAACTCCCACTTCAAAACACAATGAAGTCATCGTAATATGTAGTTTCCAGTTTACGCAATACTATTACAGTATATTGATGCTAAATTATAATAAATAACTTTACAGGCAAAGATAATGCAGCTGCAAAATTAAAACTTAAGCTTTTTTAAAGTTTTTTTTGGGTGACATGCATTATATTTCCAACACTAACTTTGTATAGGTTTTGTTGTTGTTTTTGTTGAAACAAATGAATTTTAATACCATTAATTTAACTTTAATTTACTAAGTTTAACTCTTAATATTTTCATGCATCAGCATATTTCAAGTTCAGAAATGTATAACAGATAAGTTTTTCCAAGCGTTATACACTGTATTTGAATTTATTAAAAACCACTTTGTAAGTAATTTTGTAATAAATCATCTTGTTCATACAATAACCAGAAGCAAAATATAATTTTATTTATATCGGTATATATAGTGTATAAAATAACAACTGACTATTAAATAATGTAATTTTTTTGAAGTCTATAAACTTTTTTTCTTTTTTTTTTTTTTTTTTTTTTTTACCATACATATTATTATTGAAAAAAAATGTAGAGCTTCTTTTCTTTTAATAATATAATGGCAAATTTTCAACTTCCCTGTTGGTGGTTCAATAAATTCATTTTTTTTAAACAGATATACTGTATAGGCATTTATAGCCCTTGCAAAAATAGCCCTATTACAGATTTTTCATGCAGAGAGAAGAGAGAGAGAGAGCTATATGAACTTTATGAAGCAAACAAAGCAACAAGAATGTGTTATAATGATATTCATAATTATTTCTCTCTGAGTGTGTGAGAGACAACGCCTCTCTCTCTCTCTCTCTCTCTCTCTCTCTCTCTCTCTCTCTCTCTCTCTCTCTCTCTCTCGAGTGTAATTAACCGTCACCCGCACCACACAGTAATGTCAGTCAAAGTATAATTACTGCAAACTGGGTCTTACATGGCATGCCAAGGTAATTCAACCTGGGATAGAGCATCATCATTTTATTTCATTAATGAATTAAAAATAATTGCTAGATTGATGCAACATGCCTGTATATGTATTAGTGAAGTACATTGACTTTAATGTTATGTTTCTAAGAACAATGCTCTTCTCTAACGTCAAATAAATAACTAGAAATATGATATGATATGAAATATGTAATAATTAATGAAGTCGCAGTGAACCGTTGACTTTAATGCAGGTAGAGGAATTATTATTAATACATTGATTTGTAAAGTTTTTCTTTTAATTTTGCACAAATATTTAATGTCCCAAACTTTTTTAGGCTAAATTTCTGATGTTTGTAAGAATTTAGTTAAAACACGCCGTGGTGCTACGTTCATATTAGCCTAGAATAACTGAACCTAGCCTAGAATAACTGAGCTTTGTAGACTTACTTACTTTTCTTACTTACTTAAACTAAAAGCAACCAATTTTCACTACTGTGTTTCTTTTTTATTATATTAATGTGAGTTGTTTTTTCATATTAATAATATTTTAGAAATTAAGAGCAAAAATTCAAATTATAAAATTATGATCACACTTTTGAAAGTATTTAAAGATATCTTTTGTTATTTGCTATAGGTAAACGATAACTAGATTTTATAACTTTTTAAAAAATACCAAATTCATTTATTCATTCCTAAAATTCTGAAGTTTATCATGGCATTATACAGTATATATATATTTTTTTAAGAAGTTGTTGGCATTATGATTTGAAAAATTATAATCTTATTATAACTTCAAACTTTCTAACATGACGCCAGTACACGAAAATAAGTTTAATGCTATAGAGATAATGCGAATTTCTCTTGTCAATGACCTAGCCCAACATCTTGGCAGACCTTAGCAACAAAACTTGTTCTTTAGAGATTTTGTGTCTAGAGTATTAATAATCATCTCGCACTTTCAATATGAAAACTATCTCTTGATGACTGGACGTGAAAAGTGCAAATTTCATATTTAATCCAACATCAGTACAATCATATGTAAATCATCAAAATATTATGAATTTCCTTTTTATTATTTTTTTCTCCTTTCTTATGTACAGTACATACATACACGATAAAAGAGTTTTGCACACACAAATAGTTTTTAGAAAATGAATGCATGATAATTTGAAAGCAATGATGGAGCTTTTATTTTGCCAGTGCATAATATTTGAAACTTCCACTAAAACAGTATATCACTCCACACAGTCTCCTATTATAACCTTTGCTGAATTACAGAATTCACGTCCAAAAATGCAAAGACGTATTTATTGTTATGTTTTAATTTACTCTATGATGAAATATAAATAAGGCTAAGCTCTAGCTTGGTTTATTTTTTAAGTGGGTCTAACATGAGGAACTTTTTACGTCAAAAATTAATAATTAAATAGTGATGCATGTAACAAATATTAATGTATCGTGTGTATAATAAAGGATGCTGGTTTTACGCGTTCTATGATCTGATTTTCACAATGCAGGATGAACATCACTCACAAGTTCGTAACAAATACCAAAGTTATTTTTATGCCCTAACGTGTGACCTTAAGTTAATTATTACAAAATAATTGGTGATGCTGGTGTTACGTACGTATGTTATGATTTGATTTATCACGATGCAGGATGAGCACCAGTGACGTCATAAAAAGGTTCACAACACTGGTATTCTTGTCCTAGAGTAACTCGGGAATTCCCTCCACCTCCTGCCACCATGCATGGCACTCTACCACAGATAGATATATAGAGAGAGAGGGACTCTCACGCGCGTATAAAGCAGTGAAGGTACACGCGGCCGGTCATCAGTTGTGAACCAAACAGCAACAATGAAGTGTCTCGCGTATCTAGCGGTTTTAATCGCAGTGTCAATATCAGCTGTTGTAGCGAGAAGTCCATATTATGATGCCATAGTCGGTAAGTTCAGTTTTTATTGTTATTTAGTATAATAATATACAGGAGATTCTAATTAATGAAATGGTCAAGATTGAAAATGCTAATTATTATCAACAGTTTTCTAATTTTTTGTTGTAACTTGTTCAGTTTTTATTATTTTGCCATCTTTTATTTATTTTGCTTGTTTGTTTGTTTTTTTCATCATACAACTTCTTTTTATTTAACTTAATACTATTAATTAGTTATTTTTCTTGTGGTATATGGTAAAGGTTTTGTAATTTGAAATTTTTTTTGGTATGATATGCTTTAAGTTAATTACACAAACAATTCTAGATGAGAATTGAGTTTATCTTTGTATTTTGCTGTAATATCAGAAAAAACAAACAAACATTGTTTTTCCTTTTTTGCGTAAAAAAAAAATACAATGATACTTCTGAATAAAATATAAAAATACATGTATACTTAATAAATAAATAAGAATAATATATTATCATCTTCATTGAATAAATATAACAAAATTTATATAAAATACATGTATAATTAAAATAAAATAAGTCAACACTTTTACAAGTATGTAAATATAAATATATATGGGAGGAATAATTAAAATAACAAAACAACAATAATTATTTATAATTTTCAATTACAACCTTAGTAAATCAAGGCAAAGTTCATGCCTCATGTTGTTTATCCATTGTTTATTATACACAAAACTTGGACGTTATCCAGAAACCTTGCAAAAGTACAATTTGTTTACGCATTTGTGAATAAAAAGTTCCGGTTACGTAGGCGCGTGCGCTGCAATGACGTGTGTTATAAATTATATTTCGCAAAAACTCTTGGAATTTACTTTATATTAAAATGATTTGCAACGATTGAATGATTTTTTATTTTTACATAACACATCAATTATTTTTATTACATTAACTAGAGTATAAATTGTCGTTATACTTTACATATTTGGATTTTTTTTAATATAAAAATATGATATTTTAAATAATAAAAACATAACGGTTACGCTTATTTTTATGAAAATTGTTGAGAAAGAAAATAGCTACATTTCTACGCAGTGAACAGTAATAAATAATATTTACATAAATATAACTAGCTTCCTATTTACGTATTTTAACAAAATTTCTACGAAAATACGTGTCCCCAAAAAACGGAAACCGGACAAAAGTTGTGACAATTTTTGCTCGTATTTAGCAGATGTACTCTAATTATAACACCGGTCTTAACACCTTTGTAAAAATAACTAAGAAAGTTAAATATGGGTTATGAATATTCTAATATTATAATGAAACATTTTCAGTTTAAACATTCAAAATTTATTTACTCAAGATGAAATTTTTAAGAGGAAAATTCAATAATCTTTCATATGAAATAGATAAAAATTTCAGTGTAAATATAATTTTAAACAGTAATGTTATAACATATTTTTTTGTCTCAAGTTTTTATCTTTGTTCTACCGCACAATATTTTGTGACAGCGACAAAACGATGCACTTCTTTGTAATATCTCAAAAGAATAAGGCACACAAAATATGGTCGCGTCAATTCTGAAAATCCTACTACATTTTTCATCAACAAAGCTAGAGAACATAATCTTTTGTTTTTGTTTTTCTCTATCCAGCTGAGTTTAGGACATAATTTTTTTTGTTTTTTGAAATAAAACATGAAAATAAACATCTGAAGTGTTTGCTAAATAATGAAATTTTTAAATGCATGATTATCTAGTGATTCAATTAGTTTTGAATTAGATTATCTATTTACAATGCTCAGTATATTATTATATTAATCATAGACCTATATCAATGACCAGTGTTCTCAATATAGTCGTTAGCTAATCATATCACCTTTTCAATTCCTTATTAATTCAGGGAAAAAAAATCATATTAAAAAGTTATTTTATATTTAGAAACGGGTTTTCTATTTTATTCAGTATTGAATGATTATGGAGATTTAATCAGTAACTTCCTTTGTGATTCTCTAATTTTGCATATAAAGATGAAAATAAATCAACGAATGACTAATTATCAAATTTATTAAATTATTTTAAGTATATTTTGTCCTCTCTCGTCACAAAAATCTCATATATAACTGTTTTATTTATAAATATTTTGAATATAAATAAGTTTTTTTTATTCATTTCTTCGTTGAAAACAATAAAGTGTTAACCGGTGTTTTACCGCAAGCGTGAAAGTATAATTTAAATATTTACAATTCACTCTATTATTATACATTAAATACGTATAACTGTAAATGTATTGTTTCCAGGAAGATGCAAAAAAAAAAAAAAAAAAAAAAAAAAAAAAATTACGGAGATAAAAAAAAAAGGGAGGACAATTTTGTACTTTTCAATCAATATAAAAATAATGTTTTCATTGTTAAATTATAATATGTGTTACTAACATCATACATACATAACGGTAAAGCAAATAATGTAGTTGTGTATCTATACGTTTATACTGATAGTGTTCAAACACATCGCAAATTATATTGATTTTCCTAGACATGGGAAACAAGTACAAATGAACTACAATTAGTAAGGCTTATTTTATATAGCAAAATGTTAAACCAGTTGTAATGAAAATTGAGAAGCATTAATCCCCTTATGAATATTATATTTTATAGGAGTATAATATTTTAGCACACACAGAAATTAATTACATTGAAATTCTATTATTTTAAATTCTATATAATATATATATATATATATATATATATATATATATATATATATATATATATATTATATATATATATAATATATATATATATATGTGTGTGTGACCATATTTTCAAATTACTATTAAATCAATAATAAATAAATGCACTAGTTTTATAACTATAGCTTGAAAAAAAAATATATTATTGCATATTATATTAATTTATATGTGATATATATAAAAAAAAAATTGGGTTACCAACACCCAAGTTGTAGAAACAGAAACTACTTTCGCTCGTTCGTTTGCTCGCTCGCTTGCTCGCTACCTACATAATATACCTGCTATGACCAAAAAGGTGACAATTAAGCCGATACGTGTAGAGCATGTTTTGTGCTGACTGACATGTTGTTTCTATTGTCACCGCTGAACTAACTGCTAAATTAATTATCAACATCCATTAACATCATGTTCGCACAAAATAGAGCGGGAAATTAAAGTAAAACTACGTGTTTACCTTCTAGACAATGGAAACTGATTTCTCTATTTATATGTTAAAAAATAAGTCTTTAGTAAAGTTCATGCAATATTTTACACATTATTTTGTATATTTTATAAACTATAGTAAAAATAATACTTGAAAAAGACGTATATTTGAAGTAGGCACGATTGTCATATTATTTGTATCATTCAAATACAGCGCTTTAGTTTTCTCGTAAGAATAATATGGCAAATAAGGTGCCAGTTTGTAAATGGTAAAATATACTATCACAATCGTGTGTACATTTTGTTTTGCTATACATAATGTTTTGTTATACCGAATAGAAAACTTTGTATAATGAAATAGCAAAAGAAAACAATGAAAAAAAAGAAAACAAAAATACAGAATATAATATTGACCCCAAAGTTTAACAAATTTCAATTACCAAAATTTACCGATATTTGTGAGTAAAACAAAAAATACTACAAAACAAAGTTAATGATGAAAGAAATGGCTTACAAAATAAATTATTTATTTGAGTCTTATACCGAGTCTTAAATAGCAACTTCAAATTTATACTATATCTTCAAATTTGTGCAAGTAATTAATTAAAAAGATATTGCTCATTAAGCAGAAAATACACGATAGCGATCAGTCTCAAATAAATAGTTGAAGCATCCAGTTGTCTCGTTGTTAATCGCGTTAAGATTGATGATAAATTTGTATAATTTCGGTCGTGGGAACTTGCTGTGACAGATTAAGATGTCTTGCTTAATTATTTCACGAAAACCAGTTTTGGCTGTTGTCACAACCTCTCTCACTCTCTCTCTCTCTCTCTCTGCACATTATGAAATGAGATCTATAAGCGTCTTTTATAGCTCTTTTCTTTATTTTTTTACGTAAATTTCTACTTTTTTTTATACTTTACTTTCATTAATAAATTTAGTGACTACTATATAATCAGTTTTTAATACTTCTATTTTTACACCTATAGGAAGTCGTTATGTATATATATATTTATTTTTTTCGCAATGCAGTATCTTACAATTAGTTCCATAAACATGTCGATGCTATGTTTTTGTGCAGGAATCATCATAAAGTTACTATTGCTAATCTGTGAACTGCCTAAAAAAAAAAAAAAAAAAAAAACATTTTTCTAACCCTATATTTAGGGCCCATGAAATATTCAAAAAAGGATTCATATTATCTAATGTTCTGCTGTAATGCTTGCAGTTGAAGGGCGAGATGACTCTGAAGACTCAGAAAATTCTGCATTTGAAGCAGATGACTGTCTACTACCCGCAATGGCAGGTCCATGTCGCGCAGGTATCCCCATGTATTACTACAGCCCTGATACCGGGCGGTGCTCAAAGTTCAGGTGGGGAGGTTGTGGAGGAAACAGTAACCGATTCCACAGTCGTTCCGAATGTGAGACACGTTGCGCAGGAGTAGAGGGAACCAATGAGAGACCTGCACGACCTACAGGAGTGACCTGCGTACGTGACCCCGCGACCTTAACTTGTGGTCAGGGATGCTTCTCAAGAAAAGATCAAGAGGGATGTTATGAGTGCAGTTGCAGTAAACCTACGCAAAGTGAGTATCTCAAAAATATATTTTTATGTGACTGAAGCGTTTCAAACTTAACTATACATAGTTTATATTTTTGAGTGCAAAGATATTGCAAGTATAAAGAGAAAAATTTTATGCATGATATTTAATATTAATTGTTGAAATGTAAAAAGAAATTGCATAAATGTCATTATAATTCCAACTTACTTGCGGGGTAAAGTCAATATCAGAAATCAGAAACGAAGACCACAAAAAAAAAAAAAAAAAAAAAAAAAAAAAATTTAAAATTAAAAATTAAAAACGCCAGTTTAAATTATTTACTTCAAATATAATTACACGAATGTGAATAATAATTGACAATAAATATAAATTGTATACATTGTAGGGATTATTGTATATAAAATTGCCCCAAACCAACTTAATTTAGTAGTAATAATATGTTCAATATTTGAAGGACCATATAAATTGAAATTTATACGCAAATTTGAATATCTTTAAACTTTTATTTTGTAACAAAATACTCATAATAAAAAAACAAACTATAAAATACAAATAAAGTTGTCAATGACTAGTAAGAATTCAAAATTATATACAATATAACATTCAAATGCCGCCCACAATGAGGGTAATAAATATGTCATTAAACCATCATAAACAAAAATAAAGACTTCAAATTATTATTATATTTACCATAATCCTTGAGCCCACATTGAGGATGTAATGTGACCCAATTGTTTGATTGACTTATTCATGATTTACCCTAGCAACGCCACACAAAGCAAGTATTTTTTTTAATAAGTTAGTAGAAGTTCATGTTCTGTACCTCGATAAAAATATGTTTCTTAGATATGTGATCATAAAAAAACAAATATAAATAATAAAAGAAATATATTTCAATCTTTATAGCATGTTTACATAATTTAGGACATTCATTTATTTATTTTATTTTTACACTCTTAATTTCACATTATAATTTATATATAGAGTGAAGGAAAAACAGTATAGCGTTGGAATATGTTGTTCTTTTTAGCTACGTCAATGTACGTACCATAATGAATATAATGGTAATAATTATTTCGTTTATTTACTGAATCATTTACATCGTAATGATTAGTTTGGCAAGATCCCTTCGAAAATTGTGTTTAAAATAGGAAAATTTTCTCGTGCTTAAGATAGTTTTTGGTTTCTCAATTTTTGGCTCACGTACTGTACTTTACATACAATTGCCAAATTTTAATGTTTCGACTGTAATATTGACAGAGCCACGACCCGAGGTGTGTGACCTGCCCCCCGCACGAGGTCACTGCCGCGCTCTGCTCCCACGCTGGACATACGACGTGAGTACTCGACGTTGTCAAGAGTTCCGCTTTGGCGGTTGTGACGGCAACGGTAACAATTTTCTGAGTGAGTCGGATTGTTTGGAGACTTGTGGAGGTTACAAACGTACCAAGCCCTCGTACCAGGCCCAGTCTGCACAGGACAGGTACGACTATGAGGACACTGAGCAGCAGGCTAGTAACTACTATAGCACCACTAACTACAGCAATGCAGCAGCCAGTCTACTCAAATATGTAAGCATACCAGTTATAAATTTACATCAAATTCATTGTGGGATGAAACGAGGTTGTGGCATGCAAATTGGATTTCCGGGACCTTTTTTTTTATTTTTTTATTTTTTTTTTTAATTTGTCTACATTATATAAATAATATAAATATTTAAACTTTTAAGATAACCACTGACTCAATTTTTAATTTATTATATAGCAGAAAGTCTTAATCAAAATTTTGTAATAAAATTTTGTTACTATAATATTGAAAAATTGTTATATACAGTGAATTTATATTTTTGTTTTTTGAATTGATTTAAAATTTTGAAATTGACGATAAACAAAAAAAATAAAAAAATAATAATAATAATTTTGCAATTTGCTGATCTCATGCGATTGAAAGAAGAAAATTAAGCCACCCACTTGTTTTTGTCTCGCTTATGAAATTAGCAATTTCATCCACGTCACTCCAAAGTGTCGAGGAACTTTCTCATTCTCAATCCTCGTTAGAAACGATATTTGTTTTGTAATACTCTCCACTACACCTGTGATATATTGACTTTGTGTGCCGAAAGGCGTTGATTTAATTAACTTCTTGTATGACGACTATATTTATTAGTATACTTACAAAGTATTTAATTTAATTGTAAAACGTGTACGTATTTGAAATATTGCCAAAGACAAATTATAAAGAAATTTATCAATGCAATGCTTGCATGGTTGTAACTACTATAAAATAAATATAATGCAATAAAAATAAAAACAATTTTTTAACAAACATAATTCCAATTAAATTTCAAAAGTATGATATTTATTGGTTCGAATTTAAGTAACAATAAAATTGCATTATGCTTTCCAAACCATAATTATTTAATTCTTTGCAGAACGCAATGCCTAACATTTTTGCGTTTTAGCTATATATATCAGGACTAAACGCAGTCAAAGCCCACATTTCTTAAATGTTGCCTCTCCCATTTTTATATATATTTAAAATACGTTATTTTCTTTAAAATTGCAAAAAATATACATATAAAAGTTATTTATTTAATATAGCAATCAGGACAAGGTTTTGATGTTTGATGTGATAAAAGAAATATATAAACTAACGATCTTTGTTGTTTTGTTTACAGGTATTCGAGAGATTTTGGCCAGGAGGAAAATAGAAGACCATATAACTTTTCCCTTCATATATTTCATCCCTGTATAGTATATGCTTTGCGTGGTGCAATCACACGTTCATAATGTTGTCGTAAATCTTAAAAGCCCTTGGTTTTATAAAAATGAGTTTGTAGTTAAGAGTTTTCACCAGATTTTGAATTATAAAGACAACCTTGAAAGAAAATCATATAATAATCTATGTTCTCATTTTTAAACAATTTCAAAAATTTGCAAATATTCTTATCATTGGCTAGCGGCAACCAAATCATAATTACCATTAATATTCATACATATAAATATTTATTGACATTTTATAATAAATAATATTTGCATTAAATTTTGGTCAATAAATCCCAAAAGGTGTTTATCAAAAAGTGAAAGTTTAATCGTTTTGTATTTAAGTTGACTTGCCCATAATTTGCACGTCATACTTCGCCCACCATCAACTCACTATTCACCCCACGTACAAGTGTGAATGTACCACGCAAAAAAAAAAAAAAAATGAAAAAAAAATGAAGCAAGAGATAGCAACTTGCTATTGCTTGATTTCATTATCCTTTTTACATAGGCCTATACATAATCATTTCTATTGGACCGAAAAAAAAAAGATATATAATAATATATTATATTCCAATACCATAAAAAAGTATTTTCTTTATTTTAATTGTAGGAATAATTTCTTGTATTAAAAAATATCGTTTTTAGAAATTATTCCCAAACATTGTAATTTAAAAATTTAAAACTTCTCATTGCGCTCCAAATGAATATTTTATTATGATAATGTAACAATCGTTCATCATTTTTATAATTTTCTTCAACAAAAATTTATTATGATTTTATTTCCTAATTTTAAGAATACCGTTGCAAAATTCTCTCAGCTTTCGAGCTGTTCAAATTGTATCTATTGTAAAGAGACACCACTGTGTACATTTTTTTATTTGCGCAGGCCTTGATTGGGAAAAAGTGCAATATTATAAGAAGTTTCAGTACACACGTACCTTTCAAAGAAATTTACTTTTGAGATTAGAAAAACTGTCAAATTTATTTACAATTTCTTACTCTAAATTATACTTACATTAAATAATAATAATAAAAAAAAAAAAATGTACGAGACTTTTGTGGCGCGCAGAAGTTTAAGTAACCGTGAATGATTGAAATGTGTATTTAATTGTTGTATGACTCTTTTAAGTTATGATATATATGTCTAATTTATTGTACAAAATATTATAGACTAATTGCTGTTTATTTTTTGTGATGATTGAAAATTATTTTGTATGTGTTTATTTTGTCGTTGTATATTGAATGTGATTATTAAAATATATATTTTAATATTTTATTATTTTTATTATTTCCATAGATTTGTCATATACTGTAGTTTAAAAAATAAGCTGTACAGCTGTACTGTACCCTCGAATTATACGTTTAGACAGACCTAAACAAGGAGAATTTAAGACACGTGTGGAAAAAAAAAACTAATGTGTTTTATATTATTTGAATGCTGATCAAAATGGTAAGTTCAAAAATAGGCAACGGAACTTAAAAAAAAAAAAAAAAAAAAATACAAAAAAAAAATACAAATACGCAGGTCACTTATTTGCATGAAATTGTAATATTCAATTGTATAGCAAAACAAATAATGTAATAATAAAAGGAGAGAGAAACTGCTATGACGTAGCCAAATTTAATACCTACGCGGTATCATTTTATTACCCTCTTCTAACTTTTTTTATGAAGAAAAAAAAAAAGTAAATGCACACGCAATACTTAAATCTCTTCCATATAAGAAAGTAAAAATCTTAACAACAATACAAAGAAAAAAAGTGTAATAATAATAGATAAAGTTCAGTCCCCCACCCCTTCCAAAAAAAAGTTATTTTTCTTTCGTTTTTCACTTTTGTAATATTTAAAAATGAGTAGTGAAAAAAGTTGAAGAATGACCCTATGTAGGTAAAAACACACAACGCGGGGGTAGTGCAGCTAGTGGGTTCTCTCTCGTCATTTATTACTCACCTGAGTGGTGGTGAAGATCGCAATATTGCGAGAGAGAGAGAAAGAGAGCACAAAATACACGCAATAACTCACAGCACGGTAACATAATGAACACTCGAGTCTATACTACTCGTCAAGCTTCGACACTTCAGCAAAATGTAATTTCAATATTAAACTGCTGCTGTGCACTTACGGGTATATACGTATTATATATGTATCCGGTCATTTTAAATTTAAATACAATTGCATATTATCAGCTTATAGCATGAGAATTTTCTTTAATATATTCTCATATTTAATAGCAAAAGGACATAATATATTATTTATTTATATCAATAATATTATATAACAACGACTTCTAAGCGAGAATTAAGAGTCGAGGGAAAGAAATTTAAACATTTTGATTGATTTATATGATTGATGCGATATGATGATTATTTTAATATGATTAAAATTATGAGGAACTTTATGTGTACAAATAATGTTATATTACTTGAAGAGAAAATATGTTGATGACATATCGACTTACCTCGTTTTCAAGCGAAGACACCATGGGGCTTAAATCTCGCTCTTATCGAAACAAGCATTACAACAAAAAATATAATATTAAAATTATGTTCACACTGTGCACGATAATACGTTATGCGTACATACATTATATTTATTAGAGTTTAATAATTTACTAAATCCACAGTTTCTTAAACTATTTACAGTATATAGCTATGTTATTATGATAAATAATAAAACTAAACACACCGTACGTAAGATATTTTCAAAGATCATAAAAATGTCATTCTTTGCTGTACACTCTGCTCACACTACTACTTCCTGTTGCTCGTCGTCGCTCTCCGGTCGCTCTCCGACGTGCAGGTGCAGGGTGACCTTCTGAGAGGAGGGGGCGTATGCCTTCCTCGTCCGTTTCTCGTCAGATGCAAGCAAGACTTTGATTTTGTTTTTCATATACGATCAAGTGGTACTATTTTATCAAAACTTCAGAAGTGACGTCCAAATATAGAGATATTTATTAAAAATTATACTGATCTATCACTGCGTGACTCATTGTCTCTTGCAATTTGAATTCTTGTAATTTATTTTTTGCTAATTTTTATAAGAGACCTATCGACTTTTTTAATTAATAATTTTTGACTAATCCCACTAAATGTAGTGATTTTGTACTTATTGCTTGCCTTGTCTTCTCTAACATAATATTTTTAACAGAAATCAGATTAGAAATTATATAAAAATATTATATAGAAAAAATAAATAAATAAAAGAAATAGCCAATTAAAAATTAAAATTGCTTCATTATTATTACTTCATTAAAAATGCCAGCAACCAACGATAAAAAATTTACAATAAAATGTAATATTTATATCCGGGAATAATTTTCATTTAAATATTTTGCAATTAAAATTTTAATTAATAAATTTTTATTACGATAATTAAATCTCGGGAGTCAAGTGTGAAAATTTTTATGATAAAACTGAGTAATAAACAAAACAGCAGTTGAGGCACATTGAAAATTACGTTCGTAGTTATTTTATTATTTAGGAAAAGTCGTAAACATTGAGCAAATGACGCGCGAGCTTTCTTTATATAGAGAAATATATTTATATAAAAGTAAAAGTACGTGTGTCATTTTATTTTCATTTAAGGCAATTAAATGATGAATTTGCATTTTTACTGAGATTATATATAATATGTACAGCTAAAACTTGACCCATTGAAATAATTGTTATAAAAACTTGACTGCCAAGACCTAGAAAAATATGTTTTAAAATTATTTTACCGCTAAAAGTTATAAACTCTGTGCAAGTGCTATAATGCAAATTTTGTATTTCCCTTCATTCACCCCCAAGAATATTTAAAATTTTCAATTTTTTATAATATTGTTTTATTATTACGTAAAAGGAGAGCGCTTGCTGGTCCATCAAGACAAGTCCCATAATATTATAATATGCTACATGTAGAGGACTCGACTACTCTGTCATGCATAATATACTGTACATATATTTCATACTTTTCAGAACATTATACGTTTTTTTTTTTTTTTTTTTCTTTTTCTTTTTCTTAATGTCATATAATTATTTTTTTTGACCTGTTTATTGTTAATTACTCTATCAAGCCGTAAGCTGCAACCTCTATAGTTAAACCTTAGTTGTCTTTTTTAGATTATTGTAGAAATCAAAATAACACACGTTAAGTAAGTTTCAACTTTTACGGGGGTATATACTAATCATTATTTTTTATATCAAAATGTTGATCGCAAAATGAGTTTATATTATCGTTGGATAAAATTTAAAAATTCTACAGATTAAAATGTCTCAATTTTAATTATTTGTGACTTAAATTGTGTTTTTTTATTTTATTATTATTATTTTTTCATTTCTCAAAAAAACTACACTCCATATCATATCGATATTATTTGCTTTGCAGTGAAGCCTAGCGCACTTACGCATATATATACCCACGAGTTTCCCACTTGGCTCGTAATTTTGTAGTTAGATGAAGAAATATTTGCGGTGCCTAGCTGCTTTGACTAATGTAGACACCCCAAGCAGGCGGCATGGCAGGTCCTCACGGGACCAACTATTTCCACTTCACCCCTGCTCCCAGCAATGCCTTATTTTATATCTATCTAGACACACGGACTGTAACAAAAATAATGTTCATATGTCTCGATCTAATATCAATTCTCTCCACTATAAGCATCTCAATTCACTGCACTTTAATTTTACTAAACGGTGAGGTCGTTTTTCTATCTATTATATTTCTAGCGCTTTTGAAGATAATAATATGTTTATTGAGTAAAATAAAATGTGAAACGGTACGCATAATATTAATAATAATTAAAATAAAATTTATAAATGAAAAATAATGAGTACAAATTAAGATATTTACTTTAAAAAAAATTAAGAAACAATTTTAAACATACTTTTTTTAATCATAGACTGATAAAATACACGCAGACTCAGACTACAAAACGCCGGCATTTTTTTTTTTTTAGGCAGTAAAAATATGAATCAATTATTAAATACTATAACCTTTAAATTTATATATAATATAAAAAAAAAAACTTTAGAAAACTTAATTCATCTTTCTCTAAATATGTATTAATTCATAATTTATTTTAAGTCTAAATTGAGTACATGTGCAGTTGGTTGAATCTAAAGCACTATAGCTAATACAAAGAATGAAAATAAGTAACAAAACAATTGTAATGTAATTTTAATTGTATACATATTTTATTTATTTTTAAAGAGCAAAACAACACATTAAAAAGGTACACAAATGGCCGGAAAAATGTCATGATTTTATTTTTCTTATCATTAAAAAAAAACTATAAAATAAAAATTTGTTAACATTCTTATAATAATTTTTTTTAAGCTGCCTAATTAGCTAAATTAGTTAAAATTTATGCTTTGTGCAATTAAATGCTAACTAACCAAACAATCCTTTTCCTGCAAAGCAAAGGATACATGCACACCATGAATTTAGTTATATTTTATTATTATTAATGTGTGCTTTTTTTTTTTTTTTTTTTAGCAGCTTATGAAATTTATTAGTGCAATAGTTTTCCTTGAGTTTGATTTGTAGTTGTGTCTACAAATAAGTGCTTTAAGTAATAATAAGCTATAGACAGCTTGCATTTGTGAATATTAATAACAAAAGTATATAAAGTGACCTTTTAACATCTCTATTATTTCTATGCAAAGAAATTTTATTTTTTAGGCAAACTCTGATTTTATTTAAAAAATATTAATTTTTATCTTGAGCAATTATTGTTTCTACATTAATTAAAATTATAAAAGAAGAAGAAGAAGAAAACGAGTATAGTAATAATACTGCATTATATTGCGCATTTTTTTGAAAACATTTAACTCATTTTTCATAATTTAAAATTTTAACTTTAAATATGGCTAAAAAGAAATTTTAGTCCTCGAATTGTGTCATTTAGAAGTAACTTTTCAATTAAATTAAAACTTTAATATGATATGGCCCAAAGTATAGTACTTAAGACAATATTCTGTGTTTATTAATTATGTATATTATTTCTATTAAATATTTATGAACTTTTTAAAAATAACATTAAAATTAGTTGAAAAATCTTATCATCAAAAACACATTTTATCTGCAGAAAATAAATAAATTATAATATTATGATTTCTTTTTTGTCTACTTTTGATATCAACAACTCAATTTTAATCTATACTCTAATGACACAAACCAAAGACTATGGCAGCTTTTTAATTAAATGTTTTAAGAGGAACTTGTTTTACGTGACACTATACCCTAGTTGCCCGATTATTTTGATTATTTTGCAATACTGTATTTTACAAACCCAAGAAAAAATATTGCAAAAAAGTTAGTAATTTATAAATTCAGAATAGAGATTTATTTGTTTATAAAATATCAACAAAAAATCCATTTTTATCGAAATATAGCACTATTTTGATTAATAACAATTATTTAAAAAAAAGAAGACACCAATAGACAAAAACAGATACCCATTTAGATGCATCATCAAATTGAAGTTTATGAATTAAAAATTGACGCTGAACTTTCAAAATCGTACATAATATATACACAAGATAATTTATTGGGGCAAACAAGATTTTAATATTATTATTATTAGTGCAAATATTTAGAAATCTTTAAGTAAAAAATCAACCCTTGTTATGGAATCGCATCTATCATTTTAATATAATGAAATTTTTATGATTTGAGAATTCCTATAAAACTTTTACCCATGCTCGCAAATAGCTTTTCATAATTTATGAATTCATATAATTTTAATAAAATTTTATGTTTGGATATTTGGTGCCCCAATAATAATTATTAAACATAGAATAAAACTTAGTAAGAGAATAATAGGAAAATGCAAATGTTTTTTAAACATCAAAATGTTAGTCTGAATGAAGGTAACACATATGTTAAATATGACAGGTGGATTATTAAGAAAATAACAATTAGATTTTAAATACATTTAAGTAACGCCCATGCAATGGAATTTAAATTAGCAAATAAAATTAAATACATACGAGTAGACTAAAATTAGATGAAGTAAACTTTGTTAATTCAATATTTGATTTATCGTTGTTAATTAATAAATAATAATATACTTGAAATTTAGTACGTTTAATTAGTCTCAAATATAAGTCAACAACTTGCTCACTTTTGATTTACATTATTTGGGAAAGAAAAATCTTTTTAGGGGTGGCATGGGGGACAAAAGTCATAATATTGCAAAAAAAAAAAAAAAAAAAAAAAAAAAAAAAACTGATCATGTTCAACCCCAATTTACTAAAAAAATCTAGGTCTTATTTTAATTATATAGGTATGTGTATATATATATATATATATATATATAGGCCTATATATATACTAATTTGCAGGTGAAAAAGTTTATAACATTTATTTGACTTAAATTTGAGATAGATAGTATGCATAATATATCAAGGTGGTGCTGCTATTATGTCCGATCTCCACTTGCCATGAAAAATATGTTTTGCAGCAAGTGTCTTGAAATGGAAAAAATTCCAAATTTATTGTCAATCTTTTTTTTTTTTTTTTTTTTTTTTTTTTTTTTTTTTTTTTTTTTTTTTTTTTTGTCAACAGAACCACACCACGGTGATATATATAAACACCAAAAATATGTGATAAAGTTTATGAGATTACCACAAGTATTGTAAAATGCTTTTGTATTTTATGAAGTATTTTATCTTAATAAAGTTAAAGAGAAATAACAAAAGAAAACACAACCACGGAAAGAATTATAAATAAAGGTAAATAAATATAACTAAAGTACTATGAACACTGTTTAAAAAAAATGATAATAATAACTAAAAAGAAGTACATAGATAACAAAATAAAAAATATCAGTTAGTAAAAAGATTCACATTCCATTTTTTTGATTCAAATTCAAAAAGAATATTTTTAGTAAAAATAAAATAAATAAATATTAGCAGCTACATAGTTTGGTAAAAATGACATAATAAATTACATTAGCACTTAGTACCAAAGAATAATTTTGCAATTCCAATATATAACAATATTATATAAAAACCAATTTGGCTTGATTTCTTTGATCTTAAATCACACAAATGTGCAGCACACCTTCCATATACGTACAAACATTGATGTGCAATGAGGAAGACTAATGATTTTTGGGACAGCATTTGAGCACATTTTTAGGAAGAGCATAATGAGGAAGACTAATGATTTTTGGGACAGTATTTGAGCACATTTTTAGAAAGAGTATAATTAGTAGATTCTATTGACATCAATATTTACCTTTATTAATTAAAATTCAGCAATTAATTCATGATTTAAAAGTGGCAGCCACGCCCCCAAGAAGCCTGTGCCGTTAGTCATTTGTTTGAATTTGCAGCGCAGTCTGATGTTCTTTTGCAAATTTGGATACGAGAATTTTAAAATTTACGCGAATTTTAAAATTCTCGTATCCAAATTTGCAAAAGAACATCAGACTGCGCTGCAAATTCAAACAAATGACTAACGGCACAGGCTTCTTGGGGGCGTGGCTGCCACTTTTAAATCATGAATTAATTGCTGAATTTTAATTAATAAAGGTAAATATTGATGTCAATAGAATCTACTAATTATACTCTTTCTAAAAATGTGCTCAAATACTGTCCCAAAAATCATTAGTCTTCCTCATTAGTAGATTCTATTGACATCGATATTTACCTTTATTACTTAAATTTCAGCGATTAATTAATGATTTAAAAGTGGCAGCCACGCCCCCAAGAAGCCTGTGCCGTTAGTCATTTGTTTGAATTTGCAGCGGAGTCTGATCTTCTTCTGCAAATTTGGATACGAGAATTTAAAAATTCGCGTAAAATTTAAAATCTCGTATCCAAATTTGCAGAAGAACATCAGACTCCGCTGCAAATTCAAACAAATGACTAACGGCACAGGCTTCTTGGGGGCGTGGCCGCCACTTTTAAATCATTAATTAATCGCTGAAATTTAAGTAATAAAGGTAAATATTGATGTCAATAGAATCTACTAATTATGCTCTTTCTAAAAATGTGCTCAAATACTGTCCCAAAAATCATTAGTCTTCCTCATTGTTATACAACTACATTTGCAACAATATAAGCCATGTATAACAACCCCATACAATGTGTGTTTATCAGATTCTTATTATTTTAATATTTATTGAGATAAATGTATGTCTTAGATATAAAGATAATGCCCACTGAACAGCATAACGCATTTACAATGAAAATTTGTTGAATGCGTAAACCAATCTGAATCCAATGTCACCCCTGCACAATACTTGACCGACTTAAATTTTGTTGATGATAAGATTTTATAGCTAAGTTTGTTACATTGAAGAATTTTTTTTATATGTAGGCTTATATTTTAAATTAATATTTTATATCAAAATGCTATCATATCCCGGTTTTAATATCTTAATGAATGAACATTATCTCACATACAATATATTATTTTCTTAATCTTATTCAAAACTCCTCTGAATCTGACTTAACACATTGTACTCCTTATTATAACTTTCAAATTCCTTTCATTTTTAAACAACAACAATTTTTGATAACAAGCTTGTGAGCCAACTACACACTACAAAGTTGTTATTTTATTATAGGCTATGTAATATAGTAAAGTATAGCATCTACACAATAGCACTACAATAGTAAAATACCATGACTCCACAAATATATTTTTTTAGAGTCCCTGAAGAGACAAAGGCTACAGTTTAGGGGTCTCAAAAGATTTAAAAAAAATTAAAAAAATAAAAAGTGAAGACCCTTTTTTTTCTTCTTAGAAAATGCAATGTAAAAACCTTTAAGGCAAAATTTGTTAATTAAAGCTGCTTTATATGTTTCTTCTTTTTTTTCTCTCCTTTTTAAACATATAATTTAAATTTATGTTTCTACACAATTAAAAAAAAAAAGCAATATTATAATTTATTCCCCTAAACTGTCATAGAAAAACAGGAGACAATAAATAATACAATATGCTGCATGAATCTAATGCAATACTTTGATTTTTATACTCTATAGATTAAAACTATATAGCTGAGTGAGAATCAGACTTATTTAGTATAAAACCCTGTTCTTAAAGTTATATTTATGTGCAGTAGTGCATAGAAAATAAACAATTTACAGTGCTAATGTTTTTTTTATACTTTGTGATGAGTAAAATTTAGAGTGTAATATTCACATCAAATGCATTTCAAATTCACCATTTTCTCAATGTGATTTTATAGACTATACATATCTGTAAAATAAATTGTAACATACAATATCTCTGTGTTTAGGTCATTTGTGGATCATAAAAATTTAGAATTTATAATTCTATGTAATCTGTATGTATGACATACAGTATTATAACAAATTAAGTCATATTTTGTTCAGTAATGGTGATCCAAAATTAATTTATGGCAATTGTAATATTACACACTTTTAGGGTTTACTAAACTAAAGTTTGCATCAAATGTAAAGCATTAGATTCAACAGATATAAACATAAAGAAAATAGCTGCCTGATATTCATAGCATTTTTACTGCTGCAATATTTCTTTTTCTCTTAGATATCCTTATTTTTCTGTGGGGTGAGGTCAAACCAACGAGTGGTACCCTGAGTCAACTCAAGTTCTGCCAGGATAATGATCACCTGTACACAAAATATAAAAAAAATGTATCTAGTTAATTGCTCATTGTTTTAACATTTTGAAGAGAAATGCAAAGAATAATCATTCCCAACAAAATATGATTGTACAGTTTCTGACAAATGGATACCATACCAAACAAAACATACCATTCAAACTTGCTGCTTTATTGTGCGCCTCAAACTTTATGTAGAAACTGTTTTATTATGTCATATTCATGTGCAGCACGAGGTGTATTTAGCTTGCTGGCTAAAGCAGCTTACCTGATGAATATGACATAACAATATCGTTGCCATATAAATTTTGAAGTGTGCAAAAAAGGCGACATGTTTAAATGGTTACCTTTCATTTGTTTGAAACTGTACAAATTAGTTCCATACTTAGCAAATATATAAATTTTTCTTTAAAAGAAAAGAGAGAGAGAGAGAGAGAGAGAGAGAGAGAGAAATAGGAAGCAACAAAGCCAAACTTGTAGTAAAAATAGTAATAATTGGAAGAAAAAAATCTAAGTTCAAAATACCAACAACTGTCCAACCATATCAGGCCAGCCAGTTTCAACTGTCCTGCTTCCATTTAGCTTATCATCACTCGTGATACTATTTAGCCTAAAAATGCCAAAGACATGAAATTTGGACAGTAGATTGTATTTTCCCCTCAACATTTTTTTTTATTAAAAGTATCCCTTTCAACATAGACGTTATATACAAATTATAGTAAAAAAAAAAAGTGAACACTATTTTGTTTTTTAGTATTGAAAATTGTACCTGGGCGCAGTCAACCTAAAAATCCTCTCCACCAAGATAAAGAGAAACAGGAGAGGAGAGATATTAGCAATTTATATTTCCTCTTCCTAGCAAAAGCAAGCTACTAGGATGGTTTGTATGGACTTACCTGACCCATCAGTGGACTGGATGAGAAGAAACCCTTGCGAGTGACAACAGAAACCTCAAGTTCACGTCCTGCCAGCTCACCCTCTGAGATAACATATTCAAATGTCTCGTCGTATATTGGGTTGCAGTTGTCTTTAATCATCTGTAACGCAATGTCAGCATTTAGAATTATATTGCTCTGTTAGAGGAGTAATGACAAGAGTTCAAATCAAATACAATACTGCTAAAATTCGTTACATAAAAAAGCAGCAACAGCTTTATCTTGTGAATAAAAATAAATTTAAATTATGTAATACTAATAGATGTTCAACACAAAATGACAAGTAAGAAGACAAAAATACTACCCTTTTCTTTTATTACTACCTTTGTTAGTTATATTATATATGTTATGTTATATCTGTGCTAGCAAGATTTTCAACAAACTATGGGACTCTCTTCACTATGGTAAGGCCCTTGCTGGTTTTCTCCTATCCTTTTCTTTCAATTTATCATAACTGTAATGGTTTCTATTTATTGATTTTTTTAATTACTATTATCTATCAAAATTATCAAACAAAAAGGATAGAAGGCCTTACCTTAAGGCTGCTAATTATATCCTTTTTTCTTTTTTTTTTTTTTTTTACTATTGATCCCAACCGGGATGGTTTTTTCCTTAAATTGAAAACATAGCAAAAACATATTATTCATACCTCAGTTTTTCTCTTTGATTCTCTAGACCTCTCAGGCAGTAAATGTAACTTCACATAAGGATCTGGGATGTTGTTTGGGTCCTTTAGTGGCAAGTTACTAACAACAAAGCAAAAACATAAATGAATATGTTCATATATATATATATATATATATATATATATATATATGCTATGAGTAAAACATAGTGAAGTAGATAACTTACACAATTTTGTGGACAACAACCACAAGACGCTGTCTAGCTACACTGTATCGTAAAGTCAGTTGAATTACACCTAATCCATGCTCGCCAGCATCTCTGTAACATTAGCGGAACAAATAGTTGTAATGTCAACACTTTTTAAGAATCTTAGAACAATTTTATATTGATTACAGATTAACATTATTATGCACAGGTGATTTTGTCAAAACATATGTGTAATGTCATTACGTTACTTTAAAAAAAAGAAGAATAATAAAGAAGAGTTTCTGCTACTTCAATTTGTCCATAAATTTAAAATTATTAACTGTAAATAAATGAGAAACATGACTACACTTACGTTGGTGGAGAGGCGCCACGTTTGCGTAGCTCCATGCCAGGGTAAGCTTCCAACATGCCAGCAGAGCTAGCCACTGCAGTCATCAGCTCTTCCACAGGTGCCATCTTCTTAGTGGGAGATTCAGGGAGGCTCTGCAAGCTGACACTGTCCCTGCTCACTTGCTTACGTACAGGAGGCACTGGTGCGCCATCTGTGCCTTGAACTGAACATTTGACAAATGAGTTTCAGCCTATAGTGAGTGCTTAAGTTACAGACAGTGGTAAAAATGTCGCGTTTTTATTGTGACAGCAATAGCAAACTAGCTCTCTGATTGGCTAGAGGGAACCCACCAGCCAATCAGAGAGCTAGTTTACAATCGCTGTCACAATAAAAATGCGATATTTTTACCACTGTCTCTACCTTTTATGTCTGTGCCACAGCAAATTAAATAAGAAATCATTTAAAGTAGACACCAAAGATTTTTAAGGACAAAGTTTGAGATTATCTTTGTAGTAAGAGCTAGAGTAACAGTAGTTTTTTCTTTTCTTTTATTATTATTTTTTTTTTATTTACGTTAAAAAAAATAATAATAATAATAATAATAATAATAATAATTAGAAAATAGTTGGTAGAGATTAGAGCACGTTGAATTGAAAATTAATAAAACGCGAAAATTCTCTAATTTAAATAGTAAATTGGGACTAGGGATGCAAATTATTCTAGCTTGCGCTATATAAAAATAGACGTTAAAAGGGATGAGGGGTATAGTGTCAATGTAAAATACGATATACCTAACATCTCACGTTCTCACATTACATCAAAGGCACAACATTATAAAACAGCATCAGACTTACTCTTGGCCTTAGACCGGTTTCGTCCTTTACCTAGGACTCATCAGTAAGGCTCGGCAGAGAGCTCTGTACAGCTAGAGATGGCTCACACCACATCTGCTAACTGACTGAGCTGAGGAAGCAAGTGGCAGCCGCGTTTTTATACGTGATGCCCCCGCAGCTGCTCGCGCTGATTGGTTGAACAATCGCGCGCGCAAACCCGGCTTGCTATTTGAAACCTCTCATCCTCACACTGTAATATAATATTGTGCACTAAGAGGGATGCAAGACTGGCTGCCAGCAAGCCACATGTGCCCTCCCTCACTTCCTAGAGTTCCCCAACTCCAGAAAGTTCGCGAGAGCAATGCGCCTGCCGGCCGCCTGTATCGTGATTAAGCTAGTTACATCGTTTAATATATTGACACCGGGGTAGGAAAAGTAAAAAAGATGATAGAATATGCACAATGATGCACAATATTATATTACAGTGTGAGGATGAGAGGTTTTAAATAGCAAGCCGGGTTTGCGCGCGCGATTGTTCAACCAATCAGCGCGAGCAGCTGCGGGGGCATCACGTATAAAAACGCGGCTGCCACTTGCTTCCTCAGCTCAGTCAGTTAGCAGATGTGGTGTGAGCCATCTCTAGCTGTACAGAGCTCTCTGCCGAGCCTTACTGATGAGTCCTAGGTAAAGGACGAAACCGGTCTAAGGCCAAGAGTAAGTCTGATGCTGTTTTATAATGTTGTGCCTTTGATGTAATGTGAGAACGTGAGATGTTAGGTATATCGTATTTTACATTGACACTATACCCCTCATCCCTTTTAACGTCTATTTTTATATAGCGCAAGCTAGAATAATTTGCATCCCTAGTCCCAATTTACTATTTAAATTAGAGAATTTTCGCGTTTTATTAATTTTCAATTCAACGTGCTCTAATCTCTACCAACTATTTTCTAATTATTATTAATATTATTTTTTTTTAAACGTAATTAATACCAACCGCGATGGTTTTTTCCTATATATTTTATTTTTGTTATGTAAGAAAATGGTTCAATATTATAGCAGATTACATGGAAGATTAATTTGCACAAAAATCTTTAATGAATTTAAACAAAATAGTAAGACATGGAAATGATTGCAAGTAAGACTAAAACTACTGTATTTAAAAGTAATATAATAATATATTTAATAAATTTGGAAGAAAAAACAAATGCTAATATCATACCTGATTTAATTGAGGCATCACGTTGCAAGCCACCAATGGGTCCTGATGCCATAGGGGCTGGTTCTGAGTTTTGCTTCGTCAGTTTAGCTTTGCCTGAGTCACCTGAGCCATCTATTTTATCACTATTGAAGTGCTTCAAGATCTGTAAGATGACAATATAGAAAATAATAACATGCACAAATTACATATCAATTTCTTTGGGTGAATGAGAATCATCTGAACTATACAAAATAAATGTTCTATTGTGCCAACTGTGACTATAACAACCATAGATTTGAGTCATAACACCACTAATGGCTTCAAATACATGACTCACCCTGAGTTGCATGGCAAGAGTAATCTTGGATTCAGCACCTGAGGATTTCAGTTGGAAAGGTTGATTCTGAACTTCCATCAATTTCTTCTCCATCAGATTTACCAGATTGAAGATGAACTTGCCGATCTCTCCACCTGTCTTCTGATCCATCACCTGAGATACACAAAATATTAATATTTTTAGAACAAATCACCAAAGAACCTTCGCTAGTAGATGATAATTTATTTAACATTCAGTTCATTTCTAGTTTTTCAATCTGAAAAGGCTGAAAAAGGAACACATACATAGTCTATTTCTCTAGGATTATTGGTACTGAAAGCTACCAATGGGATTATCATCTCCGTCATATTAAGTAACATGATGATGTCTGTATTTAGAAGCATTGTACAAAAAAAAAAAAAAAAAAAAAAAAAATGTAAGCTACATTATTAGGCCATGCTTGCCACATACCTTGAGTGTGAGGGTATCTGCCTGAGGATTGTGCACCAGGAAAGTGAATCCCTGTTCCCACACTGGATCTCCAGTCCTCAGTACAGCTACAGTCTGCTCTTGCTTAGATCCAACATTCAGAGTCACAAAGGGATCTGGCTTAGAGCTGGAGCGAGCATTCTACACACAAAAGAAATAGCTCTTTGTCATTTCACACAATTATACACCACAGATTTGGTAATATGATGCCTTACCGGCAAATTTTTAGCTGAATCAACATAAACCATAAGTAATGCAGTGCTCATTGTGGTTAGGCGTAAAAGTTGGGTCTGGGCTAATGCCTAAAATATCAAACAACTATTAGAATTGAAAGATGTACTGTGTAAAAAAAAGAAGAAAAAAAGAAAAAAAAAGTTATTATCACAGAGCTCTCTGCCGAGCCTTACTGATGAGTCCTAGGTAAAGGACGAAACCGGTCTAAGGCAAAGAGTAAGTCTGATGCTGTTTTATAATGTTGTGTCTTTGACGTAGTGTGAGAACGTGAGATGCTAGGCACATCGTATTTTATTTTGACACTATACCTCCATCCTTTTAACGTCTACTTTTTAACTAGCTCAAGCTAGAATATTTGATCCCTAGTCCCAATTTACTATTTAAATTAGAGAATTTTCGCGTTTTATTAATTTTCAATTCAACGTGCTCTAATCTCTACCAACTATTTTCTAAATATTTTTTTAAACCTATTAATTATCACAAAAATATTATTATTATTATTTTTTTTTTTTATTAATACAAAATTTTACACAGAAAAAGAGTACTGGTTAACTCCTATCAGAAATCAGCAAACATAATAAATAACTATAGTTTACTCTTCATTATGTAAGTCAGAACGTAACTGTTCAATAAATAAGATCCACATTCTATACTATAGATCTCTACTGAGAAATTCAACTTGTTCACATAAAGAAGGCAAATAACTTGAATACTTACTGCAGAGAGGTCAGCACTCTCAGAACTCAATGTGAGCCATGTGAAACGTAAGTGCACCTTGCCGTGCTTGGCATCTTCCAAGGTTACCCACTGTAACATTTATGTCCATCAAAATAACATAAGTTACAATAAAATTTATCATGATTTCATGTGAAATTTTGAGAATCGCCTTACTACTTAATTTTTTTAATGTGTGATTTTTGCTTATTTAAAATTCATAAAACTCACCATGTCAGTTTCTCCCTTCTGAGTGATGCTATTGATGTCAATAGTTGCCCTGTAATAACGATGTATATGTTATGCCTTTTAGAAATAGCAAATGCTAAATTTGATAATGTATATTATATAGTTCAATAACTATATATTAGAAATTAGCATACTTGAATTTTATACCATAAAATCAAAATTAAATTGCCAAAAAAGTTATAGTTAATTTTCTAAACCAAACTACATTTTTCTAGCTTGCACCAAACAAACGTATTATTTAGACAAAATAAGGCGTGCATCTGGTTTAAGTATTGAAAAGTGCAGTTTTGGTTTAAATTACAAAGAATTTTTAATCATGAAATTTTACAACCAAACTAAAAAATGTTATTTTAAGAATGATTTTCTAATTTCAAATGAATAAGAATAGTGAAACATTGTTTATATACCTACACCACAATATATTATATTTCTAGTATGTAGCATTAAATATAAGCAAAAATTCATGCGCAAGAATATAAAATCTTAATACTAACTACAGCAAATGAATGCTAAGAAATGCTGGTTAATAAACGTAAATCTACTAGCGTGCTTTTTTTTTTTTTCCTGATGCGGTGAAAAACTTTTTAACATGAAATCATGCTAAATAGAAAACAGTGATAGGAAGATTGAAGAAATAAATGCTCAAGAAATAAACCTTTTGATGGTGCATGATATGATGTGATTATGATACAATTTGTTAAGCAACAAATAATGATATTTTATGTTAATTAATGATGCAAAAGAGATTATATAGATGGTGAACAAAATTCAATTGCATTAAATCCACAATGCTATAGATTACATTCACATTTTTCACGAATCGATCAACCAAACCTGGGTACTTTTCTCATAAAAACTAATTAACATATATTTTGCTCCACGAAGCTCCAGTCAGATTTTTTCCCCCTTAAGTTAAGTAACATGGATTATTAGAAATAACAATTTATTTACATAAATGCCAACAAATGCTATAAATGCCTGGCAGCTGCAGTGATGTAACCAAAAGAACTGAAATAATTGACTGAGGTGACATAATTATAATAAATTTTGGATATAGTTTAACAAGATTTATTAAGTTTTTTTTATTTTTCATTCCCTATTTAATAATAATATTATTATTAGTTTAAATATTTATGTTTAATTTTAAAAGAATAAAATGATTTAGCCAAAAGAATAAATAAAGAACTAAAGAGTTTAAAATAAAAATTGGAAATATTTGTCTTATTTATATATACAATGTAATATTTAAAGACTAATCTACAGGATAAAAAATAATTAACAAATAACTGTGAAAACTGTTTTATGACTTATTGTTCCGTGATTTATTCCTACTACATCAAAAGCAACTGTATGAATATTATATTACTACTGTATATCAAATTTATGAAAGTATATAGGAATGAAAAAAAAAAAAAAAAAAAAATCAACACCTACGTGACTTCAAATTACATGAGAAAATAAGCATAAAACATGCTATCAAATCTTATGCCGATAGTACAAGTATATGTTCTACACATCAACTAAAAGAAGTATACTACACAAAAACTACAGAATGATACATTCACAAACTTTTGCATGGGATTTGTAGTGTGATCAGGCGCTCGCAAAATGTTTATTTTCCCTCTAAAACTATATTCTAAAATAATTGCACTCAAATATTATGTAACATTTTTGAAGCACTTATTGTATCAAAAAAATGAAGGCACTTCATGGAAAGGATCCAACTCTTTCCTTTAACATAAGCATATATATTTATTAATAAAACTTATAATACATTATATCTTTTAAAATTGATATATAATTATCAAATGTTAATATGAAGATTTTGTACTTATACATGAACAGATCTGTTTAAGACTAACAATTATTTTTAATTTATTTGCTAATATAATCTGAATTGGTAAAATTTGTTACTATTATTCAAATTTCATAAGGCCAAACATTCACATTTTCTCATCCAATCATAAAATCTCGCAAATTAAATTCTGTATTCTACTTATAGAAAAGTGCCTCAAACTATTTAGACCTGCCAATCTGATGAAATCTCATTCTGAAAATAATTTAAGCCGTGAATTTGTCAAAGTGACATAAATAAAATTTTATGTATTAAATTTTGGTGCACATAAAAAGTAATAATAATAATAAAGTAAGTGAACGATATACATATTAAACACACAGAAAAAAAAAGTATTTCCATCCTCATGTTTAAGAAGTTGTGATGCCAAAATTTAGGATTTTCATGCAATGTTGAAATTGTTTTCTATATGTATAGTTTTTTCCTTAACAAATTAAAAAGGTGGTGCTAAAATCCACAATTGTTGTGGGTCATTATATTTTGAAAAGAATTTCGACGTTGTTTCTTATTATGCTGCATTTTTTTTTTTTTTTTTTTTTTTTTTAATAATGTATGCTTATAAACTACTATAGCTTAATTACATTTAACGCTCACTATTACAAATCACTATCAGCACAATATGCAGCATGATTTTGATGGCCATCATGCACTCACTCAACCAGCCAATCAGATCATAAAAACAGCACCATCATGGCAATTCTATTGCAGTAACCAACTAAAATTTCGCAATTAAATTTTATTTAAATACTCGTTTGATAAAGATGGGGGAGAGGGGATAAAATTTTGACATCACTTCACCGATATCTATAAAAATAGTACACAAAACACCTATCATGTACGGAGTAAAGTTTTTGCAAGTACCTGCCAAGTTTGTCGTCTTGGCCTGGATCCTTGTCGAAGACTTGGATATTAGCAGGGCCCACTCCCTGGCCCTCCTGAACCACAAACTGCGCCCATACACAAACACACATACATCAATCAAACTAAATCACAGAGCGAGAGAGTACACACACAGTATAACATAGAAACACCCAGCATTTTACATAGCTTTAGCATCAGTGTATTCACATTTTAGCTTGTCACCATCTTAAGAAACAATGTCACAATTATAGCAGTGATACGAAATAATATTTATAAAAGCATAAAGAGGTAAGTTTAATAAGTGCAATTTTAAATTTTCAATTTGTTTTACAACACTACAATTTTATATTATTTTAAATCATATTTATGATCTTATTATTTCATTATCTATGGTTTTAATTTTTTCGTTTGCTATCACACATTAGGTACTTCATGTGGAGTAATTTAATATTCATAAAAATAATCTTTTCAGCTTGACTTATAAAAAAATGATAACTGCACAATTTATTTCTTGTCATATACTTTTTAATTTCATTGTGTGCAAACAGATAGTGTTCTCCTAAATTTATTTTCATGTCACAAAATCTGGTTTTAATACTATTTTCATTACTTTTAAAATTTAAGTAATTTTTCCTAGTAAATGAAACTAAAAATATATATAGCCGTGGCCGTGCCCGCGTAATTGCATTAGGATACTTTTTCGCAAAGGGCGTACTTGCATTTGGCTACTTTCGATGCGTCGCGAGCATCCACCATAAGCTGAACATGTAAAACTGAGTGCAAGTACGCCCTTTGTTGTAGTGGACAAAAATGCAAGTACGCCTTTTGTAAGACAACCTTGAAATGCAAGTACAGAAGAACACCCTTTAAGCGTGGCCACGGTGATATATATATAAAAAAAAGAACAAAAAATAATAATAATAATAAAATAAAACTAAAAGACTTAATTTTTACTATTATTACTATTCTTATCATAATTGTTGCAAAGCTAAAAATTATAAAATTACATAGTTCACATAAGTCTGTAAAAAATGAAATTAAAAAGAAAAAAAATCTTGTTATAGCATGTATAATATTATACCAAACCAATTACAAATTAAATACTCTACATGTTAAACTAGCAAATCTATAATTAGATTACAATAATTTAGTTACATATAATAATAAAGCTACATTAAAACTTTACCACAGGTAGTTATATACACACTCCACACTCTCTTGCATCTAAAAAATAATAATTAAAACAAAAATGATAAATTAGGCATGCCCAACCACCAGTTATACAAGATGATAATCACACACCGCAGCCTCACAAACAACAATGCACGTAATAAGTTTAATTGCAACACCTGCTGGTTCACTTGCGCTTACGTATTTAGTTGCTGTACTTCATATTGGTATACAAAGAGGCACTAAATATCAAGGAATAAAACAATAACAATGTATGAAAAGGTATAATGGGATTAGGTGGGTGACACAAAAAAAGATTTATTATATTTATGATTCTTATTGCAATTAAATTAAAATGCGGTAAATTGAGGTTTATATATGGTAGGTATATCAAACATCATATCTGTAGCAAAGAAGACAAAGGGGAAGTAGGTGCAAAAAATATATAATATACACAAATATGATATAGATCAAGGGAATACTGAACAATCTTACTTGAAGATGCAAAATACTAAATAATTTCCAGTTCCAAAGTTGTTAAAAATGTTAACTGATGGGAGAAAGTTAAGAACTAATGGATCAATAGGACAGATAATTGTATCAAATAAATGCAAATTACGAAACAAATTTTAAACTTCTGGTTTAAAAAGGAATAAACAAATAAAAATTTACAAAATGAATTATTAAAAAATCTATAAGATCATTGATATTTTAAAATTTATAAGTTTAAATTACAGAACATTGCAAAGAAGAAAAAATATAATGCTATGTTACTGGTTTCTTAATTTTGCTGATACAATTTATTATTATTATTTGAGAATAATTGCACCTAAAACTTTATCTTTTATTTATTTCCAAAACTCAAAAACATAAAAGGTGACAATTTGGAAGGATAGGGAAAGTCCAAAATGTAACATTGCCAAGCAAAACACAAAGTATTAATGTACTGCCATAAAAAAAAAGGTCGCCAAAATATAGGGGAACACTTGAAAAGTAAAGGTCCCAAAAATTAAGTTCAATTCATTAAAGGCAAAAACAAATTTACTATTTAAAAAAGGCAATAAAAAGCACCCGTGCATTGCTCATACAGTAAAAAAATTTAAATTTAAAAAAATTGCTTATTATTTAATTTAAACATTTTATTTATACAGCATTGAAATGCAAACCAAATTATTATTTATTTAATTGTTACATATGTCTTCTTCTTAAACCCTAAAGTACTAGATCTCATTTTGAGTACAGAAAGGCATGTAAGAAATGATAAGAAATCATTGAAATAATGTTTTTGATTTACAGCTTATCTAACAAACTTCACTCTAAATTTTAGAAGTAATTTCTAATATTTTAGAGCAATATTCTGTAATTTCATTGCTTTTCATAAATAATAAAAAACAATTCAAATTGAGGTTGATAAGCAAGAAAGCAAGCCACATGCTTACTGCTATACAAGTACAGTGAACCTTTTAAAAGAATGTAGTTAAAATGACAAAATTAATGTAAAAGGCAAAAAATCAGTAATATACACTGTACATAAAAAATTTGAGCAGAAAGCTTTTATTTATTTATTTTTTTTTTTTAAGGGGGGTATATATTTTACAAGAGGATCTCTAGATGCTGCAAGACATAGGATAATATTTAAATAAAAGGTATGAGCATTGCAGGAGTGGTAAAACTGTTAGAGCGAACTGGGCAAGAACATTCAAACACAATGCCCTCTACCTGCCAAGATAGTCATCATTTTGATAACCAGGGAATCCTGGATCCCAGTCCCAGACTTCAATAAGTAGTTCCTGAGCTTTGCGTGATGATATCTCAGCCTTAAACACACACCCACCTCAATGGATGACTTTGTTATAATACTCTAAAATCAAATACTGTTGAAGTTTAACATTCAAACAGCATAATGATATACAAGAAGTTCATTACCTATGCTCGGGGAATGGGGCAAGAAAAAAAAATTATAGCTCCTCTCTTTTTATATGCTGAAATAGGTGCAGAACATTTTACATCGTGTTTTTTATTTTTATTATTAATTTTTTTTTAGCCAGTAATAATTGGTATTAAATTATCACAATTTTTATTGTAATGTCTCTAAGACTTTGGCTTAAGGAGAACCATCCATTAAACTATACTTAAAGGACAAACGAGATGAATTTTCCAAAAGCCTTAGCAAGCATTAAGTTTACTATAACAGTGCTTTTAATTCTTTGAGATGATAATATGTTGTAAATGAAAAAATTGCCATGAAAATGTATTTATAAATTGTGTCATGTTATAAGGAAAGAAGAGGGATATTTAATAGGTATATGGTATATGTGTGACTGCAACCAATGGCCAGCAGGTGTAATTATGTTTTGTAAGAAGGCAGATGATATGAACTGAGACAAACTACAAAAGGTAAAGAAAGAGAAAGAAAGCTGCACTGAAAGCCGTGGCTAGCTGGATATACTGCTGACCTGCCGAGCATGTCGTCTTTCTTAGGTGCCTCATCGTAGTCAAGCAACGTTATCTCCATCGTCTGTGCTGAAGCTGCGTTTATCAACATCTGGAGGAGGAAGCAAGCTAAGCATCATCATTGCTCATAGCATAATCTTAATTAGTATTCCTTGACCATATAATGTACAACTGGGTCAAATAACCATTACTTTTCATTGCAGGTGGATTTTGTTCCCCCCCCCCCTTTTTTTTTTGTAACGCATATATAATTTTTAAAATGTCAAACACCTTTACCAAAAATCTAAACTGTTATTTTTATTATTATTATTTTTAATTCCATCAATAAAAGCTAACATCCTGTTTCTGCTGTTGATGATATATTTTGTTTTTTCCTAACTCGTTTTTAAATATCAATTGATGTCCTATATGATGGGATAAAACTAATCCCTATAGCATTGAAAAAAAAACATAAAAAAATATATTCCAATCTATAGATCAATAACTACAGTATATTATAGAGGAACAACATAATCCAGCATAAGAAATGCTGCCTCAAATAGTTTCAACCCCAAATACCTGAAACTTGGCTTTTACTGAGTAGTTATAATATGGACATGCACATCCTTACTTTAACAATCTATTAAAAAATATATTTACACCAATAATTGTTGAAATGCTCTGAAACTATGTTTAGTGTTTAATAAGGTCAAAGGGAAAAAAAAAAAAAAAAAAAAAAAAAAAAAAAAAAAAAAAAAAAAAAAAAAAAAAAACTTAAAATTACCACACAGGATCTTAGCAAAATATTGAACTATCATTGATAACATAATCCAATAAAGAAAAGTGTTTGCTATGAGCGATGATATTGCAAGAGAATAACATGATTATTATTCAGAGGCAGCTTACTGAAACATAGAACTTTTCTCACTGTCTTAACAAGAATACAGTCCAAAGTTCTTACCTCACACCAGTAGTCCCACTTAGGATTGACATTATTATCAATGATCTGAGTCTTGAAGGTTTGAGCACCAACGTTGACGACTGCATAAGGATCAGACTTGCCCTTGCCTAACATACCAATGTCCATCTTCATCAGGTCCTTGGCCTCAACTACATGCACGCGCAACACTCCCTGTACAGATTTAATCACAACTAACATTAGTTTGGCATGTTATATAAATATAAAATAATAATACCAATAATATTAATTCTATTAATTAAGAGTATGTCATGTATTATAGGGCTGTTATAGGGTCTCCTATATATGACGTCATAACCAGTCAATCTAGGCTAGCTGTGACGCCATATACAAAAGACACCAAAAATAGGAATGATTTTAAAATAAGTTAGAAATCTATGTCAATCATTAATTGTGGCTTTTCAAGTAATTGTATGATTTGATTCGTCATTAAAGAAATTATTTAGCATATTTGTTATGACTTTATATTTAAATTGCTTCATCCAAAATTGAGATTATCAACGATCTCTTTAAAATGATATAGAACCTTGCTGCATACCTCAGGTTCAGGGGTCCTGAGCACTTGGGCAGGCACATCATCACTCAAAGAGATTGGCAGTTTGTTAGGCAGTACCATCATGGCTGCCACTTGCTCAATGATAATACGATGAAGCACATCTCTGAAACAATAGAAAGTAATATAATGGACATATAATGCAACTTTTGTTTGTAAATTTAGTCAGGTAACAAATCAAAGAATTTGAAAATGTAAGTGCAATGGGATGTTTTTTTAACATTGATTACTGTGTAATTATGAAATGGGAGATACGAAGGAAAATAAACCATTGTGCTTAGGTAAAATAAATTTGAAAGAATATGCTTGAGGAAACCAACACAGGTCTTACCATAGTGAAACAAGTTCCATATTTTGTTGAAAAACTTGTTAAGAGGTAAAAAAATTGGATAGCTTTTGACACTAAACTTCAAGAGAAACAGAGTGTGTTATGCCTTTGTTGGTCCTAACAGACCCAGATAGAAACTATTAATGATCATTCAATAGTCTGTAATGAAGTGTAGTAGTGTAGTCTGTAGTGCTGAAAGTTTCCATTATACGTTTGTTTTTTATCTCTGTGCTAACAAGATTTTTTACCAAACTATGGAACTCTCTTCACTATGGTAAGGCCCTTTGCTTTTCTTTCAAATTTATCATAATTATGAAATAGTTTTCTTTTTGGAAAGATTCTATATACCTGAGTCCAGGTAGATCTAAGACATCAACCACACCCACTAAGTTGAAGTCCACATCGGGATTATTAAGGAAAAATATCTGCAGTCCTCCAACTAGAGGCATCTTGGTGATGAGAGGTCGCATCACAACACGTACCATTCCGTGTAACTGAAAACAGACACCATTTTGTAAACTTCAGTTCTGTCAAACTATTAGTGTACAACAAACTTTAAATCAAAATATCTAGGAGTACAATACATTTAACTGGAACAGTTATGTATGTCATTTACAATAAGAATATTATAAATTATGAAATGAAAAACACAGGCCTCATAATGTTAGACTGTATGAAATCTAAATGAAAATATATCTTCCTCAATCCCACATTTTTACAGGAAAAAATATATTTTAAATAACAAAAATAGAGAAAATAGGAGAGAAAATATTCTAGCACAGTATTAAATTAAATGGTACAGTGTTACAAGTTGCAAAGAAGTATGTGCACCAGTACTCTCATTCCGTGATTTTCTATCAAAACCTGTCATCAATCAACAATTGTAAAGTCAATTTTTCAGAAATTATCACAAAAATTAATAAATAAGAGAGAGGGGACGGGTAAGCTAATTACATGATTTGTGAAGGAAAAAAGGTGCAATTTACCTGGAAATCTCGGATTCCTCCTTTGATTCCTTTGACAGTAAATGTGATGTCACAGTCCCCAGCATAACTAAAGCAAATGAAATCTCTTATCTTAATAACCATTAAGACATATTGTTGCAGATTTATGGAACACCGACAGGTGTGAAACAACCAGTGGAAATCACAACAATAATATTGACAAAGATAAGGCTTTTTGTTAAGAAGTGACAAACTCAACTTACTAGGATTATATAATTTATTAGCTTACATAGCTGTTATCACATTACTTGTGATAGTATACAGTAATAAACCTGGTCTTATCTGGTTTAAATGTAACTACATAAACAACTAGTCTTGCAAGTGCAGTATATACTTTAAGCTTTTTACTAATGCTTTTCTTGAAATGTTTTCTTATTCTTATTAAGTATTACGAAAAGCTTTTTTTTTTTAATACCCTATTGAGCAATTATAAAATAAACATTTAAAAGGAGCATATTTCTTATCTACATTTATTTCAATTAACACAGCAGTAAAATTATTTATACTGAAAGTGTCTCCTGTAGCTTCATATGGAATTCAAATAGTTTGGCCATATTTGTCACTATCTGACTTTGCTAATCTGAAATCAGTAAAAGCTAACTTCCTTAAAAGAGCACTTTGACTATATATGTAAATTCACTAAAAGTAGATTAGTTTATGAACTGATAGATGAGAAGTTCTTTGTCCAAGAACTTCAATCCCAATTTAATTTGCCTTTAACCCCTATATTTGAGACGTTTTTCAAGAGACGCGTTGATAAATCTGAGGACATCAACCTGTCATTTTACAATTTCCCGGCCTTTAAAAATGTTACTTGGAAAAATCCAAATGTTAAAAATAGGCACATTGTCACTAGATTTGCAGTGCATGGTTTTCACTTTAAAATTTGCATAATTAAAGAGTACCAATAATGTGGTACCTCATGTAAATGTAAATTGTGTGGTGAGCAATGTGATCAATATCATTTGCCGCAGCATTAGTCTGACAGCATACGCTCAGGAATTAATGTAATAAATGTATACAATTAATTTCATAGTATTCAATATTTTAATTATTTTGTAAATTTATATGTTATGTTGTACACCAAGTGTGTTTAATGAATAAAATTAATTAAAGGAGCATATTTCAATTATAATGGTTTTCTTTCTTTCTTTTTTCTAAATATAAAAAAAAAAATCAACAGCAAAAATGGACATTGATTTTTTTATATCCTATTTATTTATTTATTATTTGTGTTAAAAAAAAATCCTCAAATTGTACCCTATTATTCTACAATCCTAATTTACTGTATGCATTTTAGATTTTATTTCACACTCCAGACATGACAGCAACAATTAAATACTTACAATATATCTAAATCCATGATAATTTCTGTACGAGGTACATTTCTATCATAAACCTTGACTCCTCCAATTCTCGGGGGCTGAAATGTTAAAAAATATTAATCAAACCTATATCTTCTCTATCATTAATTTAATAATCAACTTACCACACTGCCTAGAATGATCCTCTCAAATTTGAAGTCACCCATTTTGAAAGCTGCCAAGCTCTCTTGTAGGATTGGTTCTATTGTATCTTTAACTAGCTCACGACCATAGTGGTTCACATTGGGCCATACAATCTTCAGGATCTAAAACATGCGTTGCAGTTGGTTTTAGAATAATGTTTACAGTATGTATGAGCAAACTCAAGCAAACTCGAGTAAGACTCAAAAATCTAAATTATAATAATAAATGAGGCCTGTAGAATTTACTTAGTTTAATATTCAAGCTCACCTTGTTAAGCCATTCAGCTCTCTCCACATCAGGGAAGAAAACCTTCAAACATAAATTACAAACTATATTAGTATGGAGACACCTCTAAATTAGGAAACAAAACCATCAAGTGTTCCTGTATGGCTGACCACATTAAAAATAAATTTTCTTATACCCATCCTGTTAATTTTGTTGTTGTATTTATTATGTACAGTACCCCAAATGTAGAACTTGTAAATCCAGCTATCACTATATGTATATGTTATATGTGTAGAGATACCAGATATATCTGCATGGTAAGTTTTTCTAAACAATCCTTCATCATATAGCATTTAAAGGCGTAGAACACCTTGAACAAAAAAGTTGTGTAATATCCTAACAAACCTGAAAACCAACGTTGATGTGGCCGGAGTCATTGATTTCTAACTTATTCTCCATTCACAAAATGACACTGGCGGTCACTTACATCACAGCTTGCTTGTTTTATGCGCGTGTAAACTGGGCAAGCTGTGACGTCAGTGACCGCCAGTGTCATTTTGTGAATGGAAAATAAATTAGAAATCAATGACTCCAGCCACATCAACGTTGGTTTTCAGGTTTGCTAGGATATTACACAATTTTTTTTGTTAAAGGTGTTCTACGCCTTTAAATAATTATTCTATAAGACTTCTCAAATTTATATTTATAAATGTCAATTTAACTGTTAATTATGGAGCAATGTAAAGGGTGTCTTTGTATCGCTACCTTAGAGGACAATCCATGTACATATCTGCAAAAACAAAAACGTTCAAAACAATGTACAACACGATGAGAGTTTTGACTTTGCTGCTTTTGCATATACACAGATTGTGCTTTAAAGTAGTGATATGTATTTTATCATAGTTGCTAATTCTGTCTTGTTGTCTCTATAACTTAACAACATCCATATCCATACTGGTGTAAAGTTTGTAGTCTTTGATCAATAAATTGATTTACGTATATTTATTTTATAAACACGCAAGTGTGACTGCAGTCAAAGTAAAGTCCATACAAAACACCAAGTACTCTCACTCAAATAATATACACTTAAATGGCAATCATAACCACTCAACAATGATAAAATAAATATAATTATGGTAAATGTACTAGTTATTGGCAGCTTAAGGTTAAAATTCCTATAGTATTGTTGAGAAAACGCAGCCAAACCAACACTGCCGCAGTTATCGGCACCCTTATTTATCTCAGCCCCCTCTAGTGATAGAAGAGTTTTAAGTAGTGGTATGGCAAATAGATGCAATTCTAAGATGGTTGGTTCTAGATAGAATCTTGTAAACTTATTACTTTCACCGTAAAAAGAGCCTGCCAATATAACTGCAGCGTTTTCGATAACTAGTACATTTACCATAACAATAAAATTCTTAAAAAGTGAGAGTACGTTGTATTTTCTAGGGACTTAATTAAGTCAGTGGTTTCTGAAGTAAAGATACATATAATATACATGTATTAGTATTACTATATAATTAAGAAAATTTGCTCGTAGTGTGTTACATATTAGTCTGGGTGTGGCAAACTATACCCACCTTTAGTTCTTTTATACTATAAAATGCTATGGGATGGCAATAATGATCCTAGTGCAACTATATAATGCATAGGGAAATCTGGGCTGAATAAAAGTGGATATGGTTTCTATCCTAAAGGTTCATGCTTATAGAGGTCGATACATATAAGCACAGGTAACAAGTCTATGTACTGTATGCATAACGTACGTAGTCCTACATATTTGCTGAAATCCCTAGAAATTTAATGTTTTGTTATTCTGTGAAATTTCCTGTTTCAATGACATGAATTAATCCTTTTAGTGTATATACAAAGCATTATTGGATCGAAGTAGTGCATTTGTATAGGCCCATACATTCGATCTGAAAAAAATTTGCACACATGTTCATATTACATCATTCTTACCCAAGAAGGCAGGTCCTGGACCCTAGCTAGGATGACATCTTTTTCATTAGACATTGCAGATGCTTTAGCAACCTCTCTCTTCATTTCACTCTCTTTCTTCCACTCTTCTCTCATGACACAAATCAAAACTGGACCTAGGAGCCAGGCAGCACTCATATTGAAATATCCTAGAAAGTATACGGCCAAAGCTGTCGACAGCTTCTTTCCAAAGTTGTACATGAATCCGAGAACATTGGAGCCTGAAGTTGATGTACTAATAGACATACTTGATTCTTCTGCCTTTTTCTGCAGCATTGCAGCAGACTCGGCGAACTGCTCGCTGTTTTCTGCCATATCAGCAGCGGCAGAGCTAGCTGACTCACTCGTAGTCGCTATCATTAAGGAAAAAAACCTTATCCTCCCTGGTTTAACTTATCTTATAATAAACACAGATGTCTTTATCTTAGTTGAATGCTTAATAACAGTCTAATGTAATGCAAATGCTCTAATTATAGGTTTAAAACTCTGCATACAACGTAATGATATAAAATGGGCGGTGACGTAATGTCACAACAATCAGCTGGACTATTTTTCTTATTTTCGTAAAGGAAACATTTTATGCTATTATAAATATTTATTAAATTTTATCTTATTTTAAAATTTAATTCAATTTTATAATTAGATTGCTATAATTTATTCTTTGTAATGTTTTTAAGTTAAGTTTTGTACTTGACTTATTTGTCTATGGTTTACCGCGAATAAGTTTAAACGTGTAAAATCAGCTCGCACGGCTCGCACATCTTTGCATCTTGCACCTCGTATCATGCAAAATCAAATGCGGCTAGAGAGCTCTCTGAATCTCCAGAAATCAATAAGTGATTTAATGAATTACTCTTAACTCTCATGCTCTCTTTTAATAAATCACGAATCTGCACGATTTATCAATTTATCACTCATCAGCAAGTCTCCGCAACTTTAATGATGCGAACTGCGTAAACAATATGACAATATTATATAAAATTTATAGCTATTTTTATTTTGATAACGATATATTGCAATGAAAAATGTGTAAACATATATATTGCAGTATTTGCAGTTGATATTTTATTATATATATATATATATATATATATATATATATATATATATATATATATATATATATATATATATATATATATATATATATATATATATATATATATAATTATATATATATATTATACGCCTAATAATTTACGCCTAACACGTGTATTTTTCTATTTTATTAATTTTATACTTAAAACTTTTTATATGAATAATTATTTTGAAAATATCCCTTATATGTGCAGTGTATAGTTTCTTAAGAATTAATTATAATAATACAGGCTAGTATGTACCATATGATTCTAGGGTACATACAGTATTCCAACACAAAAGACGAAAGCCTTAATTATTATTTATTTATTTTTATAATTATTAAAAATTATTTGTTTATTAAAATAATAATAGACCCCTTGCACATCCTTGCGCTTTGTCACCATGTTTGTGGTGTCTTTTTCCAGCATAGGGAAAACATCATTTCTCCTAATTTTTCACTTAAAAAGAGTTTATTTCAACTGTACAATTTTTTTTTTTTCATATTCTTCAAACTTATTAGGAGCTAGAAATAAGGCTTTGCGATTGAGCTTTGAAGCTTCTTTTGCTATAAAAAAATATAAAAATGATGTTTTACCTATGCTGGCCTATATGTATTCCTGACCAACAAAATGTCAGCTCTTAAATATGAGTGCAACTGGTTTATAGTTAAGGTCTATACGCTTCAGTATATATTAGAATCATGCTGAAGCATACTCTACATTCTACAATATTTAATGTCTGCCTAATAATTAGTATTCCAACACAAAAGACGAAGCCTTTATTTATTTTTTTATTTTTTTCATTATTAAAATTTATTTATTAAAATAATATATAACAGTAATAATAGGTTGGATATTTTTATACAAAAATTCATTCAAATGATTAAAAATTAAAATGTATAAAGAAACCAAAAAATTTAGCTAAAATTTTTTTTTTAAAAACATCAACACTTGATATTAAATTTACATATAATGTAGCTTATTAAATTATTAACAGTTAGTTTATATAGTACTTTTTTTTTTTTTTTTTCTTTTGTGACAGTTTGAAAGAAAATCTATTGCAGAATACGAATTTCTATAGGTTAAATACATTAGACAAAAATTCAATATGAGCTGATGAACTTGTAAAACAAAATAAGAAAAAGAATCTTTAATTATATAATATAGATGGAATTTTTATTACCCCCATTGGTCATTATGTAAATATTCACTATTCACACATCACTTTTATTGTATATATATTAATTTTTAATTATAATTTCTAAAATGCATTATGAACTCACCAAATTTATGTAAAGCTGAATTTACAGTCTTGTAATAATGTCACGAGCTGAAATTTAACTTATTGAAAGGTATACGTGTGCCATACGTGTGTGTGATATTATATAGAAATCATAACTGTAGTGAAGAGGTGTATAGCGCCTCTGTCGATCACTTATATTGATTTTATGACCATTAAGTAATGTGAATAAATGTATATATATAAAAAAGCATACGTATTAATATATTTTTTATATATTATTCACTGTATTAACATTATCTCGTGTGTGTGAAAATAAAATATTTATGAATTTTAAATTTAGAATTTATGATGCTTGACATCATTATATAGTTATATATGTATAAGATTTATATATATATATATATATATATATATATATATGTGTGTGTGTGTGTGTGTGTGTGTGTGTGTGTGTGTGTGTGTGTGTATAAGATATATATTATAATATATATTGTTCCAATAAAATATTGAAAATTATTACTTATTCTTATTATACCTACAGTATATTCTAGGCTTTATTAAATATTATATAAAATTATCAAAATGGGAAAAAAAATCTCAGAAAATCTAATTCAGAACCATAAATTTTGTAACTTATGCATCTATATGTATCATAAAAATTTCTATCAAGCGTTTATTAAAATAATATTTCGATGATATTATCAATTTTACACTGTATATTAAAGGTATTATTAATCTCTATCTCTAATAAAAAAAAATTTTCCGTAAAGAAGTGTAAAATATACTCGTACCAAATAAAAAGTATTAACGTTATAAGTACTCTAAAATATTTGGCTAAAAATTATAAAGGTTATTATTGCATCATGAAAAATATAATGATATTTTTCATTTGAGGTTTGCACTTATTGTTTGTAATGAAATTTATGACCATCATCCTGCTCTCAAGCAAAGTTATTTAATAATATATTAATGACGAATGCAGTTGAACGCTCACATATTCATTTATATAGTTATTGATTTTATTGTGCCATATAATATCATAAATAAAGAACATTTAAAAAAATTCTAGTAAAAAACTTAATAATTTTATCAGTTTTTATATTTTATATATCTTTATTTTACGTTAAAATTTTACTTTCAACAAATTAGACATAATAATAATGTTATATTTATATTATTTATGTTATACTAATCCTCTATTGTCATAAATTTTACTCAGGAGTAAACTTTTAACTAGTGTTTACAATAAAAAATATTCTCCATATTCCGTATTGGAGACGGAAATTGTATGGCAAGTTTGTCCTATTTAGTTTAGAAACATTATAGACCGCTTCGACTCATATTTAAAAGCCGCTATTTTGTTTGGTCTGGAATCGTCTGGAATACACGCAGGCCAGGATAGGAATTTTTTAAAAAAAATTTTTAATAGCAAACGAAGCTTCAAACCTCAATATAAGCCTTACTTCTAGGTCCTAATAAGCTAATAATAATAACAAATATATAACAATTGATTTATTATAAATTTATAGCAAGCTGGAAAAGTTGATCCAATGCTGTATAAAGCATAGGGAATTATGGTAACTGATAAAGATGTTTGCATAATGATACATATGGAGGAATAATCCATGAGGATAATTTTTGTGCAACATCATCTATAGTTGCGGTGAAGGAGCCAGGAGCCTGTAACGTGAGTATTTATAATAGAGAACCTTAACACTCTAACATTAAGGCCCTCTCTAGATAGAGTATTATAACTTCTTTCCTATAAAATAAAAGATCAAATCTGACATATAGAAAGCGTCAATCTGTATCTGCGTTTCTATATTTTTAACCATCTCGGCATTATTTAAATGCATATATACGTATGGCAGCATGTACCTCTCTCTCTCTCTCTCTCTCTCTCAATTTTGTCATAGAAGATTCTCCCATACCAAATTGTGATGCATATATTATATTTATATCCAGCACGAAGAGGGCAGCTCTCGTTGGTAGAACAGGGCCTGTTGCAAGATATGGTAAGCTGGGGACAAAAATGCGGGAACCCTGCCTTTCCCTAAGTGTACACCAGACTGGGAGCCTTGCGCATATGGATAAACAAAGTCACAGGATTTGGAAAAAAAAAGTACAATAATAATAATAAATACCTTTAGCAACTCTTTCATGTTTTTTTTTATTTTTAATCCTATTATAGATATTATTTAATAGCAAAAATATCAAAATTGTAAGTATAAAAATAATAAATAAAATAAAATATTGCAATATTTTACAGAGGACCATGTATGTAAGTGGGAGATGATACTAGTCATTGGATCCTTTTTGTAGTCTTTAAATAGAAAATATATATATATATTATTATATAAATAGGTAAAATGTGAACTAAAACTGCATGGAATAAAAATCAATATCTCTCTTATGTAACTTTATTTACACTGTACACACACACACACACACACACACACACACACACACACACACACACACACACACACACACACACACACACACACACACACACACACACACACACACACACACACACACACACACACACACACACACACACACACACACACACACACACACACACACACACACACACACACACACACACACACACACACACACACACACACACACACACACACACACACACACACACACACACACACAAATATAATTCTTGACTTTTATTTATTATATTCAGTGGTTGGACTTTTGTCTAACACTGATTAATAGAATAGTCACTAATATTATTACTGCACTGTCACTGTGATTCCTTGGATATAAGTTTTGTAACATTTTAAACCATGTTGTTTTTTTATCAATGATCATTATCAATGATGTGTAAAAACAACGTGCATACAGATCTAGATTCGTTACCTCTACGAGTACAGATATCACTGATATATAAAAATCCAGTTTTAATATCAAATAGATTATTTCCACGTGATTGCATGGGCTGCTATACATTTATAAACTAAAATTAAACCAATCTGGATAGCATTCCTTCTCGCTAAAAGCACCATGCTACTCAAACTTTTGCTTGTGGCCGCTCTATGCCTCGTCAACATAGGCAAGTATTGTATATTTGTAATTTTTAAAAATTTATCTACTATGCATATTCTGTGTTCTTTCCATTATTTAATATAATTTTGATTTTTAGGTGCTTCCTCAAATGAAAGAATATCTGGTGGTTTAAGCGTAAATGCTGCAGACGGATTTTGGATGGCAAGTTTTTATTAGCATATATAATATTAGATTAGAAGTATCATAATATACATAAATATCAGAAACGCATATAACAACTATATAAAAAATTAAAAATTGATAAAAATAAGAATCTTTATTGACCCAGGCAGTTCATAGTAACAGTTATAGTTAGAATATAACAAGCATTGGTCTTGTCAAATATAACTTAAAATTAAATTAATATAACAAATAACAGTAAAAATTCAACATACAATGAATTACACAACTATAAGTACAATATTAATTAGTAAATAAAAACATTATAATGAAGTTTGTGAAAATAAATATTATTATCATTATAATTATCCAATGTTGAATGGGTGGTGAACATCAAAACATCGATGTTATCTATTTTTGAGTTTTTGAATTTTGAAAAAGTAAAGGCCATGTTGGGTTAGATTTAAAACTCATTGTAAAGGTTTGAAAAATATACTAACATTTAATCGGTATTCTATTCGCAGGCATCTTTCCAAACGAAAACGTCAAGTACTGGTTATCCTGAACACAAATGTGGAGCATCCATTTTGAGCCCCGATTGGGTTGTTACACTTGCATCTTGCGTAGTAAAGTAAGTTGGTTTATTAATTTGTTAATGTATTAATATTTTTTTCCCCTTACATCATCATTTATATCATACTCGTTTGTTCCTAGTAAATCCCTACCAAAATACAAACTTTTTTATTTTATTGCACAATAAAATTAAAAAATAATAATAATATTGTACATATTCAGAGATAAATATAAATTTATATGTAAATTTGCATTTATGTCTTTCACAATGTATTGCCAGGGATATAATCTGGGTGATACTTTAATATTTTAGGTCGCCCTAAAATACACTTTACAACATGGGATTTTAATCTCACGTGTGTGTATATATTGTATGTATATATATTATATATATATATATATATATATATATATATATATATATATATATATATATATATATATATATATATATATATATATATATATATATATATATAAGCTCTATTTTTTAATTACAATAATGACTAAAAATTTCGCAACATACTTTTGTTCCCATAGTGCAAGTCTGAGTACACACCAAGTTTATACGAATGCAATTCATGCTTACTATGAGGGTGACAAACATGAAATTGAATACTGGGTCTCACACCCTGACTTTGATCCAACCACAATGAAAAATAACATTGCAGTTGTTAAGGTAACTTTTTTCCCAAAAATAAAACTACATGAATGATAAGATTTTTAAAAAACGCTGTATTTTGAATTTAAGGATGAACCGCATAAAAACATATATGGATCACTAATTACCCAGAGCTGTTGTACAAAAGATTGTGATGATATATTTTAATTTAACATTAACACATTTAATTTCAGCGTATATTTTTTATGACATTAAAAATGTAGCGTAAGTTTTTAAAAGGTAAAAATCACAATCGCGTGTATAAAAGGAAAAGTAAATAATACCATGTGCAATTTTTGCATAGCTAAATATATTTGCTATTTTGGATCATTCATGCAAATCAATTAAATCATTCATGGGACGGTTGATTAAATTTACGTATGAAAATGTATTATGATGGATTTTAAAATATACAGAATTATTCATAATATTACATTTAATTATTTCTTTGTAAATAAATTTGTAATATATATAATACGCTACACACAGTATTAAAATAAATTATGTGTTTAAATTAGCTACTCAAACCTATTTACATAAGTAACGACGCGATGCCAATCAATTTACCTGGTCAAGATTATGATCCAATGCCTGGTCTTGAAATGACATTGTATGGCTGGGGAGCAAGAAATGTAAGTTTTAAGTTGTCAATAAAATCACTCGCAATCACAATATTATCTATTCCATATTGCCAAAACAAGATGGAAGGTTACTTCAACAGAAAATACACCCCTTTTTCTCGGATTCTAATCAAGTTTTAGGAATAAAATTTAAAACCTATTTGTTATTAACTTCATAATATTGCATGGATAACATGTAAATTTTTGGGTATTTGTAGAAAATTGTTTGATTAAAAGAATCTCTGATCTAGTTTTGGCTCGGGTGTACAAGATATGTGCAATTTTTATATTATATGAATTTGCAATAATAATGTATATGTAACATATATTTCTTAAATTTATTGTGTATTTGATTTATTATAACTTTATAGGAAGGTGAAACTTTTTATCCATTGATGTATAAAGCAAGGGGAATTATGGTAATAGATAAAGATGTTTGCAATGCTACATATGGAGGAAGAATTCACGAGGATAACTTTTGTGCAACATCATCCATAGTTGGTGAAGGAGCTTGTGACGTGAGTAGAACACTATAATTTTACACCTTAACAGTTAAAATTTGATCCCTATAACTTTAAAATAAAATTTCAAATCTGTGTGATATGTAGAGAACGCAACAATATGTATCTTTGCTTTTTTTTTATATTTTTAACCATTTCGGCATTATTTAAATTGGTATTAGGTGCCTCTCTCTCTCTCTCTCTCTTGCTAAATTTTGGTATAGGAGCCTCTCCCATATACCAAATTGTAATGCATATATTTATATCCAGCACGAAGAGGGCAGCTCTCTGGTAGTGCAGGGTCTGTTACAAGGTATGGTAAGCTGGGGACAAGGATGCGGGGACCCTGCCTTTCCCTATGTGTACACCAGACTGGGAGCCTTCCGCATATGGATAAATGAAGTCACTGAAGTTTGAAAGAGAAAAAATTTAATATTATATAACACTTTCATGCTTTATTATTGTTTTAAATAAATAATACTCCCTCTACTGTGAACATATCTTAAAGTTATTCTTTTGATAGAAGCATAGAAAAAGTGGTAAATATAAAAATAATCAATATCAGTGTAAAATTTTGCAACTTACAGAGGACCGTGGATGTAAATGCATGGTGGTTGTTTGTACTTTTTATAGTATTTAAATGAAAAATATACGTATACCTATTATTTTATAAATATAGACAACATGTTGCAAATGTGAATAAACTTCTCCATATATATATATTTTTTAAATTGTTTTTATTTAATAATTAACTTTTATTTGTTTAGTTGTTTTTGGGGAGGCCGGAGGTTGAAGGGTAGAATAATCTGCACGTTACTTATTAGCAACAAAATAAAGTAAAACAATAATTTTGTGCATATTATACATGAAAAAGTCATTTTATCTTGAAAAATCATATTTATTTTTTCTAACTTTTAAGATTTTTAAAAAGTATTATAGCATCAAAAAAACTTTAGTATCTGGCAAGCTGAAACTTATTTTTAGTTAAAGGAGAAAATTTTGGGTAGTTTTGGTGGAAACATGAAAAAAGTCAAAATATCAAAGAAGCAGAAAACAAATTTTTCTCTCCTGGACAAAAAAAAAAAAAAAAAAAAAAAATACTTGCTGAACAACTAATATTAATAATATTGAAATAATAATATTATTTAATATTGAATTAAATTTGCCGATTTTCCACGTTCTAAAAATTTGAGTTTTTATTGCATGACTCTAAAACGAATACTACAATATATATTATACTTTTTTTAACCACCATAATATAGATAATTTTTAAGAAAAATCATAACCCCCGAGTTATTTGAAATATTTATTATTATTATTATTTTTACTTTTGGACGATCTTACTTAGTTATATGAACTAATTAAATATTAATATATTTAAATAGCGTATAACATAATACGATACTGTAGACACAAAACGCACAAAATAACACCCCCCTATAGAATTTCATGAAATTAATATATTTTGTAGGGGGGGCCCTAAATATGATAAATTTCGAGTTTTAGGTTGAGCCAATCAAAACTCGAATTTTAGGGCGCGAAATTCAAAATAGAAAAGCTTCATAGGAAAAAGCTTTTATAGGAAGCTTCATAATAAAAAATAAATATTATAATTTAAATAATCAGTTTATATTTTTTTCATATACTAAAATATCCCATGTATCCACTGGCATAAAAAATATCGATTATACTGTAATCGATTGTACAGGAAAAATCGATTAATATGGCCCAAAATCGCAACTTTTGGCTATAGAAATATAGCTTTTTCTCCTGAACCACCGCGAATTTTGAAATGAAACAAATTTCAGAAATACATGACAATATACCTATCTCAAAAAAATTAACAAACATTTTTTGTCTGCGTTAACAGAATTACGCAGGAGCTTCAAAGTTAGCCATTTTTGAAAAATGTTTGAATTTTGCGATTTTCAAATGCGATTTTTTCAAAAAGTGGTACTTTAATTTTTCTTATTTTTTGATATATATTAGTCCAAACCTTGTTCTTTACATTGATATAGGTTTCAGCTTGCAAGATATAAAAATAATTTTTTTACGATTTTTTTAAACAATCATTTTTTTCAAAGAGTGATTTTGTGTATATTTCAGTTATATGATTTGTTGGTGCAAGAAATTATGTTTTTATGTTTCATGAATATTATAAAATATAAAAGGGTTCATCCTAGTCACCACCCACCCACCCACTGACCACGCCTCCTTTTTTTTTTTTTTTTTTCTGAAATTTGTTTCATTTCAAAATTCGCGGTGGTTCAGGAGAAAAAGCTATATTTCTATAGCCAAAAGTTGCGATTTTGGGCCATATTAATCGATTTTTCCTGTACAATCGATTACAGTATAATCGATATTTTTCATGCCAGTGGATACATGGGATATTGTAGTATATAAAAAAAATATAAACTGATTATTTAAATTATAATATTTATTTTTTATTAAATTAGTCCTATGAAGCTTTTCTATTTTGAATTTCGCGCCCTAAAATTCGAGTTTTGATTGGATCGACCTAAAACTCGAAATTTATCATATTTAGGGGCCCCCCTACAAAATAGATTAATTTCATGAAATTCCATAGGGGGGTGTTATTTTGTGCGTTTTGAAAAAATGCAGGCACAGAGCTCAATACGATAAATCCAAGTGTAATTTTAGTGTTATTCATTTTATATTTTATAATCTTCACATCATAATTTTTAAATAATTATGGTATTAGTGCTCTTTATAAATATAAACAGTATTATAAATAAATTATACTAATATTAACTTACTTATTATAAACACTTAAAAGCGTAGAACACCTTGAACAAAAAAGTTGTGTAATATCCTAAAAACCCTGAAAATCAACGTAGATTTGGCCGGAGTTATTGATTTCTTATTTGTTTTCAATTCAAGTAAGCCGAGCGATCTGTGACGTCAGTGACCGCCAGCGGCATTTTCTGAATGGAAAATATAAATTAGAAATCAATTACTTTCGCCAAATAAACGGTGAGTTTCAGATTTATTAGGATAATACACAACTTTTTTGTTAAAGGTTTTATATGCCTTTAATTGTTAAACTTTTGTCTATTGTCCAGAATAAATAATTTTTTATAATTTTATTTTTAATCACTAACATATGGTTGTGACTCCTTTGATGTTTTATTAAGATTATTGTCGCATTTAATACCGATTTGGGATTTTTTTTTATCAATAATCATTATCAATGTTGTGTAAAACTTACGTGCATAATATATGTATACATTACCTCTACAAGTACAGATATCACAAATCACTCATATATATATATATATATATATATATATATATATATATATATATATATATATATATATATATATATATATATATATATATATATATATATATATATATATATATATAATCAGTTTTAATCTAAAATAGATTATTTACACTCGATTAGACTGTATAATATGTATATAAATTATAAACTAACATCAAAACAATCTGTATAGCATTATTTACTATTTCGCTACGCACCATGCTTCTCGAACTTGTGCTTGTGGCCGCTCTATGCCTCTTCAACATAGGCAAGTAATTGTGTAATTGTATTATTTTTTTTAATATCTACGTTTTCTTTCATTTATTTTTATATAATTTTAAATTTTAGATGCTTCCCCGAATGAAAGAATTTCTGGTGGATCAGAAGTTAAATATAGAGACGGATATTGGATGGCAAGTTTTTATTATTATTTAATTTATAAATATATTATAACAACATAACATTGAAAGTATCATATTATAAACTGTATTTTATATAATACAGAAATATTAGATGCAGATATAATAATTGCAAATTAATAATTAAAACTAATAGATTTTAAAAAGTAAAACAACATGGTATAATATGTATGTATAATATTGGTATATTTAGGTTAGATATAAAATTCATTATAAAGGTTAAAAACAGTAAAATATATAACATTTAATCAGTATATTATATTTAACAGACCTCTTTCCAAACGAAAACGTCTATTACTGGTTATCCTATACACAAATGTGGAGCATCTATTTTGAACCCCGATTGGGTTGTTACACTTGCATCTTGTGTAGAACAGTAAGTTTGTTTACTATATATATATATATATATAAATATATATATATATATATATATATATATATATACTTTTATATTCTTTAATTTGTTAATATTACTGTGTAAATAAAATAAAAAGTTTGCATTTTTGTAGTGATTTAGCTAGAAACAAACGAGTATTTAAATAATAATAAAATGGAATAAGGAACTTTTTTTTATACATTATATATATATATTTATATATATATATATATATATATATATATATATATATATATATATATATATATATATATATATATATATATATATATATATATATATATATATATATATATATATATATACAAATGTATAAAAAAATCCTTCCATTTTATTATTATTTAAATACTCGTTTGTTAAAACTGAAATTTCTCCCAATTCTCCCAATTCTACAAATAATTTTTTTTTTTTTTAAATGTGTTTGATTTATACATTTGAGAATTTCAGGTTCGATAAAATTAAAAAGTTAGTACTAATAAAGAAACACAAAAGTATGGGTGTACTCTTATCGCAAATGTTTATCATTTTCAAAACCATTTCTCGCCTGCCTGAGCATTATTGGGGTTTTAACGTATAGCGATAAAAAATTTATCGCATAGAATAATTGCATTGAAACTTCATTATTTTTATTACGTGCTATATGTTTAATCGCAACAACCTTGGTTATTATCTTAGTAACAGTGATATACATAATTACAATACTCAACACCACAGTAAAGTTTCAGTCCCAAAACATAAATCAAAATTATTTGAAAGGAGCCCTTATTATGTAACAGCATAAATTTATGATAATCTACCGTCTTTAAGGCGGCAAATAAGCTACTGCGGGATTTGACTAAAAAATTGTAAAGAAAGAAAAATCTGAAATTTTCCACAGTGATACATTATGATATGGTACAAAAATGTAAAAAATTGGAAGGTCACCATGCTAGTTTTTAAATTATGAATCTTTGAAATTTTAGTCCCATAATAGCTCATTTTAATTTCAATAATTATTTTTTCACTTATCTGATGGTCACGGGTTCTACAAAATTTATCTTAGGTAGCTGTTACAATTAACTTTGAAATGGCATTATAAACTTTCAAAGTTTTCTTTTTAAAATTTTGAGATACAAGCCATCTAAATACAACCCTTAATTAGAAACGTTAATAATGATACTTTATTCCAGAACCGCACTTTAAAAAATATTGATATTTAAAGAATATTACATTCTACCTGAATTTTATGATCCCAATTCGAATATTGATGATATATATTTGTGTTATGTTAATTTTTCTTTGCACTCACTTGTCAGTACAGTAATAATGTTAGTTCATTGCTAAAAATTATTGCAATATAATAATAGCAAAGTATATTTATATATTTTTTTAATTTCCTTGCAATAATTAAATGAGCATTGTCTTTTCAGTATTATAATAAAATGTTATGTGGAGTGTTGAATAGTTCTTAAATAATAATGATAATCTTAAAATGTTCATTGCTCCCTGAAACTTCTACACGCACAATAGCGTATGTTTTAAAGTTGTATATTTGAAACTCGCGAGCACCAGCGAGCAGAATTTCACAATAAATGGCATACAAAATCTTCAAAATTATTATTTATTATTTTGTGTATATAAGTGCTTACTGTATTGTACAAATCGTAAGCGTTTGAAGTGGGGCCCGAACACATGGTTTTTGAAGGGGGCGGGAGGGGGGGCAGGGGGCAATCGCAACTTTCGTTATAAGGTCAGGCCGGCCAAAAGCCCAACAAGTAAGGAACTTACATTTTGTATTATGATTAAAGGCTAAAAAGTTTGTAATTCGTAATACACTTTCAATCCCCTAGTGCAACACTGGACGATTACCAGGTTCATACAAATGGAATTCATGCTTACGCTGAGGGTGGCGTACATGAAATTGAATCCTGGGTCTCACACCCTGACTTTGATTCAACCACAATGAAAAATAACATTGCAGTTGTTAAGGTAAGAAGAACAATAATAATAATTTAGAAGAGTTGAAAATACCCAACGATAAAATTCGTAACACGCTGATAATTAAACAAAGTATAATTTTGAAATTAAAATAAACTGTACGAAAGGTATCACCACCATTATAGTATATTAGAGGGCATGTTGTGCATGGTTGTGATACTATTTTGCCATTTAATTTTAGCGCATTATGTGTTTCATTTCTTAGAATTGAAAACTTAATACAATCGTTTGCAAGCATGGAGAAGTAAATATCATGCAATTTTTGCGAGCCAAATGTGAATGTTATAGAGATGTACTATTTTAATGATTCAGGTAGAAAATAGAAACATTAATTAGTTTGATAAAATTTTACTTTGAAAATACTACAAAGAATCGAATAATGACATATAAAAACTCATTCATAATATTACTTAAAATTATTTCTTTGATTACATATTTATAATGTATATTGAATTTTGAACTTGAACACAGTATTAAAAATATGAGACGTTTTTAATTTAGCTGGCTCGACCTATTTTCATAAGTGACGACGCGATGCCAATCAATTTACCTGGTCAAGACTATGATCCAATGCTTGATCTGGAATTGATTTTGTATGGCTGGGGAGCAAGAAATGTAAGTTTTAAGTTGATTTGTAACTAAAATAACTCACGATCACATTCCGTTTCCTCATATTCCATTGCCAAAATAAGATGAGATGTTACTTCACCCGGAAGTACGCCTTTTTTCTCGGACTCTAATCAAGTTATAGAATTAAAATTTAACTCTAATACTCATTTCAATTTTATATATTGATCATCTGTAAAATTTTACCGTTTATTTGGGAATTTTTTTTTGAGAAAAGGGGGTGCATCCTTTTATAAGAATATCTGACCTTGTTTTGGCCGTCGGTGTACAAGATAGGTGCAAGTTTTATGGATTTGTAATGATCATATTTATAATATAATTCTAAAATGTATTATCTGATTTACTATGCATTTGTAGGAAAATGGATACTTTTCTCCATTGATGTATAAAGCAAGTGGAATTGTGGTAATAGATAAAGATGTTTGCAATGCTACATATGAAGGAAGAATCCACGAGGATAACTTTTGTGCAGCATCGTCCATAGTTGGTGAAGGAGCTTGTACCGTGAGTATAGCACTGAAACACTAAGGTCCTCTAGAGTATAATTTCACTATAACTTTAAAATAAAATATTAAATCTGACTTTTCATACCTATATATAGAAACCACTATATGCGTTTTTCTATATTTTTAATCGTCTCGACATTATTCAAATGCATGCATGCAACTCCTTCTCTCTCTCTCTCTCTTTCTCTCTCTAAATTTTGACATAGAAGACTCTCCCATACCAAATTGTGATGCATATATTTATATCCAGCACGAAGAGGGCAGCTCTCTGGTATTGCAGGGCCTGTTACAAGGTATGGTAAGCTGGGGACAAAAATGCGGGGACCCTGCCTTTCCCTATGTGTACACCAGACTGGGAGCCTTCCGTATATGGATAAACGAAGTCACTGGAGTTTAAAAGAAAAAGTATAATAATAAAAAAATACTTTACCAATACATTTCCATTTTTTTTGAACCTATCTATTCAATGATCTATATAATTGTATAATTATAATTATTAGTGACATAATTATAAGATGACATTTAATAGCAAAAATATAAAAATTGTAGATTAAAAAATAATCAAAATCACTAAAAATTGTTGCAATATTTTACAGAAGTACCGCGTGTATGTAAGTGGGTGGTGAATGGTGATTGTATACATTTTGTAGTCTTTAAATAAAAATGATATAATTTTATAATAATGAATAAAAAGTGAACTGTATACTGCTGCATGGAAACATTATAGTAAATTATCTTCTTCTTCTTTTTTTTTTTTTTTTTTTTTTTAACGTAGAAGGTGACCGACTTGGACCTGAAATCGCTAATAGAAAAATTATATTTTCACAACAATGTTGTTTACATAATTTATTTCCAACAAAACAAACACTATCTTTTTAAATAAAATCGAGTAAATTTAAAATATATATTTTTGTTCCGATAACATTTTTAATAATATTTTTAAATTTAAAAAAGTTTCTAAAATTCTAATTCGACTAAAATTTGCCACTTAAATTTGAATTTCTACATTTACATGTTATCTTTAAAGTAGAATAACTTAATTATTTGATCGTGTTTTTACATGTTTGACGTAACTAAACTTTCAAGTACCCTTTCTTCTTTTTTTTTGTGTTTATATTATAATTCGCGATCGTCTAGTTTGCGAGCTATTAGTCGGTCACATACCCCCTTAATAAAAAAAAAATGTATATATATATATATATATATATATATATATATATATATATATATATATATATATATATATATATATATATATATTACACTAATCTTAAATTTTATCTTTTAGATTTATTATACTGGTTAAGTTTTTTAACTATACAATAAGTTTATGAGTATCTTAGAAACATTTTTGTTACGTGTTTAAATCGTTCAAAAAAACAACAACTTTTAACTGTAATGACAAATATAAACGTACAATCATTAAAACAACATCTTCAGTTAAGTATTTTTAACTAAATATTTTCAGAGGAATACACAATAAGTTATGAAAATATCTAAATCGATGTTTTCCCACCACAGTCAAATTATATTTTAAAATGTGCCATGCAAGATACCCTCATTTGAGACATTGACCAGATCATGAATGATCGTGACGTCACAAAAACAATTTATCAATCAACTTTTACAATAGAATAATATACGCATGTTAGATTTTATTACATTAGCCAATTTAAGCATTACAATGGGGAACATTTTGATTCAAATACGTTATGACTAGAGACCGGATTTAAAGTTTTTCAACATTTTTTTCTGCCATATTTAGGTCACTTTTAATGAAAGATGAGTGTGAATTGCGCAATTTTAAGTCGTTTAATACCCATTTATTTTCAACATTTTCAACATTTTCAACATTTTTCAATATTTTCAACATTTTTAATGTTTTTGCAACATTTTGCAACATTTTTCAACATTTTTGCATAATATTGCATCAAAAAAAAAAAAAAAAAAAAAAAAAAAAAAAAAAAAAAAAACGAAAACGAAAACGAAAACGAAAAAACGTAAAAACGAAAATATCACAATTTTAGGGTGAAATTTTTAATTACTACATAACTTAGCTTAACATTGGAATAAGTTGGTGCCATTAAAATTTGATTTTTTTTTGTATGGTTGCTAAAATTTCAGAAAAAATCAATGGTAAAAATACATTAAATAATAATAATTGACTTGTAGAAATCCAGGTTTTAAGATATTTTTCTATCTACTTAAATTTTCAGTTTACAATTTTTTTCAACGTTTAGATAAAAAGTCCATATCTCTCAAATTCAAATTTTTATCCCAAAGATTTTCGTTGTTATTCAATGTACTGTATAACAACTACTTAAAAAAAAAAAAAAAAAAAAAAAAAAAAAAAAAAAAAAAAAAAAAAAAAAGCAATACTATTGTTAATTATTACAACAATAAAAAAACACGTTATTATCAATTAAAATTTATCAATAAATTTATACTTAAATAAAAATGTATTATCAATTAAAATTTACCAAAAAGTTTAATATTTAAAACATGAATAATTATATATAAAAAAAGTGTTTAAGTATTTTTTATACCGAGTTAAACCATTTTATAAAAATTAAAAACTATAAATTGTGGATTATTTAAAAAACATTTATTTATAAGTAAAAAAAAAAAAAAAAACATTAACATTATGAATTTTGTGTCTATACTAATTTAAAATTGTAACTGACTGTACTGTTAAACAGTTGGGTTAAATTGAGAGGTTCTGTAGCCTGATTTCGCCCAATAAAAAGCCGTTAATTATTATTAATTATTATTATTATTAACTACCGAAAATACTACTGAATATTTTCAGAGCTCATCATAGTTGTCAGATGAGGGATTTTTTTTTAAATTACCATATAGGGTATCATGAGTTTATTTTATTATTATTATTATTTTTTTTATTCACTCTGTTTTTAATTTTGAGTTAACATTATTACATGCGACGTCACCAAAAAAAAAAAAATAATAATAATTGGCTTATTAAAATATCAAAATTTCGTAATTCAAATTATTTAATGCTCTCCCCCCCCCCCCCTCCCCTATATTTTGTATTAATTTTATTCTACGATTTCATTAATAAAACAATTAAAATTGTTGTTTGTTAGCTTTTGTCATGCGTTGTCCTATATTATGGTGAAAAAAAAATTGAACTAAAATCAAAGTTTATGTACTTTTTTTTTCCACCATATAGGACAACGCATGACAAAAGCTAACAAACAACAATTTTAATTGTTTTATTAATGAAATCGTAGAATAAAATTAATACAAAATATAGGGGAGGGGGGGGGGGGGGAAGAGCATTAAATATTTTGAATTACGAAATTTTGAGATTTTAATAAGCCAATTATTTTATTATTTTTCTTTTTTTTTTATGACGTCGCATGTAATAATGTTAACTCAAAATTAAAAACAGAGTGAATAAAAAAAAAAATAATAATTAAATAAACTCATGATACCCTTTATGGTAATTTAAAAAAAAAATCCCTCATCTGACAACTATGATGAGCTCTGAAAATATTCAGTAGTATTTTTGGTAGTTGTTATACAGTACATTGAATAACAACGAAAATCTTTGGGATAAAAATTTGAATTTGAGAGATATGGACTTTTTATCTAAACGTTGAAAAATATTGTAAACTGAAAATTTTAGTAGATATAGAAAAATATCTTAAAACCTGGATTTCTACAAGTCAATTATTATTATTTAATGTATTTTAAACATTGATTTTTTCTGAAATTTTAGCAACCATAAAAAAAACTTGTAAAAGTTTGTGTAATCATTGCGGAAGCATAAATAAACAATTTTTGTGCTATTTTATAAATTTCAACATTTTCAACATTTTTCAACATTTTTACCAAAAAGTCAACATTTTTCAACATTTTGCCAACATTTTTGGCTCAAAAAATCACCTTTTTTTGTGACATTTTTGTCAAAAAAATCAACATTAAATCCGGTCTCTAGTTATGACATATAGTCATATGTAACAAAATATTGAGAATGCGTGCAAATAAAATTTTATAAAATGTTTTTATATGTATTATTTTATTTTGTTGAGTTGTAGGAATATAAATTACAAATTCTCAAGCTAAAAAAAAATAAGTAAAAAAAAATATATAGGTAGATTGTTTTCCATTGTAAATGCAACATTACGAATACTTCACTACCGCACCTGATCTGACTTAATTACTGATGTATTAACTATAGTAAATTCTGCGTTCAACTTTCTCTTTAATAATATAATAATAAAGTTTATCTCGTATACAGAGGCTATTTCAGCCATATATATAACACAAAACTTAACTGCTATAATGGTAAGTCAACAATAATGTTGTTGATGTTGTTGTTTTTTGCAATATATAGTTGGAACATACAAAATTGCATTTTAAGGATAGCGATTGATTGAGACATAACAATTTCTTAAAGGAGAATTGAAATGGCATCTATACTTCTATACCAAAAACAGTATAGCAATAGACATATTGTTTTATTTGTTTTTAATTTACACTGAAATATATTTCCTGAAATATATTAACATTGAATTTCGCCATTAAATTTTGGTAAATACAGTCATTCAGTATTCATTCAGGTATGGATTGGGTCCTCTGGGGCCAGTCGGTAATCTAGGTAAATTAAGATTTAAAAAACGCTTATTATTTTATTTTTTATTTTTTGCCTTAAATTGAGGGGGGGGGGCAGTCGGCAAATTTAGTACAACCTTCTCTTATATGGCTAATCTGAGTCACTAAGTATTTTTTTAAATTATTTTTGAAATAACCAATGAAAAATAATTTTAAAAAATGTTCATATAATTTAAAAGTAATAATAAATAAAAAGATACTTAAATTTGTAAGTGTGTTACATGAAAATTGAATTGATTCAGTGTAAATTTGAATGCTGAAAACAACGCATTCATGGTTTTGATATATACTAGACTGCATGCAAATATTTGTCTGTGAGATTTTTTTTATATTTGAGGATGCTGCATGCGACTTGCGACTTCTATTATGTATCTCGAGTCGTATATAATGTGCAGCACGCTATAGTCATCTAGTAACCACTAACTCAGCGAGTGTGAAAGTCTTCAAGATGTACGAGTCGCGGTGTCAAGCTTGATTTACATTATCAATATATGCAAATATTTATCAACAATGGCAGATATTGATTTTGATGCAGTATTAACTCAAGTAAGTTCTAATTATATTAACTGGAATATTTAAATTTATAAAATTAAATGTTTATTCCGCATTACTGCTCGTATGCCGCAAAAACTACACTTCAATATTTTTATGATACATGCATAAATGCACTTCAAAAAAAAAAAGTCTACCCTATGGTCGTATAACACTCAATTATCTACAAACTATAAGCAATTCAGTTTTTACGAACTGTAACGTGTTTTAAGATCCATATTTTAAGTATACTATTATAAAAATTTTAATATCGTAATAGCTAATTTTATTATCTATTTTATTTTTAAGAAATAATATTTTTAAATAATTTTTCTCTTTATATAACTTTGAAATTATACATCACAGTATGTTCAATAAGTATAGGCAGTATTATTACTTTTGTGAAAAAAGTCCAAATGAATTTTAACAATTTTTTTTATTACTTCATGACCATGATCGAAAAAATCATGCATCAAAATCACTCGAGCAGATTTTTTTTTCAAAATTGTCTTTACTGATATTTCAGATTTATTGTTAATTTTGATTTAGATTGCGTTCTAATTTATATTAAGTTTTTAATAATTATTATACTTTTTGACAGATTGGAGAACGTGGTCGCTACCAAAATCGACTTTATTACCTCATTTGTATCCCCGCAGCTTTACCCGCGGTTTTCCTGGCCTTCAATCAAGTAAGTACGTCAATTAATCTCTAAATAAACTTTAAATAAAATCAAGCAAGAAAGGATTATTGAAAATTGAGAAAGAAAATAATATTTAAGGCTTAAAATATAGAGTTTGCAAATTGAATATTGATAATGTATTACTTCAATAATAATTATAGTAAAAAATAAAAACTTTTGATCGAAGTATACAGTATGTTGTCTTGAGCAGGACATGTGATATAACCGCAGTTAATGATATATTATAGCAAATGTGTAAATTATACATTACATTATGCGTCAACAAGTTCCTTTCTATTTTCACAAGACAATTCAAGTATACAATTTTTAGTGCAGAGCATAGGAATCAAAACACTCAGATTTCAAATAATAAACTCTATATAATTATAGCATTTGTTATAATACTTATAGAGTTCATTGAGCCTGAAATTAATTTAAAGAAAACTTAACAGTTTAAAATTACAAAATTGAACTGATAACAAAGTTTACACTGTGTTCATGAGTTTTTTTTTATGTTTTCTGCGTGATTGTTATATTTTAACACCTTATCATATGGTACCTTGGCCTTCATGTTTAAAAGTATACATCTTACAAATATTTGTATGTAACACAAATCTTCAAACTAAAATGTATACACTTGATTGTGATAACATATTTTACCAATTAAAAACTTGCATGCTAAATTGTCAATATTATTCTTATGTAGCAATAAAAAACGCTGAATAGGGTGTATCTGCATGAGGTCATATTTAATGCACTTGAATGCCATTCTGGAGTAATGAATAGCATTGCTCAGCATAGGACAAAAACTTCGTTTTTTTGGGTATTTCTAAGGGAAATCGTTAGATTATTTGATATTATTATTTTTCTCATATACTTGAAAACCTAATAACAGTATCAATGCACTCAAAAATATTGCTTAGTATTTTTAAAACTGGCAAAATAAGTCATTTTCCCATAGTGGCCTATTGAGTTATCCAACATGGCGCATAGACCCTCTAATTAAAATGGTAAAATATATTATTAAAATCATGTGTGTACATATTTACTATATTTATTATAAAATGAAGCTATAAAATATGAAAACTTATTATATATATTTTCATATTCCATAATTAAAATTGATTGTTTCATTATTTCAAGTGGATGAGTTTCATTTTTATTTATTCAATAGCAATTCACTTTTAAATGAAAAATTAGACACATTTAACCACTGAAAATAAGTATGCAAGCTTTTTCTGTTACTCTCTCTCTCTCTCTCTCTCTCTCTCTCTCTCTCTCTCTCTCTCTCTCTCTCTCTCTCTCTCTCTCTATTTTGTACCTTTTACCAGGTATTCGTGTCAGCAACACCTGCCCACTGGTGTAAGGTACCTGAGCTTGATTCTGTACTGCCAAGTGATGAGGTTAAATTGGCTGCCATACCATACACTCTGCGCTCTGATGGGTCACGTGACTTCAGTTCGTGTCAAATGTACGACGTGAACTTCACGTCTCTTCTTCTCTCCTCATCACCACTCACCCCTCAGCCTGATTGGAACGTGACTTCGTGTACCAGTGGGTGGCACTACGACACTACGAACTATGATAATACTCTAGTCATGCAGGTCAGTGACTGTTTCACTTATTTTCAATTATATGTGCACCAACAACTACATTAAAACTTATTGTTTTATAGCTAAAATGGTTTTGAACTCAAATAGTTAATTAAAATTTGAAGTTTTTATTTTAGTTATTTTTACTTTGAATGATGCACTTTCGATCGTACACTTAATAAATAAAATTATAATGGTTCATAGTTTGACTTGGTGTGTGATAAATCTTGGTGGATCGCAACTTCAACGACATGCTTCTGTGCAGGATCTCTCATTGGAAATGTATTATTTGGATATATTGGAGACAGGTACTAACTTGAGTAGGAAGTGGAGGTGTACTTTTAACATATTGAACTTCAACACATTTTTTTTATCGTAATTTTAAGTTTGTTTCAGTTTTAAGAACTGTTTTCTGGCTAACATTTTATATATTTCAAAAGTATTAAAAAAAAACTTTAAATTATAAAATATGGCTTTAAACATTAAATATATCCTGAATTCATATAATAAAATGCTTATTTGCACTTACTTATAAATTTTAGAAGTCAATTGCATTAAATGTCCATGAAAATTTTCCTATAGAAAGTGATATTTAAAAAAAGAAAAAAAATTAATTATCAGATGACTTCTTATACCTTTATTATATAAATTTCAGATTAGGGCGACGTCCCGCGTTCCTTCTTACTGTATTTTGGCATGTGATGATATCCATCCCCACTGCGTTCTCCACTAACTATTTCATGTACACTGTGCTGAGGTCTCTGAATGGACTCGTCTTTCCTGCATTATTCCAGCAACCCTTCATACTAGGTATACAAGTCGTACAAAATGTAAAGTCTCCCATTGCTATATAAATTTAATGAATGTATTTTCATACTAAAAGAATACCGTGTATATGTAGAAGTGTAAAACTGAACCGATTAGCATTTGTACACACCATGGCGTTAACACATTTTACAATTTAAAAAATTCGTGCTATAAATATATGCAATTTTATATTATATTATCATGGGAAATCACGCGCTCAATTTAAATGATAATATATATGATCACTCTTGTGTATACTGTATACATATCATTCAATAAATAATGAAGTAATATATATGGTCCATCAATGTATCAAATCAATGCTTTTCAGCGTTAGAACTGATGGGTCCAAAGCACCGTACTTATGCAGGGATGCTGGTGTGTATATTCTTTGCTATGGCTCTTGCTCTACTAGCGACGCTCACTCTCGTCTTACGTGATTGGTTCTCACTTCTCATCTGCACCTCTACACCTTTCGTCTTTCTCTTTAGGTACTGTGAACTTTGTATTACTTTGATATCTTTCATTGTTCAACTTATCCAGCTATTCCTATTATTTATTAACTGCTTCAGAACCACAATGATTAATGACCACGTTGAATTTAAATTCAATCTATCTTTTTAATTGTATCATTATTACTATTGGTTTATCAATTTAAATTATAAAAAATATGTAGAGGATACTACATTTTTTTTAAAAAGTAATTTTTTAAAATTAAACGTATTTTATTATTAATAACCTCAATATATACTCGTCATATCACACTAACTACTATTATTTTTTTATCACTGCTACCATATTTGACTTGCATCATGTTTATAAGGAAATGTATCAGTAAAATACCATATAGCACTTGTTGACAGGTATTTACATAACACACACACACACACGGTAAATGATAGTACAAATAAATATTTATTTAAAATGTCTTTTCGGTGTAGTTACTACTGGATTATCCCGGAGTCTCCGCGTTGGCTGCTCAGCAAAGGACGTGTGGACGAGGCGGAGAAAATCGTACAGAAAATGGCAAAAGTCAACGGTCATCCTGTGCAACCTGACTTTCTGCGTACCGTTCAGGTGAGACAAAATGTGATTTTGTGAACATAAATAATGAATTATAATTAAGATAGCATCTAATTTTTAAGTCTGGCAAAGTTTTTGCTATAAATTAGTTTACTGTAATTAATAATATACAATCTACAACAATTAACTCACTTGCATATTTGTTATACTATACATGCTTTATAAAGCTTTATAATAAAAAAAAATAATAATAATAAAAAAAAAAAAAACGAACAGTTTCTAAATTTATAGAATCTTAATTATTTTACTGTTGCTGTAACAATCAAATATCCAAATAAACAATTTGAATGTTTGTCACAGCTCGAGCAAGCAAAACTAAACCCTCAGCATCAAACTAGCAATAATAAAGTGAACGTCACTCCTATTGACATGATGAAGCGGCCTGTATTAAGACGAACTTTTCTGATAGCCACGTTGGATTGGGTGACCAATTCCGTCGTATATGCAGGCCTTAACTACAACTCAGGTAACCTCGGAGTGAGTGACCAGAGTGCCTTCATCCTTGGAGCAGCGGTAGAGTTGGTCAGCTGCCTTATGGCGTGGTGGGCTATGGACCGTTGGGGTCGCAGAAACACCGTCGTATGGTCCATGTTGGTGGGTGGTCTCGCATGTGTCTCCTGCGGCGTTGTACCGGATGGTAAATACATTATCATGCACGTAAATAGGCATCTAATGTCAACAAAAGTTATGGAAAAGATAATAATTTATTTTCAATGAAATTGGGGGTATGTTTTCTTGAAAACGTTCAGTAAAACAAAATTTATATTTCAATATGATTACAGTAGAAAATATAATATAAATACAAAATGCTCGTTCCTACCGTCCTCGAGCCGAACGGTATAGTGCTCGGTTCCAGGGCCCGGGATCGTGTTCATCCCCGCCCAGGAGAGGACCTAACCTTAAGAGTTGGGGTGCTTTAGATCTAGGAGCCCCTTAGCCTAGCCCACGTTTAAGGATGCGGGGCGGCCGAGGCATTGGTTTGGGAGGTTAAGAGACATACCACCTTTAAGTGCCTCATTTTTTGTGGTTATATCGAGCTGTATAGAGCTCGCGGAATAGTGACCCACCGCTCCCACGAGAGGATGTCGTTCCAGAGCATGAGGCAGCGATTTTTTTGTATAAAATCAAAATCACATCAAAAGTAGTTCTCAAGTTAAATAGCTAAAAAGCTGGGTGGTGGCAGGGTGCATGCATCTTGGCCACAGGGTCGCTTCGGTGCATGCGTAAGCCTCTCACATCAATGAATGTGGAAGAAAGATGATAATTATATTAATGAAATGCTACATTAATTTGTTGAAAATACTATTGAAAGGGAAAAATTCGTTTATATTACAAATAATAATACATAATTATATGCGTCAATACTTTTATATTTTAGGTGCTGTATGGGCCACAGTGAGCTTAGCTATGATAGGACGCTTTGGAATATCAGCATCTTTTGCAGTTTTCTACGTATTTGTGGGAGAATTGTTGCCCACGGTGGTTCGCAGCCAGTCTATGGCACTTGCCACCTTCGTTGCCAACCTTGGCATGCTAGGATTTCCATCTATAGTCCATCTCGTAAGTCACTAAATCCACTAAATCTTTAATAAAAAATTGTATTATGAACTAATAGCTCATGTTCCCAGGCTGTTTACAACCGAGTGCTACCACTGCTCGTGTTCGGAGGGTTATCCCTGAGTGGCGCCTTCGCCTCTGCACTCTTACCAGAGACCTTGGGACTTCCTCTACCGCAGAGTCTTGATGACGGTGAGGCCCTACATCGCAAGTCCAAGCAAATGCACCGCGGTGCGTGCTCACAACTCAACTGTTGCTCAAGTGACTAGGACAGAAGCTGCACGGGCTTTATTTTGTAAAGGAAAAATTGAGGCAGCACTCCGGCCAATAGTGTTACAAAAAACTGTTTATAAAATTTTTAACTTGTATTTAATAAATGTTTTATTTTTCATAGTAATTTTTTGTTATTTTTGTTTCAATATTATAAATAAAATATTATATATTAAACAGCAATATTAAAACATTATTGTAATTAGATCAAGAACATTATTTATATAAAACATGTGTCATATCATAACTTATACTTTCTATTGTTAATTCTAAAAATTAAAACAACTTGATTTTTTTTATGCCTTCTCACTTTTTGGTTTGTATAGACTGGTTGGACTCATATTTAAGAGTCGCCATTTTGTTGGTCAGGAATACATAAGCCAGCATAGGAAAAGCGTCATTTTTATTTTTTTAATAGCAAAAGAAGCTTTAAACCTTCAATCAAAGCCTTTTATTTCTAGCTTTTAATAAGAATAAGCTCGAATAAGAATATGAGAAAAATTCGTTCAGTTGAAATAAACTCTTTTATGTAAAAAAATTAGGAGAAATGATGTTTCCCCTATGCTGTCAATGCATTATTAGGTACCACAAACATGGCGACAAAGCGCAAGGATGTGCAAGGGGTCTATATCCTAATTGATACTTTCCATATTAAAGGAAAAATTATATTATTTACGTTTTAGATTAAATTAATAAAATTATTACAAAACAGTGTTAATATAGATTTACATTTTAGTTATAAGTAGCATTGTATTTTATTCACTGTGTACTATGTGTACTTTTTTTTTATATGCAATTTCGGAGCTAATTTGATATCTCATTTTTAAGCACGTGAAATATAAGCAATTCAACCAAAAATATTGAAGAATTCAAAATGTAAGACATAATGCTAATAAGCGTAACAGAAGTTACAGTTCTACAAGAAGTGAAATATAAAAATAAAATACTTTTTTTTTCCAAAGTTAATGGTTCTTAGGAACAATATAATTTTTTATTTCTTTTTATCAACCTACTTAATTGCATTTAAAATTAATCAAAGTTTCAAAATAATGTGTAATTAATATATAAACATGCAAATAATTAAGTATAACTTTATTTCCTTTCTATGCTTTACTATCCCAAATTAAATTAATTCTAATGCATTTTAAGTTACTAATAATAATAATTCTTTATTAACAGCAAAAAATAATAAAATATATATATATTTACATTTTGTAGTTTTTTTTTTTTATCTGTTGATTTAATTTACAACATCAGTTTGTTAGATTATATCTATAGATATAATCTAACAAATTGATGTTGTGTTGAATCATGAATGTGATTATTTATAGTAAATTAAATCAACAGATAAAAAAAAAAAAAAACTACAAAACTATTATAACATATTAATTAATTAATTTTATTAAACACCAAGGTGTATAATATATTGAATTATTATCAGTATATAAATATTAATAAAGAATATTGAACAAATATTTTATAAAATTAAATTCATATAATAAATAAATAAATAAATAAATAATCGTCTTTATTCAAAAAAATGCAAGGAAAAAAAATTTACAAATTTTTGAAAGGGCGAGGTTTAAGCCTGACAATATGTCTGGCCCACTCTTACACCTAACCCCAACAGAAAAACATTCATGAAATCATTTAATTACATTCAAAATTTCGATCAGAGGAAATATTAATACTACGTAATAAGAAAAAAAATTAATAATAGAAAGAAAAAAATATTATAAATATTAGAAAAAAAAAAAAAATAAAAGTTTTATATCACTTTATAGAAAAAGATGCATAACAAAGGTGTTATGTAGGTGTTATGTAGGTGTTATGTAGGTGTATGTGTTATATGTACGTACAAATATGCATTTGGTTACATTATTATTATTATCATAAAAATAAATTGTTACGTCAGATAGCCACTATATAATTTCCATACAAAAACAATAAGATGCTTCCATATTTATCAATCGTTTATATACAATAACAAATAATATTATATACTTAAAAAAAAAAAATGATATAACTATAGTCGAGTTCTTAAAATAAGTTTAATTAAACAATATATATATAATACATATAACATTTATTCCGTTTCACAACATAACATGCACCATATAAAATTTAATTAGTTATATTATGATGAATAATAATGTAATGGTTATATGTATGTTTTAAATTATACATCTAATAGCTTTTTCTTTTTAAATAAAAATTATAGAGGGTTTATTTATCAAAAAAATAATTCCCCTCATTATTGCGGTATCATTAATACATTTTCAACATTCAATGGTAAAATATAAGATACTTTTGATGTATTTCTATATTATTATCTTAGGTTTGATCGGCAAAGGAGTTATTTATTAAATTTTTGCTCGTGCAAATTTTGACATTTTTGAAGAACCAGGTCCTACGTAGTCACTAACAACTCTTCCAGAATTCACTACCTCCTGAAAATTAACGGAACAATAATGAATGAAAGTATGTAAATTGTAATAATTGATGGTATTAAAGGCTGTATAAATATAATATACTATAAATTTAGATTTTATTAGCAAGTGTATACTTTGTTTTGGTTAATTTTTATATGGAAGGCTTTTAAGCGAAAAAGTTGAAGTAAGTAAAATAAAATATTATATCAGAACTACAGATTAACTGTAGTAAATTAATACTCTCGGATAAGAAAATATTTTTGTGAAGAAGTCGTAAGAACATTTTATATATAGATGGATTTGTACACACTCTGTCATAGAAAATTTTATTCTTTGCCTTTCCTCTAAGGCAATAAAGAGTAAAATTTTATATGACAGAGTGCGTACTTGTTTGGCCTGTATATAAAAGCCATTTATAGTTATCATTATTATCTTTGCTAAAATTAGAGAGGGGTGGAGAGAGAGAGAGAGAGAGAGAGAGAGAGAGAGAGAGAGATTCAGTATATTGCTGATTTTGTAATATTTATTTATTTTGTTATTTATTTACATTAATTTTTACATTGTGTATATAGGCAACAAGCCTTCAGTGTTTTCAATTGTATTACTGTCATTTTTAATAAAGAGTTAAAGGTAAAAATTACCTTTATCTATAAGAATTGTTTTGGTCAAAATAACAGTATAATACAGTATCATACGTATTATATTCTATTCTACATGCATATATTTTCAATTTATTTTTTCCCATTATTATCATTTTCATCCCTAATATAATTATATACAAACATTTATATTAAAAAGACAATAATTATTTCTTATAAATAATTCTATAAGTTACTTAGACATTAAAAAAAAAGTCAATTTTTAAATTTAAATTTTACATTATGTAACTACGTATGCACTGTACTGTATACACAGGATTGTGATACTTTTATTATTTTAATTCAGTGCAAGTTTTTCTGATAGGAATAACATTGTAATTTGTAACGGAAGGTTTTAAATAGTAACAAAAAAGAATCACCACAATCGTGTGAGCAGACATTACTTTACGAAGGTTTCGCTAACTCAAGCAAATAATTTAATTACGTTAAATCACGTTTTTGAAAGTTTTCTACTTTTTTTTTCTTAATTAATACTATAAAATATTTAATTCCTAATGCATTTTATATTTTATACTTTTATATGACACTGTACTGTAATTAATACAGTTACAGGTTAACTTTTATTTCTAATACAGTATATTATTGCAAATTACATTTTGACTCTATATTATACTCTAATACATTACAACAGCCAAACACAAAAAAAAATGAAAAAATTATATTTAATTATTATATAGGCACTATTTACAACTATAAGGAAAGTATTCTTAAAATGTTATTTGATTCACACACAGAAACAATAAATTACGTAATTTATGCAGCATTTTTTATGTAAATATAGCAAGATTGATACTAAATTAAAAAAATAAACAATTATGCTTTACAGTATTTTTTTATGCCATATAACATAGTTATTATGCTATATAGCATAGATTATGTTGTATTGAACAAATTGTGCTAAAAATGAGCTAACATAATAATTATATATTTAATTTTGTCCGTGCACTACTCACTATAATTATGTATTATATAATAGGTTGTAATCGTTTTTAAAATCACTGCATATTTTATCTTTCATACAATATACTTTGAATGTAAAAATTGTTTCTTGTTCCTCTAATTTGGTTGCTCTAATGCACTTCTCTGTCTTAGTGGTGCCACTTCTTCTTGGTGTCTACTTAAATGTCCACTTGTGGATTCAGTTGATGGAGAAGTAACGGAGGTAGATTCACTGAATGTACCTCTTGGACGTACTGTGCCTGGTAATGTAGCAAGCCACAAAGCTCTAGACTTTCGTTCCCACACAACAAAGAATAAAAACATTACCAAACCCTGTAACGTTGCAGTTATACAAAATGCATAAGACAAAAATATTCTCCAGTATTCAAGATCAGGTGTTATAAATGCAAGTAATCCAAAAACCCATGTCAGTCCAAGTAAGAAAAATAATAAAATACTCATTTTCAATTGTCTGATTGCCATTTGTCTCTCACAAATTCCACTTACAGTTCCAAGTAGTTTCGTATTTCTACCACAACCTACACTATAAACTATGAGACAGAATGCAATCAAATTTGCTAAAACAGCTAAAGATACTGGAACTATGACACCAAGAATTAGACCTAAACCTCTGGGGTAACAGAATGGAGTTGTTCCATCATTAAGGTTCGGTGCTGAGTAAGAAGTGGTGGGACCTGCTATCATGAGGCCTATGATTGGGATGAGTGGTGCCCCCCAACCAAAGATGACTCCCTTGAGAAGGAAATGTGGTGGCCTCGTCTTGGTGATGAAGACGAAGCGCAGTAGTTGTAATTGTGCAGATACCAACATCCAGCAGAATGCAGCGAGGACAGAGTAGTGCATTAGAGTACCAAGAATGATACAACCAGGGTCTCCTGTACCACCTGAGGCTCCACCAAGTGCAATACCAAGGAACGCTATCATTGTCAGTCCTATCGCACCTGACAGGTGAAGTAGCAACTGGAATGTCAGAAAAAAATATTGCTTGAAATCCAAGTAACCCCTTGTAACATAGGCAACGTTTTCAGCATAAATTTATATCAAATATTTACATAATCTTAACAGAGCTATTAAGTGTTATGGGAATTTTTAAATTTTTAATACTATACTTATAAAGCATTCTTTTAATTCCTACATAATGATTTTTTTATTTTTGTGATTTTGAATAATAATATACAATTAATAAAGATTTTTTTTTAATATTCATTAATATAATATATCATTATAAATTATATGTACATAAAAATTTCTTAATAGTTTAAATCATAAAAGTATTTTAGTAATATTATTTATTGATTGACCTGTATTTACCTTATTTCCGAGCTTGGACCTCCATTGCTTGAAGAATGCTGCAGTAAGTGCGATGCCAATCAGCCCTAGCAGTGAAAGTCCACAACCGACCAAAGATATCACGTCCAGTACGACAGACTGCGTACGTACGCCTAAGATTTCACCAAAGTGCGTAAGATGTGTGCAGCGACACACATCACGACCTGTTAGAGGGTCATGTCGAACGAGACGACACCCTTGTGTGCTCCACTCGCCACGTTTTAAGTCCCAGTATGCACAATGTCGCTCCTGTCCTGGTCCAGGCTCTTGTAGCGGTCGTAACTGAAGTTCTATCTCGTTCTCTTTCCATGAGGTAACCGTCACACCAACCACTCTGCTATTCAACACCACCTGCGATTGATTTATACAATAAATATCTGCATATGCATACTGATATTATAATAGTACAGTAGTAACAATACCTGGGAATGTTGACTTGGAAAAGTTCTAGTATTACCGATGAAGACAAAAGATGCTCTACCCTCGTCAAGGTCTCCCAACAACTTTGCTGATACTTCAGCATGCAGCTCATTTTCCAAGCTCCATGTCTCGATACCGGAAAACGCAGTCGTATCTCCCGGCATCGCTACCACACCTCGTACTGCACTCTTTGCCATGTCTGCTACCATAAGTGCAGTGCGAGACGTGTGCGCGCTGGCAACACCTTCCTTGGCGTCTTCTAGAGACATTCCACTCAGAATCGTGTCAAGAGACTGTGAAGGTAAATAAGAAGAGTCATTAATATATATATATATATATATATATATATATATATATATATATATATATATATATATATATATATATATATATATATATATATATATATATATATATATATATATATATAATATATTCAGTATAGAAATTCTAAAAGACCTCTATGATATGAGAGCTGTTAAATATGTTTTATACGCATTAAACAATAAGATTATTATAAATTATACAAATGGGCAAAACAGACACTTTTAAATTTTCATTTTGCAAACAGTAGATATGATTTTAAAAACGTTAAAATAAAATTTTATACACTTTTTATTTACCCTATATGAGTAATAAAATAATTATTAGCTTTAAAAACGGCTACAAAAATTCTATTTTATTATTATTTTTTTTTTTAGGATAACATAATTTTGATATAAGATAATATGCACTAGAGATGGCTTTTTATTATTTAATTGTTTCCCTTTTGTTCTATACGTTTTTTTTTTAAATTAAAAAATGAGTGAAATAAACAGAAATGAAAGGTCTTAAGGTTTATTATTTACGTCACTTTATTTCATAATGTTTATTGTGAGCGTCGACTCTCGTGGCTTGACTATAAAATTTAATATCACTCATTACTAATGATACCGTATGCGCTATTAAACAGCAACGGCAATAAAATGCAGGTGTCAAGGTGTGAAAACATTTGTTTATCGTGTATTTTTCCCCCTGTAAAAAACTTGCAGTTTTTATTGATGGTAATCCCTGATTATCCTAATATAAGAATATTCTATTGATCATTTGCAGAATCGTATCGCATAACATAAATTTACAAACAAGCATATTGGTCCCATCAAATATGAATTTATTCCTTTACGTAATTAATTAATACGAGTAAATATTAAATTATAGAAATGACTCAGCTTACATTTTTTTTAATTATTATTAATTTTTTTTAATGTGATGTTTTGTAGTTGTGCATACAAGAACGGAGCACGCTAAAACAAATGACGCAATTAAATTCGTTGCAATAAATTTCGACTCACAGTGAGAATAGTGCGCGTGGCTTCCGCGTCCTTGTTTCCATGGTCTTCAGATTGTGGAGCGTGTGACGACCTGAGCACGCCATCCAGTAGCGCTGCGAGGTGCGGCATATTGGCTGCAGACAAACCTTCTGCTGCCTTGGAGAGTTTTGTAAAAGCGTCTGCTACTAGAAGCACGTCAACTGCACGAGGTGTCTCAGCGTGACCCATCGCCTCAGCTAGCAGCTGTGTCATCCGACCTGAAGTTAATAAATAAATAATTTTTTTAAATTATGATATATATATTTTTTGGAATAAAGTGTAATATTTATTTTAAGATCATTTTTCTCTATACCTGCATTCTCCGCTGTGACGATTTGACGAGAGACATTGAGAAGTGCTGCAGTAGCTGATGAACTCGCTGCCTCGGCACACGTACCCTCAGGGTCTCCCCACTGGGCACCAAATGTCAAATCTTGTAGACATGGTCGCCGCAATGGCTGCAGGTTCACATCATAACAAGGTTCTAGAGAAAGCGAACTCTCTCCTGCGAACAAAAATTAAAATATTATACTTAGACAATAAAAGCTGTAAACACAAACAATAATGCAAAAATTTGTTAAATATTTAAAAAAAAAATTTGATGGGATGATTCTTAGAATCAGTATATTGAATCATAAAATCATTCTTCGTTCCTGTTATTATAGTGCATTGTTTAAGAATTTTGTGATCTTGTTCAAAGAATTAAATGCATTTTTCTTTCTTTTTTAAGATTGAAAGAATAAAGAATTTAGTTAATATAGCTATAAAAAGTTCTACACAATTGTATCATTTTTTTTTATTTATTCACGGATACGAATAAGAATAACGCAATAATTATGCTAGCTGATTTTCAGCACAATTTGTTCAATATGCAGTACAATCTATACTATAATTCATAATAATTTAATAATATGTTACATAGCATAAATATTATGTTGTACAGCATAATAATTTATATTTTTTGGATTTAGCATCATTTATGCAATAATGACATAAATGCAGCATAAATTAAGTAATTTACTCTTTCCACCATATTTATTGTTAAACTCATGAATATTTTATACTGTACTTCTAAATTTGGCTTGAGATATTATGCGTATATTGCCTATTATTAGTTATAAAACACAAGATGTAAGGGATTCAACAAATTCATATATTATGTTGTGCAATTAATGATTGTTAAAACACTGTATTAACTTTGAAATTGATTATCTAAATATTAGAAGACCATTCATTAAACATTAAACTTCAAATAAAATTATTAACTTAAAAAAAAAAAAAAAAACTGGACGTTCACTGAAAGACTAAATAACGTAATTTTCTAATTTATATGCTGTATATATGTCATGATGACTCATGACAATACAAATAGTGCTAAATTAGAACAAAATATATAATTATGCTGTATACAGCATAATATTTATGCTATGTAACATAGTTTTTATGCACAGTATACCATAAATTAATCCGTAGATAACAAATTGTGCTGTAAATGAAATAGCATAATTATTATGAATTTAATTATGTGAATATATAGAGTTAAAATATATTTCACCTATCTTTGTTTCTGGCCAGTGCAATGGCTGACCATCAGCTGTGCGGAACCTTGAATCTTGTTCTGCGTGACATAGGTCAGAGGTGGGTCTCACCCAGTCTAGAGTCACGTCAGGGTTGCTACTTTGTATTTGTGACCTCAGTGTATTCACCAGCTGACGATGAAGCTCGGGACCTTCAGAGCTCTGAGGAGATTGGGAAGGGAAGGTGATGTGGAAGAGCAACCCTCCTCTAGTAGTTCGGAGTGTCTCGGTAACCGCTAAAATATCAAGTCCAATATCAATTATTCATGTAGTGTCGCACGTAATAAAATATTTAAGATTTATTGACTAGTATATTTCATGCAATAAATATTGTTGTTACTAAGTTACAATGTGGTGTCAATTATTGTAGTAACATTAATTTAAATTATGCATGTACAAAATCTTGCAGTTCTACTGAGAAATAATGGTAATTATATAGGAACTTAAATTGATGCTTATTTATATGTGAGATGAAATTATCAATAATTAACAATTGTATGATCACTCGTCTGCTTGACAAGATTTATGTAGCGTCTTTGCCACTACAGCTGCATAACAAGGCATTATATTTAAACAGTAGTTATGGTATTGTCCTCTTGTATAACGATTAGATCTCTTTTGTTGTAAATAATCCAGACCATAGAATAAAACATGCACCGGCAAAACAATAAAATGACAACAAATTATGTTATGATGGTTAATTAGTATAAAATTTGAACAATTATATTAAAAAAAATGATAATAGGTGTATACTGTATTTTATTAGATTCATAATAATTTAGTAATATGTAATTGATGCTATTTTATATCATTAAATATTTTTTAAACTTAAGTTATTTACAGTATATTTATATAATATATCATAAAATTATGAAATATATAATACATTTTTATTCATACTTAAATATTAACAGTAATATCAGCTATAATATAAAATGTTACACATTCTTTCTCCGCTTTTTTTATTTTTTTTTTTAAATTTTATTATTTTTTTTTAGAGGACAATAGGACAATACATGTTGTATTAAAACTAACAAGTATTAAATAGATGTCGTGGATAATTAATAATTTCATTTTTTTCTTTTATTATTGCAATTTATTGATCATTATGCTTTCTTATTAACGAACTCATTATATTTTTTTTGTAAATTATAAAGTGTTCAAGTATTATTTCATCTTATTTACTATATGTTTTTAAGTAAAACTTATACTAATTAAAAAAAAAAAAAGACTAACTAGTAAGATGTAATAATAAAAGCGCGTTCACTTACAGGTTGTACAAAAGTGGCGATTGATATTGATTTCAAAGGCAATGAACAAGCACAACAATTAAATTTATGATAAAAAATCAATATCTTATCTTTTTTTTATCGTTAATAAAACGTATAATTTTTATTAAAATTTCACATCATGAATTCATTCTTGATTTATATAAAACGAAAATAATTATAAAATTAATGCGGTTTCAAGACAACATTTTGAGCCAATTTATTAAAACTTTTTATGGACTCGCGTGTAAAAATTGTATTTTTGTCCGACCTATTTTAGTAATAATAAAGTATTCAAAAGGTAAAAGCTATAAAGTATGCCTTATTGTTTGAAGAAATGCTGTTCAAACAATGTTGAATGTTGATTAATTTGTACAAATGTAATGAAAAGCACGCTGCACTTGCGTGTGTATTTAGTAAAGCAAAAGCTGATAGCCACGCCTAACTTGGTATTATACCGCAAGTTGTACTGTACAGTTTCGATCAAATGAATAGTTACCATTTAAACTCGATGTTTTTTACCGCGTTAAATTTTGTTCAATTTTGCAACCTTGTTTATGATTATTCATTGAACTCTATATTCTCAATCACATCTATATTCAAATTCATTGAGTCTATATATTGTAATAGTTGACAAATACACCACAAGAAGTCACCTGTGATGCACTCAGGTAGACAATCCGGCGGGTAAATATTTTGCTTGCTTGCTTGCTCATTCTCTCTCTCTCTCTCTCTCTCTCTCTCTCTCTCTCTCTCTTCTAAGAAATGCATTTAATGTTTTTTTTATGTTTCAAAATAACTGCTGACTTACCGATTTGCCCGATTAAGAGATTAAAATTAAGATATTTTTTTTTTATCATTTATATCAATATGATTTGTAATGACAGCAATTTGGTAAGAAAATAGTTCGAAACTTGTTATCAAACAAATACTTGAAAGCATTTCTCACAACACAGTAATTAGACAGTAGATTATCTCCTATGCTGAGAATGTCAGATCGGTTCCGCGCGCCTCCTGTCTCAAGCGGTTTGAACTATGTGTGGGGGGGAGCTCTCGTAACAAGTTTTTGCGAACATTTTTAACAAAAATCCATAGCTAAAAAAAAAAATACGGAAGCTTCATAGTTTCCATGAAGCTATGAAGCTTCCGTATTTTTTTTTAGCTATGGATTTTCGTATAAAATGTTTGCAAAAACTTGTTACGAGAGCTCCCCCCCACACATAGTTCAAACCGCTTGAGACAGGAGGCGCGCGGAACCGATCTGACATTCTCAGCATAGGAGATAATCTACTGTCTAATTACTGTGTTCTCACAAGAGAGAGAGAGAGAATGAGCTAGCAAGCTAGCAAGCAAGCAAAATATTTACCCGCCAGATTGTCTACCTGAGTGCATCACAGGTGACTTCTTGTGGTGTCTTTGTCAACTATTACAATATATAGAGTCAATGAATTTGAATATAGATGTGATTGAGAATATAGAGTTCAATGAATAATCATAAACAAGGTTGCAAAATTGAACAAAATTTAACGCGGTAAAAAACATCGAGTTTAAATGGTAACTATTCATTTGATCGAAACTGTACATCAAAGTGATTTCTAAGTCAGCTCTCATCAGCGTACTAAATCAAATATCACTCTATTTTAATTAAACACGTAAGAATAAAAGCACATGATTAAAAATAGAACCTATAGAATATATATAAAATAATTGATATTAGAAATGTAAAATATTACGCAATTACACAAATTAATTAATAATATTATTCTATTGTTGGCAAAGGTGTTATAATTGTGAGAGAAAATATGAAAATATTCAGTATAAAATATTTTGGAGGCTCTGTACTCTATATTCTACTCTGTAATATAATATCTTCTTTTTTATGGTTATATTTTTCAAGCTCACTCTACATGTTTATATTTGCATAATATAAACATAATATAATATGTATAGCATAATTACATTTTCCATAAAATGAAACATTGATAGATCATACTCCATCGATCAACTCATTAATCATTCTAGCAACCAATAAAGTGCTCATTAATTTATAATACAAAGTAGTAAATCAGTTTGAGAGCACTGACAGATAATAAAATTATCTGTGACAATCAGGCATTGGTAAAGGTGCGATAAGTCACGTATATAAACCCTTTTTTATCACAGCATAGCTGTTTGCAATACAAGTACACCACTCCTTAATTAGTACTTTACAGTACGTCTATATACAAGGAAAATATTATTATAACAACTTAATGAATCTATTGATTGCACGAATTATAATATCAAAGTAAAGAAACAAGTCTCCATATTTGACTTATTGTTTTGAGTTTATCATAATTATATGATTGAAGTGGTGAAAGAATTCGCTGCCCTTGCAGTTTCTACATGAATGGGAAAAAAATCAAGGTCAACTTCCTTACTTTTCAATTGCATTAATTAGGATTATTTTTTTTAATATAAGCTGGATTTTTTGTTTCGTGTTTTTAATAATATTGTATAAACTCCGCGAATAGTAAATTTTATATTTGAAACCAAATTACTGTCAGAGTAGTGACCTGATTGACATAATATGATGCAATAATTTCAGTGTGTAATAAGATATAAAGTTTTATGTCTTTACTTTATGCTCTATGTCAATGCATTTAATTGCATGTAATCTCCATTAAAAACCAATGAATCTTTAGGAACATATAAATTATTATTTCACATTTAATAATTTTTTACTCAATATATTACAAAAAAAAAAAAAAAAAAGAAAAAGAAAAACTGCTGAACATAAAAAAAAAATCTGCTTCATTTCAATTCTGATTAGTAATTGATCATCAAAACTCACGTATTTACTTCTATAGTGATCATTGATCGGAGCCTCCTCAAATAATATTTTAAAACGGTAACGAATATTATGGCAGTTATACTTATTTATGTATCTAGTTAGGTCGCAAGACCATAGCATAAATTATAAGCAAATTAAATCATTTTTGTCTGTGACTTTTGCATAATATCTGGCATGTACTGTACCTTAATGGGAAGAAAAAACAAGTCAAAATACTTACGAGGCTCAGTTGTGCTTGGTTCTAGGGTTGTAGTTTCCTCTTGAGTGGTAGTTTCTTCCTGAGTGATAGTTTCCTGAGGAAAGTTTGGTTTATTGGGCCATGTAATTCGATGACTTTGAAAGTTCTGTAACGCATCCTGAATGAGCTGGAACCCACGCTGATACAGTGGGTCATGGTAAGTTGTTTTAGTACTCTGAGGAGCGATTGGAGCAATCAGATTCACCAGTAGAAAAAGAAATAATAACTCGTGACGTGTCATGTCACCTGTCAATCATGCATTACGACATCTGTGGACAAACATCAACAGACACATAATTTAAAGTTAAGAAGTATTATTTTTTATATTTTTTATATAAAGTATAAAATATGCCTTTTTAAAAGTGTTTAATTGTTAAGAATTTTTAACGTTTTGAAGTACACAGTACACGTATATACAAGTACAAACAAGTATAATATGATATAAATTTTACCATTCAAAACTAGTGCTAAATTTGCTATATTATTCTAATGAGAAAAGCACGCTCTGAATTTTAATTATAAAATATTATACTATCACAACCATAAGTACGTGTACTGTACTATACAGTACATACGTGTGCACACTATATTATTTTTAAGATTAAAAAAGAAAAACATAAACATTTTTTAAACTAATATCAAAAGGCATAATAGCTTCAATTATTATTAGCTTTTACCAGGGAACTCTACGTGATATAATGATTAAACGATAATTTTTGACTAAGTCATTAAATTAAATATATAAGCATATCCTATAGAAAGCTAAAACTTTGGAATGTCAATTATGGCAAAATAAAAATTATTATAAAATAGCTTTATTTCTTTGTTGCAAATTTTGTAGGCCATAGAGATTTTATTTTAGTTTTAATCAAAGAATTTTAATATTTTATCTTTTAAGTTACCATCGAAATGCAGATTTAAAACATATGATCCTCTCTTAAAATTGACAGTTTTAAATGTGAATGAAAAGTGGTTGTATTAATTTATTGCTTTTTTTTTTTTTTTTTTTTTTTTTTTTTTTTTTTTACGTGCATGCATTTATACTTGTTTTGTAATTTTGCGCAGTATAATAATTTTCCCCATTTAAAACAATATTATTAAAAGATTTTCTACACAAATTTACGGGGAAAAGATAAAAAAATATCAACTTAAAAGAATTTTTGGCAAAAAAATAATCAAATATATAATTATAACAATTTTTTTAATTATTCCCATTGTATAAATAAATAAACAACACGCTATATAACTATTGAATAAATGTGGTTTTATTTATTTAATTTTCAAGACAATCGAGCTCACGTACAAAATAGATCAAGGGACAAGATTCTCGTGTCTCGTCGACGTTTCAATTTAATGACTTCTCAACAATGATGTATGTAGCATTGTTGTCAACAAAGCCGCTACTGGACCACCGCAAAACTGGACAAGTCACTATAAATCTTGTCTTTTTTTATTTTTTTTCCAACTTATTTGTTGAAATATATCGCTTTCTTCTTTTGTAACAAAAATACTTATAATGAAGATCCTAGATATTAAGGATAATATTTTATGGTGTGTTTCTAGGAATCAACATTTTTTATTCTTTATTAACTTATGTCTCCATTATTATGTCTGCATAAAAATTTCTTCATAATTTTATTAATTTTTTTAATTGTAATATTTTTATGTATTATTATTCTTTAAATTTGAAAGTTTTAAAAGATTAAATAAATTTGGAAAAAAATACACTTTACTATACTGTTTTTATCCTTTTGTCTATGTTAATTATTATACCATGCATAAATTTATCATAATGATTTTTTATACTGTAGATGAAACTATATTATACGTGGAACAAAAAAAAAAAAAAAAAAAAAAAAAAAATTAGGAGAATAAAAAAAAAATGTTGGCTCTTATTGCTAATGCTTTCGTAATTTTGTGAGGCAAAAACTAAATTTAATTTAAACCGCGCATTTTGATGGTGCCTAACAAATTTAATGTTATTTGTACACTTATTTTTAGCTCTAGAGCAGCCCCAAAAGCTACCAAAATGAAAGTGTAGTTGTAAACAAAATATAATTACAGTTATAGACACTTTTAATATTAATTCCTTCAATTTAAAACTTTTATATATTTCTGTGCAAGTAAATTTGATTTTCAATTATTTGTCTTTCAAATGCTTTTAGTATTTTAAGTTGTTAAAATATCTTTGGTGTTAGAAGTTTAAGTGTCAATAATACGTAGTATTACTGAATCAAATCAAATCCTCAAATTTTATATGTAATATAGAAAAAAAACAAGCATTGAATAATATAAAAGTCTTGAATTTTAAAAGAGAGAGAGAGAGAGAGAGAGAGGAGAGAGTTAAAAATGTAAAAATATTTTATTTCAATGTATGTACGTACCATAAAATATAGAATAATTCACAATGTTACATTTCATAAGAATGTTGCAAATTTCGCTTCTCTGCAGAAAATTCACATTTATCACTCTTATAATATTATATAACGAAAAACTATAGTGGTTATTATATAAAATTAAAGAATTATTTGCGAAGTAAAGCAAAGCACAGTGGTTGCGTGTTCTTTACACAGACTTTACTTCAATACTGAATGGACGAGCCGAGCCAAAGTAATCTCTCTCTCTCTCTCTCTCTTTCTCTCTCTCCCTCTCTCCCCAAGGCGTCATCGTAAACGTGATCCTTCAGGAGAGAAATGAGCAGACATTGCATTTATTCTGCATAATATAGGCTTATAATTACAAAAGACCTCTGTAAGTATGAGAATCAAACATAAACGTTACATATTTAAAACAATAATTGCTTAAAACTGATAATAACTTAATCTCTAGTGTTATATGATATGTAAATAATTTATCTTGTGAAGTACTCATTTTTAAATAATTTTTAATTTTAACTTATTTTACCATATTGTTGTGTGTATCTAAAGATACTGAATATGAAATGCTAGGATAGAACTACTAGTATAATTAATAATTATATAACAAAAAATTATTAAGTTACATCATTATAATTGAAGTCATTATTATACATTATACAATATTCCAATATTGACTCTCCATCTGATCCTAAATAAATAAAATACTTTTTTTTCGCAAACTCTATTCTCCCTCTACTTTCTTCTTCTACTTCTCACACCAGCAATAACTAATTCGTTTTCTCAAGTGATTGACGTTTCACGTCGATTATGTTGTAGAATATGTAATAAATCTTTGTATAAATAAATATGCTGATAATGCAGTTGCATTTATGCAAACTCAACAAAATGTATAATTTTTTGTTTCTTGTCATTAGATCCTGAATCAAAAAATAATAAATAACAACAACATATTATTATTTTATATGACAATCTAAGGAATCTTACAAGTACTTTCATACATTATATTACTGCACAATACCAACAAAATCAAAGTGTATAGTCAGCATAATGTGTATTTATATTTGCAAAAGTAATAAAATTCCATTCCTCCATTTTCAAAGCTTATAGTTTCAAACCGGTGTATATTACATATAGACAGCAAAACAGCACGTATATCACTTGACCTGGCTTTCGATCATAACTTAAACAGTTTGTTAATATTATATGAATCTTTATAATATCCTATTTTAATAACTTACGAGTTTTAAATAAACTTGTCTCATGTAAACCTGCTATCAAAAATTCAAAACAAATTTTTCTTCTAATTTTATGTTTGTTTGGTTTGTTATGATAATTAGAGTAAACTCGCGATGTTTACATGGAAGTCACGTGATTGTAAGCATGACGTATTTGAAAATATTTTGACTGTTCGCTATTTATTTAGCAAACCTGAGTCAACTTATACCGACGCCTTATCGACCTAACAAGCATCTAATAGAATGTTGATTTCATACTTCAAAAAATTACAGGTCCATAATGAGGCAAACCAAAAATAATTTTTAGGATCGAGGTAATTTTATTTCATATTGTAAAAGAGGACATGGTCCTGAATCGATTGATATTTGAATTTTCTCTCTCTCTCTCTTTCTCTCTTAGTTCACAATGAGAATGAGTTAAGTATTTTTAATTAATTTTTGAAAATTAAAAAATGACGTCACTGTTGGTAACGTATGCATGTAGGAATAGGAAAAAGTTACCGACTGTGACGTCATTTCGTGTCTTTCAAATATTGATTAAAATACGTAATGAAATCAAAAGTTAGAAATACTCATTTATCTATCGATTCAAGACAATGTCCTCTTTTAGAATTTGCAATAAAATTACCCCCTAATTTTTTTAAGTCTTCCTCATTAATCTCATTATTCAAATTTCTCTTTCTCTCTCTCTCTCTCTATTTACTCACTTATTGCGTTTTTTGACATTTATTTAATTTTATTGAATATTTGATTCAACATGCATTTTGATGCTCTTTAAAAAATTAATAAATAACAAAAATATTTATGAAAACTTTTGTAAAAATATGTAGAACCTCTTGTTACATGGTTAAAACTATGCGAAATTACAAGCAGGAAAGAAACTGTACATTAACAAATACTTAAATTATGAATCACATAATTAGATTAGAAATAAATCACACACATATTATATACCACGTCACAATTTTATGGTGATTATTCTCTCTCAACGCCGCGCAGTAAAATTTATCATCTTGAATTCGTGATTCGCAAGACCTCGCCAATGTTAAGTTTACGCTTGCTCGCACGTTCTCAGCTAAAATGATGATGAAATATCAAATCTCACAGTCTGAATGAGAGTCATATTTAAACTACAAAATATCGAGTTACTGACTGATCACGAACGTCTCGTTTTCAAATTTGTCTTGTGTAGTTGACAATTCTATATAGGGAAATCAATAAGTAACAATCAGTAATGTCTAAGTTTTATAATATAATTTACTATTAATAATATTCATACTGTAGACAGTGCTTTTAGACATACTTTAGACAATTGTCTAAAGTGAGAAATCAAAATTTTGTAGCTCTTCTCCTCAGTTTTTCTTCTCGAATTTTAGGCCTGACAACAAGTCTGAGCCTTTCTTACATCTGACACCAACGAGAAAATAATAATAATACCAGTTCAGATCAGAGTAAACACACATTTGTCTTATATTAATAAACATTTAGAGAAAAAAAATCATATAATTTTACTGAAGTATAATACAAATTTTATTACTATCTTCGCAGTCAGCATAATAAGTGCATTAAATAATTATAAAAACCCTGCTGGAAATGTCCTCAGAAATGTCTATAGAAATCAGTATTTTTCTATGGAAAGTCGATGAATTCTATAGAATTTTTTAAAAGTTCCATAAAAATATAAAAAGTCAATGGAGATTCGTATTTTCTCTATAGAGTTATTTGAAAGGAGCAGATTTCTCCTTAGAAGTAACTTAAGTTCCATAGAGATTCTTACAAGCTCCATAAAAAATGTCTATAGAAAGAATAGAGGTCAATGGAATATAAATCTCCTTACAAATTTTGAATGGAGAATAAATGTCTATAGAAGTTTTGTAAGGAGAAATATATCGACAGCACACTAAAAAATTCTAGTAATCAACGGAATAAGTGTTTTTTCAATGGTTATAAGTGTTGATAATTAACGTTTCAAAACTCAACGCTTAAGTACAATTTCACTTTAAACGTTGATTTATCAGCATAAATAGAGTTGATAAAAACCGTCGATTTTCAACGGAATAAACGTTCTTCTCAACCTAATTAGAAATGATATAAAAATTTACTTTACACAATTTCCTGTGTTCTATGCGAAAAATCAAAATATGCATAAGAATAAATAGTGTTTATTTTTTATTCTTTAACCAGAATCAACGAAAAAAAATTTTTGATTTTTTTTTTATTTCTGCCCAAAAAGTGCGTTTATTTCGAAAAGTTACCAACCCGTTAGAAATTTTATTGCATTTTTGGATGTAACTCGATTTTTCATACCCAAATCGGTCATCCAAAAACGATATTGAACTTGAAAACAGTGATAATGTTAATGTTTTTGCTTTTATTTATCTGAGTAAAACATATAGAAAGTATAAAGAGAAAAAATAACGAACTTTTATTCTTGAATCTCTATAGACTTTTTGTAAAATTTTCTCTATGGAACCGCACCGCCGGTTCCTTAAAAAATTTCTATGGAAGCTATTTTCTCCATATGCCAATTTTCCATAGAATTTTTTCTCTTTTTTTTTAAGGAGATTTCCTAAGAACTTTTTCAGTAGGGAAGACATACTTATTTCATTAGTTTTGAAAAAATGATGAAAAAGGAAATTCTAATAAACTGTCACATAAAAATCATTATATCCAATTTATCATATAATATTTATATATGCATTATGTGTTTTATTTTATGAATTATTATTTATACTATAAATTTATTTTTTTATATATTTTTTAATGTTATATTTTTTACAGTAATACATTTTTAATACTAATTATGTAATAAATTATTTACAAGATTTGAAAGAAGGTTAAATTATTTTATGCTGTAGTATCATGTTTGGGTCCAATTATCACGTGCAATGACACACAGTTCAATGTCGAGCTAATATAATTTATATATATCAAGTACATATACTCTGGACAATTATCTGTAATTTCAAAACATTTTTTTTAAACTTATAATTAACAGACAATTTTAATTTTATTTACACATTTAATTACTTTATAATTCTGAATAAATTTATGCTGCTGCATTATCGAGAGAAAACGTTGAGAGATAGAGAGAGAGAGAGAGAGAGAGAGAGAGAGAGAGAGAGAGAGAGAGAGAGAGAGAGAGAGAGAGAGAAAGAATAATTATAGCAGTAATTGAATATATTATTTATGAGAACATATTTAATTAGTTTATAATTAAGTTACTACAAAAGAGGATTGTTAAATATTTTTCTATCACATGCATTAATAATAAATATTGTAAACTGTGCAGCATTGACCCCAAAAACAAGGAAAGCAACTGAAATTCAAGATTGATTTTTTTATGTAATATATTTTATTATTATATTTAATACATATATCTTTACCCTGTTATATAAAATTAGGTGTGTGGTATTTTATTGCGTTACAAGATGTAATGGGGCAAAAATAAAGACGCAACACGAACATAATATAAATAAAATAACTAAATTTTTAACTTGTAAAAACGTCAGTGTGCATATTGCAAATTTTCTGTGAAATTCTGAATTTCAATATTTTGAATTATTTTCTGTTGAGAAGACATTAATTTAAGAATTTTATGGAGGTTAAAGGTAAAATTCCATTATAGTAAAAAATCTTATTTAAATTTTAGATATATCATATATATATATATAGATATATCAATAATACTTGTCTTCCTCTAAGTTCAAAACTAGTATCTAGTTGTAAATGTACTTTTTATATACTTATTTATTACTATTTGTTTACTTTTTTTTATGTATATCATAATCTTTACTTCGTATATTTGGATATCAAATTTTGTATGGGCTTTGCCTTTTTTGATCTCGTGTTGAGCAACCTCCTTTGAATATGTGCAATGTTTGTATTATAATAATTTGCTCAATAAAATTTTTATTATTATAATACTTGCATAGTAAATTTTAACACAAAAAGTTGAAATATTGAATTTTCATCAACTGTGGTACAACGTATGTACAGTCTTTTTACTAAAAACTTGATTTCTATTGCCTTATGGCAATCGGGCAGATGGAGATTTCATTTGACTCAAAATTCCATTTAAATACATGTTATTTCCATATGCCAATAGGAATAAAATGTTTAGTAAAAAGACTGTACATTATAGTAAAGACTGTAAGACTGTAAAGACATGGAACGTAATAAAATCTTATATCATCACATAAGAACATTAACACCTATACCTTGCATCAAGAGAAAGTTGAAATACAATTTCGTTGTCACGAGATTGATATTAAAAATTGTACCAATGACCTTCTGTATGATTTTTTTTTTCTCATTGCTCTCTATAAAATACTAAAATATGCGAGAAATGTTGTATTATAGTGTATTGTTTTAATAATGTGTAATAAAATGCTCATATATGTCAAGAACTGCTTTTAATATTTTACCTTATTTTAATGAAGTTTGAATAAGAAATTCCTTGTATGTATACAATTGAAGTCCTTGTTATACAACTTAATTTTTTTATTTTATATATATATAATATATATATAATATATATATAATATACACATATATATATAATAACATGCATACTTACACTTTGACTTGAATGAGTTCAGAAAAAATAATTCAAAACATACGTGAATTTTACTTACAATATAATGGAGCTTTTATCTAGAAATTTTAGTTTGTTTTACCATAATATAGTATATAAATACTATGGTTTAACTGATGTTCGTAATCACTTACTAAGAAAGCTGTTCCTTGTTTTGTGTTATTCATTAGTCATTACTATGTTAAGTATTTGAATGAGCATACCAACAAAAATAGTTTGCCAATTTATTATTATTAACTTGAAAAACCTAAAAGACTTATTAAGACGATTATTTATTTACTTATTTATAAACATTGTGTATTATTTTTCTTTTAAAAATTTCTGGTCTCGTTGTAATAGTTTTCTCAAAAAATGTAAATAGTTCTGCAACGCCAAAGCAATCATAGTTCTATCATATTATAAAAAAAATTGTTGCTCTTTCCCGCGGCATCTACGATTGGACAGAGCACTACGCTAGTAATATCGATTGAATTAAAAAGTTTGTAAGAATAATTTACATCATCTTTTGTAAGTGAATTTAATGTACTAAATTGAAGCAATGGATTTACTAATTTTCATCAAAAAGATAGCAGAATTAACATAAATTTTAGTATTAATGTTGATCGTTAATTTGTTTTACATTCTATTATACTAAAAAAAGAAAAAGAAATATATATATATATATATATATATATATATATATATATATATATATATATATATATATATATATATATATATATATATATATATATATATATATATATATATATATATATATATATAAAAGAAACAAACAAAAAAGAAAGAAAGAAACAAAAAAGTTAAGGATTTGTTTACAATTAATTTATGCATATCTTAAAATGTTCCAAAACGTTTCTTAAATATTTGGATCAAATTATATTTTTTTAAAAATATTTTCAAATTGTGAAAAAAATTTAATTATATTTTTAAGCTACTCTAACTAATATAATACAGAAAAACAAACAAAGGGCTTAATTTTAACCTTATTACAATTATCGCATCACACGAACAGTTAAAATGATTTAAATATGATGCAGTCAAAGCAAATCTATTGAGCAATTATATCAACCATAATATTATCTATCATTTCTAATTTTGCAAGTACTATCTGACGAACTCGTTATACAATCTTTGTTTTGTTTTTTTTTATATATAATTGACGTACAAAAAGATAAAGCACTTACCCGCTTTATGTTTCTTGCTGTACTATACTGATGCAATGAATTAGCGAGCTAGAAGTTATAAGCACGTATATAAGTAAAATTTTCCCACAGTGGCTCTCGAGATGACAGCAAGATAAGAGAACAAACCGTGGACTGTACTTTACTTGAAAATTACGTCATGTCAATCTAGAAACACACCCCGAGAGTGAACATCAATGTACACTTGAAATCAACGACCCTGACAGCTGTAGGGAGATTTAGAGCGTTAAATTTCTCAATAAAAAAATCATCTTTATCTTATGTTTAGTAAAGTGACGAATTATTCTTATCGTCTCCTGGAAAATACGGTAGTTTTCTTGAATTTAATTCATTCATTCATAGCACTCATGTAATACTAAGTTGAATGTTGGAAAATATGATAAAATATCTGTATGCTTAAATAAGATCTCATGTGCATTTATATTTATTTACATGCTAACTTAAATATAATGTTTTGGGGAATGGAAGAAAAAAATCTAAAAAGTATTTTGAATTTCCAGGAAATAAAATGCAATTAGAACTATAACAGATGTAACAGCTAAAATTTCACCGTCTTTAAATAGAAACGTTAAGAATAACACTTTATTCCGGAACCTCTTGAAAAATATATTAATATTTAAAGAATATGACACTTTAGCTGAATTTTATGATTCTAATTCAAAAATTGATGATGTTGATGTGCTGATGCGTGCATACTATACACATTCAAATCTACAATTTTATACTGATTGAACAATATTAATTACTATGTTTGTTTCACTTCTCTAGTTGTGTTATTTAAAAAAATTTTCACTTAGTATAATCCTATACCATCTTTTTGAATATTTTATTGACACTGTATGTATGTGTGTGTATATATATTTTTTATAAATAATTGACAAGACCAACGCTTGTTTTAACACTATGTTACTATGAACTGCCTGGGTCAATAAATAAAACTTATTCTTATGCAAAAGACGTCGAATTATTAGATGTGCATGTACAGTATGTATATCAATAATTTTTAAGCGCTCATATGGTGTTATAGATGATCAACATCAACTAATATGTACTACAATTAAAGAGTTTTGATTCTTAGAGAAGTGTGCTCGGCCCTTTATTATATACAAATTATATCTAAAACAATTAAATACTCTAAATATCACTTAAAAAGGAAAAAAAGTTGAAAGCAGCTCAACACCTAAATTTGACTCAAAAGTTTCTTTTTCTACTCAATGTTTAGATGCACTTTTGTTATTAATTTCATTGGTTTTAATTTCAGATAATTTATTACTATACTTAATGAATCCTGTAATTGCTTTACACAATAAAAGTACAATCAAACATTGAAGCCATAGACCACATAAAACCACATGTGCTTTTTAATAAAAAAAAAATAAAAAAAATAAAAAATGGGATATTCAAAACTGATAATAATTTTTACCAGAATGTTAATGTAGCTCCATGAGAGAGCGTGAAAAAACCGTAAAGTATGCAATTTGCGTGAAAATTCATGTTTATGACGTCATAAACATGCAAAAATTAGTATAAAAATGTTGTGCGGGTTGCATAAATCGAATTTTCTGATCACTGCTACGGGGCTACTGTTGGGTTTTAAGACAAACTAATGTTATTTATGTAAATCCCATCAAAGGTTTTGTGATATAAATGCTTATGTTTTTCTCTGGTCTATTCCTTTAATTAAGACAAAAGAAATAACATTTTCTTACTTTTGTTGCTGTGATTTTTATTTCTTATCTACAATTTCTTCTTATTTCGATGGTATTTTATTTCTTGCATTTTTAGCTTTTGTATTTTTATTTTTTTAAAATAATAATAAAATAAGAGACAATAAAGTAAGTCAAGGAAAACATAAATAAAACTTATAAGTGTGTATATTAAGCAATAAAATTTATTGATTGGGTATTTGATCTTATAAATTTCCAATTTTAATACTGCTTACAGGGTTAAAAATAAAATATAACATTTCACAATAACTTACTATAATATTATATAACTTACTTTATACAATTAATACAACAAAAAATTACAGTTTACATAATTATGAATCTATAAATTAAAAATTTATAGAATTTTACAAGTCAAAAATAAAAAGAACCTGACAATTATAATAATATATAGAGTGTAAGAAGAAAAAGATGATGTGAGAATTATTATACTTTTTTTATAATTCTGTTGTGGATAAATAACATACAGGCGTGTCAATAAGAGACTGAGAAAGAGATATGAAAACGTCTAGTACCGGAAGTAGGGAATATCTCGACCATATATATATATATATATATATATATATATATATATATATATATATACATATGTAATATTAGAATATAGTTGATTCAAAACTGTATCATTCATCCTTTAATTTTTAACGTGCCTGTAGGTATTAGTATTAAAGAAATTAAAAGCAACGCAAAACTGAAAAATAATTTACTTTTGAGATACTGATAACTGCTATAAGTGAATATTATTTAATAAACACATTTGATTTGTGAAAAATAAAATATATCATAGTTTTGCATAATGTTTTATTCCTTTTTCTTGCTATACTGTCTGCATGATAATCAGTAATCTCAAATGTAATATTCATTTAAATACTGTAATGAATTATTTTTATTGCAAATATAATACATCTTCATAACAATATTTAAATAAAAAAACAATGTTACGATAATTTACATTCATTCTTTACTACAACAATGCTCTATCACAGAGTCAAAGAAAAAGAAAAAAAAAATTAATGACTCATTTCAACGCAGTCATATACAAAGACTTGACGTTAAAAAAAAATAATAAAAGAAAAGAAAAAAAAGAACAGCAAAGTCTCGATTTGATTTTTTGATCTTTTTGACTTTATCAATTTATTTTGGATGTATCATATAGCACTTGCTTTATTTGAAAAATTCTTCTGATTACAAATTACAAGCTTAGTAATAAGTAAATTGTTTCAATCATTCTTATTAAACAGCGAAATAATGCTGCTTTTCTTTACTCTTATCATAACTTTTATTTTGGAAATTTGGTGACAATAAATCTTAGCAGCTTTTACAAATTTTTCGGCAAATTTTAATTTGGCACATTACTTGGCACACTTCTATTAACATTTTCTGCATTTCTTGATACTAAAATAATCCACTAATTTTTAGATATATAGAATATTTTAAAATTCTCTACAATATTGTAACAATGAATAATATTATCTGTGCATTAGATTTCTAAGTTACTGTTACATAGTTTTGCATTAAAAGAATTTATATTTTAAATGCATATTTTGCACAAACGTTTTAATGTATTTTTTAATGTACCGTTCATGATAACTTATGGACATTTCAATTAAAAAAAAAATTAAAAAAACAACAACAACAACTATATAAATATATAAAAAAAAAAGTAAAGTCATTTTTTAAATTAATTTTTATATCCAAATTTTTAAATCAAATTTTACATTTTTTTTTGCAAGATTATCAAGAAATGAAACAATATTTATTAAACACTAATTACTTATTACTGCATTCAAATTTATATGAGAACTTATATAGTAATATAAAATGAGCAAAAAAGTAAGTGCACAATACGAAATTTATTTTGACAGTCTTTGTTTATTAGAATTTATTTACGTAATTAAATTTGTGAAGTCGATATAATAAATTTTAGTGACAAAAAGTGCAAAAGTGTGACAACAAACATTAATAAATATATTTTGAGTTTATAACCATGCAATAATATTTTCTAAATATCTATTATACAGTAATACATAGCGAGCGATAGCATTTTCTTTCCTTTTTTTTTATACATAAAATATTCCTATGTTAAATATATTTAATAGTTTTAACGACTTATTAATTAATATTACATACAATTGATTTTTTTTGGTAAGGATATTAGGCTTACCTTAACTATATATTTTTATTTACAATTCTTTTAGGGGGTCTTAGAAAAGCTTTTAATTTTTCTTCTTTTTATATTAATTCAGTGCAATATGAATATAATTACAACTAATAATCAAATCTGTGCATTTTATATTATTATTATATAATAATTAAATTGAAATAATTATGATTATTAATGAAAATATACTACGATAGGAATTTCTATGTCAATAGTAACATTTTTTTTATTGCAATATAATTATCTCTCTTTACTACAAGTTTAATTTATGTTCATTTTCACTGTTGATTCCTGTATTATTATACAATTTTCATTTTCCTTCATTCCTTTACTTATTGCACTTTATACCATGCGACGAATCCAGTATTTACTTTTACTCTAAGTCACTTAAATATTTTCTCATAAACATTAATGAACAAATATTTAAATAATAGATTAATTAGAAACATTTAAGACAATTTTATTGTCCATGAAAACAAAAAGAATGTTAGTTTTTCATAAGAATCAAAATATGTTTTTGTTATTTGAATTATTTAAATAAATTTTGTAAGGTGCTACAGCCAAAAACAAATCACTGTTTTCAATGTTGCGCGATTTTAACAATCATAAAGACATAATGCATAAATTAATGAAAAATTATTGCTTGATGACTTATGAAGAGCAAAGATAAATACATAGATCGTCTCAGTAACTTTATCTTAACAATACACACATTCAAAATATAGTTAAAATTTCGTCTTTTAAAATTTCATTGCTTTTTTTTATACTCATAATATATTGCTCAAATTGATGCCAAAAATAATTTACTCCCAACATTTTGGTTCCACACCGTAAGATCTAAATGTAAAGAGATGCTTTTTTTTTAATAGCTGCATCTCTGTCAAATAGATTCACTTAATTTCACTTCAATTAGACCCTCAGTATCACGAGTTAAAGTCTTAGAGTTAGTTCACCTCACCTCTCGCGACGTCGCAACAACACTCGCGGTTCGAGGTTGACAAGCAGGCAGCCAGCACGTGAATGCACTTAGGTGTTGAAGCTTCACAGAAGCCCATTGCTTTGACCGTGCTGGGCTTGTTGTGTAGGCTCCTGCTCGTCCCGAGGCAAATCTTCTACTTCTGCAGCAGGCTCATCCTGAAATCAACACGTCAAAACATTATATTTTACTCAATATAAGAAATCTAGATATCTTGATTCACTCCTTAAATTAAAGTTTATTTATCATCATAAATTTATTGTAAAACAAAATGTTATGTTAATAAATAACACAAAAATTGTACATAAAATTTTACGTCTCTGCCTTTACCTAACTATTTGAAAATGAATACATCAATATTTTGCTGTCTAAACTCAATCTTTATAGTTGACACTGTTTATAATGAGGTAGACTAAAAAATTTTAGGGGGTAGTTTTATTTCATATTTTAAAAGAGTGAATTGTCCTGAATCGATATTATACATATTATGTGAATTTCTAATTTTTGAGTTTATTAAGTATTTTTAATTCATTTTTGAAAGTCGTGAAATAGCGTCACAGGCTGTAAATTTGTCCTATGCCCACATGGATAAGCTGCAGCCTGTGACGTCATTTCGTGACTTTTAAAAATTAATTAAAATTATTTAATGAACTAAAAATTTATAAATTCACATATGTATCAATTCAGGACAATGTAATATTTTATAATATGAATATATATAATTTTATATATATATATCACCTAAACTTTTTTGTAGTCTTACACTCATTGTATTCCTTAATCAACTCATTATAGTAACAAACTGTTGCAACTAACTTATCATGTATTATAAATTCTTGCAATGCGGGAAATTTTTACTTTGAATTATCATGCACCCATGTCAAATGACAGTTAGAGAACTATAATGCCAGTTTTTGGTCAAATAAACGATGATTTAATAAATTTCGAATAATATCCTTAGCTGACGCGGACTATAGTTGAGGTGACTTACAATGTCTGCCGCCTCTGCGTGCTCGTCGTCGATGCCTGAGATGTCTGCCGACGTTTCCTCCTGCCCCCCCTGGTCGCCCTCCTCCGCCGCTGCCGCGCTCGCTGTCAATCAAATCAATTAATTAATATCACGCTATAATAATTTCATGTCTCGTAAATCCATGCTCATGCCAATATTAAATTAAAAATAGTTCATGTATAAAACACTAAATATTTCGTTGTCAAAAATTAGTTCAAATATTTTGAGAAACTAAACAGGCAAGAAATAGGTAACTTGTATGAAAATGTGATATTTTTAGAATTTGTAAATTTTGTATTTTATTTTTGATAACTTACACTACATTACAATATGAAATTAAATTTGATTGCGTACATGCATACTTTATTATATGAGCCATGTGCATTTTGCATTTCACGTAATTCTTAATTACATTTAATCAAAACTAAAATATTTATTTTATATTTTTGCCGTGCGTCATGCAGAAATATGACGATCATGCCAACTTACTTGTTTTCTTTTTCCTTGTTTTCTATGAAATGGTATTTAACATGAATATGATATAAAATAATGTGTAAATTGAAATTTAATCTTATATGATGTTAGTTTTTAATAATTTAACTTGAATTAGCATTGTTGTGTATTATTTGAATGTCTTAAATTTGGTTTAAATATGTACAAAATTCAGAGTAAAGAATATTATTCATCTCTAATATGGATTTTTTACTAGCTAAATTCTGTATTGTTTGTGTATTATGCTGAAGTTGTTTTCTCGACCAAACTTTAATAAAGCTTGAAGACTGACCTGTGGTGTAGTTGGTGATGGAAGGCTCGTCGACTGAGCCATTGCTCATGAACTCGTTCTTGTGATCATTACCCTGGACCTCGGTGTCTTCTGGTGCCTTCACTCGGTCATCTCCTGCACGTACAACAAAGCAAACTGAAGTTAGTATACTTTTCTCTACGTGGAATTTCTAATATTAATATTTTCTTGCAATAAGATAATAATTTATTTGACTCTGAGGAAATTATATATCTTTAAATACACCCAAACATAAAATACTTCAATTACGTAGTGAGTTTGGACATGTATTTAATTATCATTTAACTTCTTTTTTTTTCTGTATAGTAACATAACATGTACATAGTTTTTTATGGCGTGAATTTCAAAAAGTTAGATCTAATAACTATTTTTGTTAATAATTTATATTTTGATTATAAATATTTTTATATAATTTTTTTAATAATATTTTTTAATAACATTTTTATATAATAATAATATCTAATCTATTTTAACAATAGCATTATTATTATTATTATTATATATATATATATTTTTTTAAGAATAGTTATTTTAATTTTTAAAAACTATATCCCACAGACGAATGTTTTCTTCGTGGTTTCTAACTCCAATGTTCTCCAATGACGTCACACACACACATTGTAACTTACCTTGGTCCACAACAATGGGTTCTTCTTGCTGAACTGTAGCTGCTTGGAACATTCTCCTGGGTAGCGCAGGGCTTGCGGGCTGTAACAATACAATACAATTATTAGTTAAATAATGGAAGTCTGATATACGTAAGTCCATGCGAACGAGCAGTACCAATGTCACAACACAGAGCATTCATATAGGGAAACACAAGAATAATGTTAACACACTGAAATCAGTAACAACTCAGGGAAACAAGCACTTTTTGTGTTGGCTTTCTATAATATGAAACAGAGAAAAAAAAAGAAAGATTTTATTAAGAATAATATTAGTAGAAAAATTCAAATGAGTTTTCTATATTTAAAAAAAGAGGATAGAAAAGAATAAGTTTTTGATTAAGAACATGACAAGGAAGCACACACTTGCCCAAAACCATGCACCAATCAAAATTAAATTAAATACCAATTAATTAGAAAGCAAGGAAAAGAGTAATTTTGTCCGTAGTAGGATTCAAAATACTACGTTAAATATTAATTTGATTGAAGTGTAATATTGTGACACTTAAATTTATATAAGGTTAGTTTGGGCAAATGTTGCATTATTCACACAAATTACCATTTCAAATCTCCAACGATTTTACATAAAAATCCAATATTGAAATTAAAATTATTATTTCTTGATTTGAGATATTTTTACGCTAAAATTACCTCTAAGCAAGGTTTATACAGTTTTCTGTACAACCCTTGCCTTGAAGTCATATTTGATAGTAAAATGAGGAAGACTTTAAATGGCCAAGGCTACAAATGTACAAAAGTGGTTTTGTAAATACAATGCATTTAATTTACATTTTTGTCAAAAGTTCACAAACTTTAGTAAAACAGTGATGAATATATTAAAGACAGATATTTCAAGTCCACAAGTTATTAAGAGCTTCGCTAAAATAGAGAATCAATCTTTATATTGTACTCGTTACCACAGTTATTATAACACAACTGTTTTATGTGTGGTGCTCAAAATGCTTGCTTAAAACAATATTAATGAGTTATAAAATAGTCTTGTGTAACAAATTTAACATGAAACACCAAAGATGCATCTAAAAAACAAGAATATTTGCAGTTTGTGAACTTTTGTTAACTTAAGAGGAAGAGATGTGACAGAGGGATAGTAGTCTCTCACAGCTGAAGCGTGCTCCACTGCAGGCGCCACGTCAGGTAGACTGATCACGGAGAGCGTCATCTTGCCACTCAGAATCACTGGTGGCTCCTCCTCGTCATCCTCGAAATCACCCAAGTCAGCGAATGGAGCTCGTGTTGCCTCACACTCCGAGTCAGACACCAATATGCCGTGCTGGTGACCACCTTTGTCATACATGTCACACATACGTCAGACAAACTACTATTTTGCTTTTTTTATTGTAATGGTTGAAATATATTAAAAATTTCATTTCATAATACAGTATAATATACCTGAGATGAGACCAAGAGTTTGAAATTTACTTATTACTATTAACTTTTTTAATTATATATAAAATAAAATACCCTTATCAGCTTTGTAGCAGTTAAATAAGGTAATATAATGCTGGCAAAATTTATTTCTAAAATTTAATTACAATTATTAAAAGAGAAGCCCCCCTTACAAAATCTAAGATATTTATTATTTTGATATAATTTGTCTGTAATTGAGAACAACAAGTGAATATTTAGTCAGATGCTATATATAAAAGAGAAAAAGCCGATCAGTGCTGATGGTTACCTTGCATCATTCCTGCAGACTCCAACAAGAAGGCGTGCGGTGAGGGGTACGCAAACAGTGGGGTGGTGCTGCGTGGCGGAGTGGGGGGTGTTGGGGGTCTTGCCCAGCGGTACTGAGAGGGTGGGGGTGGGGGCGCAAATTGCTCGATGGCGCACAGTGGTAATGGGGTGGTACTGCGGGGTGGTGTGGACGGTGTGGGGGGTCTCTCGTGCCAGCGCTGTCCACCCTCGCAACGTGCTGTTGTTTCCATGCCGAGAACTGTCACCAGGCCGCTACCACTTTCCTCCTTTTTACATCACGTCATACACAATTAAAATCTTACGTTATGAAATATATATAACATGATTGCAATTGGACTAAACTGATACGACACGTCGTATTGAGTATAATAGGAGTTTCGTTTTCTACAACAAAAACTAATTAAAAAAGTAAAAATAAAGTAGAAAATTGCTAATGTTTTAGACTCGAAGGGATGACCGTTATTTTTGTACATCTTCTCACTGTGCTTTGCGTTCAAAGTTGGGTGCATCTTTACGTAGGTGAATGCGTTCAATGTACAGAACGTGAAACAAAGAACAGCGACAACACCCAAGGACAACACCCGTTATGGTTTTCTCATTAAAACTCAAAACAGAAGCAATTTTTTACTGTATTGATCCAATCGTGAAAACCTACATCAATTTATATAAAATAAAATTTATTAAATATAACTAAGATTAAAACTAAACAACATTAATTATAAAAAATAAAAGCTTTAATATAGAAACATTTATGCATGATTATAAAAAATAAAAAATAAAGAAATAAAAAAGTTACCAGAAGTTGTTGGATGGGCGTGATTGTTCTCTCCGGGTGTTCGACGTGTCCATTAGCGTTAATTGCCTTGTCCTCCACGTGTTCTTGATCGTCTTTGACTTCAAGGTCCAAGTCGACTTCTTCCTCCTCCTCCTCCTCCTCTTGTTTATCCTCAGTCACGTCTTGAGCTGCTTCTGCCAGGTCTGCGATCACGTCCTCCTTTACCTATACGATCAAATCAAATATTAGTTATCTAATGTCTCTTCCATTATGAAAACAAACAAACTGGAGTTAAATTTAAAATTCTATCATTTTTTTGAAATAGGAATTTTAAAATTTTATCTATATTTCAAAACCAACCATACACATAGTAGAAAAGTATAGCTAGTACGTTAAAAAAAAAAAAAGAAAGAAAAAAAAAGTAATTTGCTATCTTCTTAATTAAAAGATGTATTTTAATTATATATATAAAGCTGTCTTTAAATTACTTCAGCAGTTGGTTCCTCAGGTTTAATGTCACCAAAGGTCACGTCCTTGACCTCCTCAAGCTCCGTGGCTGCAACTGGTGTCTCCTCCTCGGTAAGTCTCTCACTAATCTCTGGTTTGTCTGGCAATGCGATGATCTCAGGCTCTTGCTTTGCGATGATTTCTTCTTCTTCTTTAACTTCATCAACCACTTCGTCTTTTCCTTCGTCCTCCTGCAGAGCCAAGTCACACTATATTAATCGTTGAGTACGCAGTGAAATAAGCACCAACTCTCTGCACTCGCAGCATTTCATACAGAATCTTTTATTTACGTATAAAGGCATCGCTGAAAACTAATGCCTCTGTCAATTTCTTTTTTAGTTAATAAAGATTATGAACTATATTACTTCTACGAAATCAATAAAAAAGTAATAATAAATTTTGTAAGTTCATTAACATATTATAAATAGAAATATCACTTATATAATTGCCAGCAACAATAAAATGTTTAATTTATGTTTAACTGATTAGTAATTTTGAAAGCTTTCATAGTTTGAGAGTTAGCACTTATTCATTAAATGCAACAACACAAATAATACACGTAGTTAATGAGTTATTACGTTTGAATTACATTGTACAGTAGTCTGTTAAATTAAAACTCTAAAACTTAAACTAAAATTGTAGTAAAATTTTATATATGATGACACTATAAATAATATTACATTAAAAAAAATTACAGCATATAATGTAAAAATAAAAGCTTTAATTCGTTAACTATAATTGTTAGATTGAAAAGAAAGTAATTTTGAGCTGATAATTTTTTTAATATACGTTGACAAATAAAAGACAGATGAACGAACAAAACAAGTGCGCAGCGCAAGGATGGGAAGTTTTTGAGATAAGGATGGAAATGGTGATTTGAATTTCTACACAGAAGAATACAAACTCAAATCAATGACGTCACTTGTTTAAGTTTGCATTGCAACCGTAAGCGGCAAAATCTAATCTAAATCTAAAGTAATAGCAACCTTATTGGAGATTATAATGGGATTGTATACATAAGTTATTGTAAGAATAAGCAGAAATTAACATTGTAGGAGTTTCAAAATATTTTTAAATTATAATTTTCTTATAGCTTGGTAATTTTTCATTGCAACATCATGAATTGAATTCAGCTATTGAAAAAGATAATCATTATACTGTATGACTAGAAAAAATAAACTACGAAGAAAAAGTTTAGAAACAGACGTTAATAAAATAAACATTTCACTCCTTAAAAAGTTGAATAAAATAATTAACTCTAAATTTTTGCACAAAATTTTGAAGCTGTGCTGTAACTTATACTAAAAACAATACAAAATAGAATTTAAATTTAACTATAGGCAATTTAATTTCTAAACTCCAGTAAGATTTTTGTTTTTCTAATATATACTAAAAGCGTATAAAATTACTCTCAAATCGTTCAATGTTAGTTTTAAGTAACACGACAATCGGGCAAATTAATGTTGTGATTTGGTTAACTTGGTTTGGGATACCAAAAATTACTGATTAAAATTATAGCTTCATAAATATACATGCTGATGAAATAAGCTTAATTTTATAATTTAAAACTAGAGAACCTTCAATTTTATAATAAGCAGATTAGTTATTAAAAATAAAAATAACTGTTATTAATTTAGATCAGATATATAGTTACTTATAAAATAAAATCATACCAATTAACTAAACTTTGATAATATTTTATATTTGTGTTAATTTTCAATGTTTATTATGATTATAAAAATTAAAAAAAAAATTTAAAATAATAAAAATTAGTTTTAACATTTCATGAATGTTCTTATTAGTTTGTTTTTTTTCTATTTTATTATTTTTGTGTTTAATAATCTATTAATTTTTATTAAAAGCTGTCAGTGTTTGAGTTAAAATGTTATGATTTTCTGCTAGTAAAGAGAAATTATTTTAATTTTAGTTCTTCAGTAAAACACTATTAATAGAAAATTAAATTAATGATTTATTACAATTAGATTGAGTATTGAATGTTTTAAAATTTTAAATATTGTATCGTTGTAAGAATAGTTGGATGTTTAAATAAAATTCTAATGATAATGCTGTTCGTAAACCCTGTTTTCTGCTCCTAAAATGACGATCTACTTTGGTTATTCAAATGGAATGCGCATTTTTTGGTGCAAGAGAACAGGGTTTACGAACAACACTCATGGTAATTATTATCACAATATAATGATGTTCGTAGACCCTGTTCCCTTGCACAAAAAAAAACGCAATTCCATTAAAAAGGCATTAGGTGATCGTCAAATTGTTGTGGTTTGGTGCACAAAAAACAGGGTTTACGAACATCTTTAATAATATATTAGATTTTATATTTGTTTATTTAATTGGCATGCATTATTATTTAATTTTTGAAAGTTCTCTAGTTACTTAAATTTGATAAAAAGGTTTTACATAAAAAAAAATATATATAATTAAATACATTTATATTTTTCAATAAATTTCTAATATATTTCTAACCTGTATCAGGTTTAGTTTATTTTTGGCTTCCGAGGCCAAGATTTGTTGGTCGACCTCGGCAATGAGGCCCGAGATGGCCGTCACAACTGAGAGCACAAGAGAGCAACATAAAACGTCAGTTTCCCTTGCTTCAATCAAACACTGCCCATAATAATAATAATAAGCATCTAGACTTAGGGCTCGTCACCACATCTCGCACTTTTTACTTTCGAGAAATACATTTAGTGACATAGGTATTGAAGCTCATCTAACTTAACATTTTTGTTTATCAAAATTATCAACTTGATTGGTCAGATGCTCAAATAAAATAATATAATCAAAGTAAAATCATTTGAAAGTTATGCATAAAAAATAATAATAAAATGAATATAATAAAAATGAACTTTATTAGTAAGGATAACTAGATGTGTTAGTCGATGAAAAATGAAATATAACAAAATGTTGTCGAGATGATAAAAGTGTTGATGTTTTGATAGTTGTCATTGCAAAAAAGGACTAATTCTAATGGCTATTAGTTAAAAGGTTTGTTTGTTAATGTTCGATGATCTTAACATTAAATTGTGTTTTCTGATCATCTCTATATAGTTTATTATTATTTTAATAGTTTTGTGAGCTTAATTACTTATCTTTAACCTATCTTTAGTTTTTTTTTTGTTTTTTTTTTTTTTGTTCTTTTTCGAGAAAGGATCATTTTGGTAAAGTTTAAATAGCAAAAGCCCAGAAAATCCTTTTTAAAGATCTAACGGTTAACAAAAGAATTATGTAAAAAGTGTGAGCGTAGTTTTTCTCTAGCCCCAAGTCCACTTAAATAAAATTAAAAAAAAAAATTATGTTATATCAAATTTCAGTTGATTTGCTCGCCTGCTCCGCTCCGTCTCTTCCTATACGGGGTTCACACACATACATACACGACAAACTCACACTCCTCAGCTACTACAGGGTAAGTTTTTTTTGAAGGGGGTTGAATGGAGAGGAGAGACGGGAAGGAAAGAGAAGCAAGACAGTGCCACCACAAAAATAAACAGGTCTTTCTCGCTATGTAATTACAATTTCCTTGTCCAAGAAAGGGATATTCTGAAGTTGAAGAAAGTAAAAAATAAATAATGATGAAATTTGAATAAAAAAAATCATGCCAATTCATAAAATATAAAAAGAAAGAAAAATCATACCTAATAAATTAAGTATTTTTATGTAAGATACTACTCCTTGCACATATAACTTGAAATTCACAATATAATTCATATAGAAATAAAACATTATATTTTGTGTTTTTAAAGTATTTTTCTAGTGTAATGAAAATCTGAAATGCAAAATAGACCAGGATTTAATATTATTAATTTAAATATAATAGCTTTCCAATAGTAAGTTTTATTACAAATAGAAAAAAAATATATTTAAGATTTCGATTGAAAAGATCTTAATTAATTTGTTTATTTATTTTGTCTCCGTAAAAAAGGCAATCTTATTTAGTAAATACATCTTTATAATTTTTTGTTAAAGCTTGAGAGCAATGTTAACTGAAGAATACTAGGAATTACATTATTTTGGCTTCGTGATAAAAAATAAAAAAATAAGAAAAAAACTAAGAAAAATTGCAATTTATTTATTATTTTTTTTTTAAACTAAAACTATTTTTCCTCAAAAATTTATAAACGGTTGAAAAAGTCCCTTCTAACTAATCGCATCCCTAATTATACTGTTAATTGCTGCTCAATATAAATACTGGTCTATTGATTGAGCATGCTGATGAGTGCAAGGAGAGTCAGTCAAAATGGAGGGTGGGGGGAATAGGAGGGTCTGACCTGACGTGGCACAGTCTTGAGCAAGGAGGGTCTCGGGTCCACAGCCGAGCCCATCTGAGCCACGATTCTCTCCATCGCTGCCTCCGTTTCTTCAAGACGTTTTCTCAGCTGGTCCATCTCAGCATCCCCTGTAACATCAGTGCGGTCCACACACGTGCAGCGGTCACATGATTGAAGACAAAATTGTATTCGACCTTCGTGCACCTCATATACACAGTCAGCTACTTACATCAATCAGTTAGCTCGCGGTACAATTCAAACTATTTAGTTTATATACGAGCTATAAGAATAATGCGTACGAATTAATGTAATTCAGTTTATTTTGTTGGAGGTATCAAAAATTGAAAAGTCACAAATTATATACAACATAAATTCTAGCAGTAATCAAAATCTTTTAAAAATCATGAACATTTAGTATATTATAGTTGTTGTTTTTTGATTATCATTATTACTTATGTCTTATGTCCCAAGTCAATTGCAACCTTAGGACGACATCTTCTTTAATTAATTGAGAAAAGTTTTCGCCCATGTGCAAGATTAAAATGTATCTTTGCTTTATATTAAGGATAAAATCTTACAGATAAATATAACTGTAACTTACTTGTTTCTCGCTCTTTACGTCCTTTAGCAGCGTGAAATATTAAGCAAATGGTAATTAAAGTAAAGAACATTTTGAATGATATGTGAATTTTGTTAATCAAAAAGGAATGGGTTATAGTTTTTGTGTCACGTAAATAAAGTTTAGATTTCCAAGGAAACAAAAATAATAATTTCAAACAAACTTTTCGCTGCTTTCATTTTGCATAAAAAGTAAATTTGAATATTTTTGTTCTCACCAAGTTTACTGGATGGCCTAGTATCAGGGGCTGGTGCGTGATATCCGTTGCCAGTGGGCTGCGCAGGAGGCTGCGCCGCTTGCTGTGCATGCTGTGTCTCACGTAGATATGCATCAGCAGCTTGCTGGGCTGCAGAAGCAGCTGCCTCTTCCATTGCAGCTGCACCGAACATCATACGACGCAATTCAGGATCCATTCCAATCTCGGGAGGATATCGCGAGCGGTCATCTGTCTTCTTGAACAGCATCTAAACGAGATGAAATAATATTCAAACGTTTTACTATAACTATTCTTTATCATATGGTTTTACTATATATTATAATAATAAATATAAGTCTACTATATGTATGATCAATTAGCTGTTTTATATTTATCAAAGTTTTCAGTGTGTGCATCTCTCTCTCTCGTATGGCATTGGCATAATTAATAAATAATATTAAGCTATCTGAAAATGAGTTATTGTTTTTCTCCTAACTTTTCTCTTTTTGACGAGGAAAATTTCTCTTTAATGTCGGAAATATATTACACTGAAAATTTATTTATCAAAATATATTGGCTTTGAAATCAATTTAAAAAACATTTCCCGTAGAAAAATACCAATGTCATAACCACCTTGCACACTTATTTTGAATCAACTCATGCATTATTAAATTATTTAGTAATAATCGGGAACCTTAGCATTAATCATGTTAATTTAACTATATTGAAGGCATGACGTGCAATTTTACTGTTATGATAATCCCCTTAACAATTTAAATACATATTTTATACTATATTATATTTAATGGTTCTTGTTGTACAGCAAGTGTTTTTTAACACACTATTTATGAATTACATTCTTCTAAGATTCAATTATTACTTCATAATAATGTTTATAAGTCAATTCCTATAGACATAAAATTTATAACGCTGCAGCTTCATCTTTAATATTATGCATCATGTATATACATCATAGCAAAATATTATTGATTAGCTGTACGGTAATAACGTTAAGGGGAGGCGAAAGCCTTAGCTGTCATACCAATAAATGTTAAAATATGGCATAACGTGTCTGATCTCGGCTCTTCACAAATTTTGCTGCAGGTATTAAAGAAAAATCTTTTGTGCAGACACTGTGATTTTTACAAAGGCATAAACTTTTTCTCTTTTATACGTCTGTGATTTGTTACTGCCACTGTTGTTGATCAAAGATTTTTAAATTTTCCCTTTTTTTTTTTAAACTTTTTTACATGAATTATTTGTTATGGTCTTCTCCAGACAAAAGTCAGTACCATGAAAGTTTTCAGAAAGTTTTACAGTGCTTTTAGTTCTGCTCAAGCTGATAAAAAATTTAGAGATTTGTCATGTTTTAAGGGATATTTTATAGATGGTTAAAATTAGAGAGATTGTGTTGTATTTCCCCGTAAAAGCTATATATTAATTTTAAAGGTATAAGAATTAAATCTGCAATATATATAAATTCAAGACTTTTATATAAGTGATTTTTCTTCTGCTATAATATAATATATAAAGTTCAAAATTGGCAAATGTAGCAGTTATCTCATCATCATAATATTTACTTTAACATAATATAAGTTAATAGGAAGAAGAAGATTTTAAAATTAGCTCTGTGTGAATTGATCTGTTTAATATAAATTTATTTAAATTCCTAAATTAACTCTTTAATTTACTCACTATATTTGCGTAGTATGTATATCCTCAATAAAAACAACTAAATTTAGAATTTACTATAGAAGCTATCAGCACAAAAATAACACTTTCTTCAATATAATTTTAATGTAATATTGAAAATAGATTCCTATGGCGTAAAAATTTTCAGTTCAACGACTTTCAATTTTTACAAAAATTAAGTTTAAGTAAACTTTAAGTTAAAAATAAACCTCGTGAGTCGTAATTTTATGTTTTTTTTAAAGGATGTTTAAAATATAACTTACAAAAAGTTATTTAAAAATTTATTGTTTATTTTTAACAATAAACTACTGAAAATATATGAGCAAATCTGAGCATTGAACAATCGTCAATCATCTCTAGTATTTTATATTGTTTTATATATAAATGTGTAAAAATTACTAATAACTAAGTTTTTCAAATGAAAATAAACTAATTAGATAAAAAGACCATTGCGTAATTTGACTTTTTTATTCATTGATTTAAAGTGCAAATGTGGTGATCCTTATTGACCGGATGCAGTTTATATTGATACCGTCATGTAATTTACTAGCCCGGTTGTAATTTTTATGTTACTCACCCTCATGATGGTATAGACGAAAAAGATGACTATGCCTACAGTGTAGAGTGGCATCACGATGCCCATAGTTCCACTGCCCTTGGGTGCAGGAACTACGTGACCTGCTCCGCCCATTGGAGGTCGCATGCCAGGCATCGGGTGTCCAGGCTGAAACAATACATCACCTATCATTACAATTCTTGTCGTTATGTTTATTTTATTTTTATTTATTTATTTTATTTTGTTGTTGTTGTTGCTATTTTATCAATTTATCATGTTCTATGTTATTTTAATTATTATTATTATACTGTGTTACTGTAATTATGAAGATCGGCCAAATAATAATTAATTTGAAGTGTTAATAATATATTACAAATATATATGGTTCACTGCAGTGTTGCACGCCTACTACTTATACTAATATACAAATAAAGAACTTTATGAAAACGTATTGTCACGAGAGTCGAGAGCTATACAAAACCTTAGCCAGAAATGTATAATGAACAATTTTACTAAATTTATTTTATCAATTAATTTTAATTGAAGTTAGAATTAGAAATATAAGCATTTTATATATTTTTAACATAACTAAAAGCTAGACAGCTAACTTTGATCATAACGAGGAAGAACTATAAAGCAAAGAAGTCACTGTTCAAGTCCATGACATGTTCAATATGACAACATGAATCTATATGCATATTATGATAAGTGCAACATTATAAGCTATATATATATATATATATATATATATATATATATATATATATATATATATATATATATATATATATATATATATATATATTATATATATATATGTATATATTATATATAAAGTATAAACACACTCGATTCTAAAAAACATATTATCTTCCTAAAAATTTTACTCGCATAAATAAATATAAGTAATAGGAATAATAATTTTCTAAGAAGTTTCCAAAAATAGAAAATCATATATAATTTTAAGTATAATCATCCAGTTTTAGTAGAAATGTTTACTTAAATTTTAAAATAGAATGTGTATGTTTTGAAAATATAGTTATTAATAAAATGTATAATATTTTGCCTTAAAATAGGATCATAATAACGTATGTACTATAATATTATGAAGAACAAACTTTCCTTTCATCTTCCATACTATATGTCTGTATACAATATAAGTATATACTTATACAAATACTTATACTTGCAAATATACTTGCACCTCTTAAGCTTTTTACATAAAAAAATGTGAACTCTATAGAAGAGATAATTAAACTAGAAAAATTAACCAGTCAAGCTTTGTACTTTATATTCTGCTTTGCCAAATACTAAAATAAAATAAAATTAATATAAAATTTTGCTGCATCATACCTTATAATTGTATTAAGAGTTTTAAGAAACACTATTCAGATTAACTATAACCAGTAGTTGTTTTTTTCTACTTCTATGAAAAATTTACTGTATGAACTGCAGTTTTTTCTTTTACAGTATAATTATGAAGACATAATTAAGTTTATTTTGGTAAAATTTGCGTGTATTTCATGTTTGGTAACGCATGCAACAATTGCAGTTTGTTGTTGATGACTTGCACGATTATATTAAAAGCTCGATTTACATTGTAAAAAGGGTGTATAATTTAACTTGTACTAACATTTATAATAAGTAATGTTATTTTTTTTTTTTTTACTTCAGAGTGTGGTCTATAAATAAATTTTGTACAATAATAACTCAAAAGTTATATGTGATTTCTTTGTTTTGTTTACTGTCCAGTTTCAAATTTTATTAGGTTGTAATGACGCACACTCTGTCTGTTCTGTTTATTTCTTACCACCTACTTCTTCTTCTTCTTCTTTTATTTATTTAATTTGTAAAAGGTTGTAAAATTATAGTATTTTGGATAATTTCAAAGCTATTCATTAACACATTATATATATCTATATTATTTATAAATTAATATGGATTTTGTTTACGTTTTATTACTTATTTACGTATGTGAATCTGCATTATAATTTAATTTATGTTTCAATAAATTTTAAAACTATTTTATAAATTATATTTTTCTTCTTCTTCTTACTAAATAGTTATAAAGAAGCCTAGATAAAATTTGTAAATCATGAATTACAAAGATAAGAAACTCTTTGATGCATTAACGTCGTCACAAAAAAATATATAGTTTGCATATATCATAAATATTTTATTTAAAAATAATAGTTGAAGACTATAATATCACATTAAATTAATAATTTAAACTAATTTCACAGGTGTTTCAAAGCGCTAACCATTTTGGCGAGTAGACAAAACAAAACTGTAACTTCCAAATATTTGTCTATTTGCGAATACTTTTATAGGCTATGACTGACCGGAAAGTTATGTAAAAAAATATATAGTAAAATAATTTAGTTTTTCTTTCTACTCATTGCACAGGTATATTACATCTGGTATATTAATAATCAGTTTCTAAACTATTACGTTATTTATGTGAATTCCATTACATCTATGAAAAATAGATTCTTAATTAAATCATGATAACGATTTAAAAACTAAAACTTTGTGTTGTTCAGTGAATATGTGTAAATAAGATTAGTCGCCACAACATTTACTGTTAATGGTGCTTATGATGTATATGTTCTCAGGTATAAGTCTAAAATCATAAATTTTTATTTTTCAGGATAAAACCATCGATGACATCATTTTACTCCCACACAATATACAACAATATGAAACTTATACGTTTAATATATAAACGATTTAATTTGGTTGATTGAGCATGAAAATAAACATAATAGTTGTATAGATAAAATATTAAAATTTTAAATTTCAATATAAATTATAATTTTAAAAATTATCTATATAAATCTAAGCAACATACTGGTTAAATATTACTTGAGATTCATTGACTTGAAAGATTTTGACGCAATCGTCATATGTAAAGGTAATATACATTTGTTTGGTTTGCACTGTAGCATTTGTATTTGCTCGCGTCACTCTGTGGACCCGCGAGTGCCAAATGGACGTTATGTTAGAGCTCGCTCGCTCACTTATGCTGCTGCTTGGCAAAGCTCTGGCTCCACTCCGCAGGCTAATATTAGCGTGTACGACCGAAATATCCACTACTGAGCAATGCCATAGCCTACCCTCAAAACGTTCTTGGGTCATCTTTTGCATTATATCCTAGCTATACTATTATACTCTATCATATTTTTATTTCTTTTACAAAATGCTATCTATCTTCTTCCTGATATTTAATGTTTCATAATCCTCCTTTATTTTTCATATTCAAATTTGTTTCCATAATTAATTAAATATTATTTATGCATAGCTATTTATCTGAAGGGTAGGATGTGCATCTATTCAAATTTGAATTTGTTAAAAAAAAAAAAAAAAAAAGATTTTCAAATACCCATAGCCGTTGGTAAATTATCTTTTCAGAAAAAAAGTTTAAAAATTCGTTTTGATTATAATGCCAAATCCACGTCACCTAAATTCTCAGTATTATATAACAGAAAATTAATTTAAAAATCAGTAAGTAAATTTTTAAAATAATTGCAATGTGTGGAACATAACGTGCAGTGTGCAGTGCAACTTTAAAGTTTAATATGAAATATTCACAGAGAAATTATACACACTGTTATATCTTATATTGGCTATTTAGTACAATGTTTTATTATTATCATTATTTTAAATCATAAGTAATTAAGTGTTTAATAATTTTATTAACAAACATGAACAAATATAATAATGATATAGGCTCCATATCATATTCTTACTAAATAGATCACACTTAAGATTTTAAAAATATTAAATGGGTCAAGTTAAGTGTTCTTCACGCACAATTAACGATTTTCTTTTGTTTTAAACTTTGTGTCTCGCAGTGAGTGAGTCTGACTTGTTTAGAGTAATTTTGAAGGTGTTTAGATTTACGCAAATTTTACTTCATTCTTTTTTATATTTTTACTTTTTTTTTTTTTGTTTTTTCTTCACTATCTATTCTACCTTGAGATAGATTTTAACCGAAATTTTTTTGATCAACATGATAAAATGTATCCTGTAGTTTTTTATTATTACTGCTGTATTATTTGCTGTATTTTTAAAAATAAGGGAGCAATAAATTTTGTAGATTGATAGTAATGCTGTTCGTAAACCCTGTTCTCTGCACCAAAAATGACGATCGCCCGTGGTTATTTAAATGGAATACGCATTTTTTGGTGCAAGAGAACAGGGTTTACGAACAGCATTAGTGGTTGATTTATATAATGCTTATCTGAAGTTATATTGCTCGCCAATTTATAATAAGAATTAAATCAATATGAATTTTATTTGCAGTCTAAAATAACTTTTAATGTTAAGAAAAATCAAGTTACTTCTACGAAAATTAATCAACGAGAATAAAGTTTACATTTTTGTGTTATTTTTCATCAAAGTTCCGTTAAATATTCAGCAAAAGGTATGACTTACCCTTGGTCCAGATCCATCAAGCCCAGTGACAGAAGCAACAGAGATTGGTTTCTGTTGCGGGATGGCTCGTCCTTTCTCACGCAGCGCGGGATGGAGCATGTCCGGGTGTAGGTGAGGTGGCCGCTCAGGTCGCAAGTGTCCTGCACATCACAAGACACAACCTTTAGGTTCTCAAGTACCAACACTAAAGCAGGACTTAAAAAGTTACTGTTGGCGTATTTTTCAGTAAATAAAAAAAAAAAATTATAATAATAATAATAAGTATATATAAGGGTATATTTTAGCACCGAGCAAAAATAAATTAATATTTAAATACAAATGCATAGTAATATATTATCATGCTTGCAATTTGAACCTGTCAAAGTTATATAGAGAAAATACAGTTACTATACTTATGTATTGAGTTTTGATCGAAACGTTTTTAAAATACTTATAAAAAATTGTTAGAAGAAAATCGTAATTTTTAACTCAAGAAAAAGATTATCACTATTAGACATAAACACTCAACACACACACACATTTAAAATAAGTTCATATAAGTAAACACAACAACAAAACATTAAAATACAAAAATGAATGACTGTATGATTAACTATAAAGATAACTTTATACAAACTAGATTTAAGTTATTTTGGGACATTAAATTTTACAACATCGCAAATTAACTTTAATATCAAAGATAAAAATAAAAAAAAGCTGTGATATTCTTAATATCAATTTCTATATGTAATATGGATTTCTATTTTTCCCCAGAGCTGTTTAATTTTACCTAGAAAATAGCAATGACAAAGATTTCTCTGCCCCTACATGAATACAATTTGGTTTTATATATAACAGTACTATTATTTTTTGTATCCGTAGTAATGAAACAGTTTATTTTCTGATTTAACATTAACAGCATATATGAAAATATCGCATTAACAATTTTTTATTTAAATATTTTATGCCTATATTGTTTTATTAGCATCTTTATGGGCCAAAGATATAAATTATTACTGACTAATCATAAGTGGGGGGAAGATAATATTATTCTACTTTTAAAATTCATTGTATAATCAAATAGTAATTTCTTTGCAATATACAGGTAGTTAAATATCTTGTTGAAAAGAAAACATATATAATTAGATCACGACTCATGCATGGGTTAGTCATACTTAAAATTCGTGTGCCATTGAATGCACCTATTTACATGTATAAAACATTAGTAATTAAATATACTAAATTCTTATCACTTAAAAATTCCATTTTACATTTGTAAAAATTTTGAGAGGTGTACAAAATTATTGTTAATCAAAAGAAAAAAAAAAGGGGAAAAAAAAAAAAAAAAAAAAGGAAAATTATAAATATAAAAGGCATGATATAAAGGCAGTGATATAAATTTATGAATAATAATTATACATAGTTCTCGTCTTCAAATTGACATTGTTTTCAACGTTGATACAGATTTCTAATAAACTATTTACCACTCCTTTAATGGCTAATTCATTTCAAAGATTAGTATCATACACATAAAACAACATTAGTAAAAAAAAATCACAAACCAAGCACGAAATAGTGTATTGATTTTGAAAACAATACTGCATAAGGTGATTATTGAGTTGGTGTTATATATCCTGGAGGTCTTCAGGGCTTCGTGTTATAAAATCAATACAAGTGTTATTGAAAAATATGCCAATATAAAAATAATAATAAATTCATCGTTTACAATATTACTTGTACGGTGTTTTCATACATTATATTTTAGTATTCATCGAGTAAGTGTACGTACATAATTATACATTAATTAATTCACGTTGAAGCAATGAGGATCAGCAACGCCGCCTGGAATGTATCTTAACTGCTCTTCATGTGCGCTTAAAAAGTTGCATAGCTCGCAGGAGCATTGGGAGTCTTTTTGCTTACAATGTATTACGTGGATGTCATATTTTATAATAAAAGAAATATTATGTGAACCTGCGCAGTTTGATGCCTGAATAATTAATAATAATAAATTTATAAAAGACTACGTGTCCTGTTCATATTTTAGTGATGATACTGTGTTAAATGATGTGTGTTTGAGGGTGATTGTTTTTAGAGGTTGGTTAATATAAAAACAAATCTTTGCAAACAAAGTGTTAGTCACTCATGAAGATAATTTTTAATTCTTACTGGCAGTTTTCTGTGGTTGAAACATTCTCATCTGACGAGGCGTACCCAAATCACTTAATTGTACACCAAAGTTTCTCTTCAAACATGCTGAGTTATTATACGTCCTAATTTCATCCAGGATCTGTTTGTAGTTCTTGGTCAGTTTGACGTTTTCTTTGATGACAGCAGTGATGTCCAAGCCACACGCACTGTATACCTCGTCTCGACATCGTGCCACCACGGACTTAGGCAAATGGCCTTGTTCATATAGTAGATTGGCGAGTTTCGGGTCGTCAGATTGATGAAGAATATCACCGCACATTTCAGTCAGAACTTTGATTGCATTCACATCAGTCTCGAATATCACGTCACAACACAGTGACGCTAAGCATCGTAAAGTAACAGAAAAATAAAATATAAAGACTTTAGTACCTGTCTTCACTATATTAGAATTTCATTATACATAATAAAATGATCTGAAAATACAATTTCGAAAAAAAAAAATACTATGGATAAGAAAATTAAAGTATGGACAGAGCAGGGAACGAGAAGGTAAAAATGAATGCCACAAATTTTTAATATGAAAGGAACATGAGCTCAATTAAAAATATCTATATAGTAATCAGAAAAAATGGTGCACAACAGTTACAAATTTTGATAAAACAGGATTATTTTATAATTAACATTTTTGATACGTTTTTTATATTTAAAATACATTTTAATATCATAAATTTTTTCATCGTATATCGCGTATTACTTTACAAATACTGGCTAAAATAAATCTGGAAATATAAATATTTTAAAGATATGTATTCTCAAACCTCAGCTGGGGTATTTAAAAAAAAAGGTTTTGAATTGACTTCATAAATAATTAAAAAGGTTGCTGTGACACCATTAGACTATTATATTATTATAGTTCAGTATGTTTTGCTATGTGGCTCACGTAACCATAGTTTACATTTATTTTTTACAGATGAGTTTATTTATGGATCAAATAGAGAACTCAACGCTCAATGTAATACAGTTCTCAAGAAATAATATTTTGTAATAAATAAACGGCTGTTATTAAAGGACATTAATTTTTAATTTTAGAATGATTGAAAATTGCACATTTTAATCACCTTTTTAATCAATTTAATAATTTAATTAATTTTTCCAATATATAAGTGAGTGCAAGTGCAAAAAGTTATATAAAATTTTATCTGAGAAATAAGAAAAAAAATAATATCAAGAATAGCTATTTTTGTTGTATTCTTCTTTACGTAATAATACAAGTAATTCGAAATATTTTCAAATTCTCAAATATACATAATTTCTATCTAAACTTATAATATTAAACTATATATACATATATTTTTTTTTAAAGTAGGATAAATCTTACCATGTGAAGCATCTTCTGTAGGTATAGTAGCTGGTGGTGGATCACCATTGATTGATGAAATCAACATAGGATAAAATATTTTTGGCCATAATATTGCAAAGCAGCCCACAACAATAGCAAGAACAAAAATAGTTTTTCCTGTACCAAACTCCGCCATCGTTTCGAGAAATTATTTCAATTCGTATTTATATATTT